>OY829326.1:9598877-10198877 GCA_963691655.1 Toxonevra muliebris | reverse complement strand
TATTTCACTAATTAGGTAATTTTTTCACTAAAGACCTAACACACATTTTTCAATTTTTACAGGAGAAACAAAAAATATTCTGATATTGGAATATTGGAGGTAATGTTTCCAGAATTTCTAATTAAACTAAACGAACAGATCGTAAGTTTTCAGTTTTTGTCTCCTAAATTTTCGGTATAGTTAGAAAGTGTGCACACTTTTTCATAATCCCTAATAAACTTAATATTGAAGAATTTGATGTTAGGACTTTACCAAATTAATGTAGCGATTTACAATACAATGATTCAGCGAAAAGTTCAAGTCTAGTTTTCTGTGGTTAAAAATATTATTTTCAAAATGCAACCATTCGTAGAATTTTATGACATACCTATTTCGTACATATTCTTCATTATTTTGGAATTGTTACATTTTAAATTAGAAACAAAATGCAAAAATTTCATTTCAAGTTTATTTATTTATTGTGTTAAATTTATTTCACCATACAATTTATCTAATTATAAATGTCATATACATACACACAAACACAAGTGGGTTTCCCCCCAAACCCACCTGCCTCCCCCCCTTAACTCCTAGGATCCGCTAGTGTATACAAATATGAATACCTAGGATTGTAAATATGTGCATAGGCATATGTATTAAATGTAAAACTTACAATTAATTAAAACAAAAGTATTAAAATTAAATTGCGAATTGCGCAGTTTCCAACATTTGCAAAATATGTGCGTAAAAAAATCGAAAGTGTCGAAAATGTCAATTAAATTTTATATTTATTTTAATGCGATTCATAGCCAGACAAACGAAATGAATTTGGGCAACAATTGTGTTAAAAACAAAAGTTTAACGCTGCATTCAATGCAGTTGGCAATTGGATACATTGTTGTTTTGTGGGTGTGTGGTTAAAATGCTGATTTTTAGATTTTTAAAATTACTTCACAACAAATGAAATTTTTATAAGTATGTACATAGCCAGGGGCGAATCTAGAAAATTAATGCCCTAGGGCAAATATTTTGTGGGCTCCAAGAATTTATAAAATTTTTTATATCTTGGAAAAATAAAACTACATAGTAAAATTTGTACGTTTTTTATAATTTGCGGAGATGCTGGCGGGTAAAAACAATTCAAAGCAGCCCAACCGTTCCGTGAAAAACTACCACAAGTGAAAAAAAAATAGTTTTTTGAGAAAATCGCTTTTAAAGATTTTAATGAACTACCACTCCGTATAACGCAATAACGCACTTTTTTTTAACAAGGAGAGTTAATGAAACATCGATATGATTTTTTTACATCTGATAAATCATTAAATAACAGCTATTTATGTATAATTAACTAGTTTTTTATTTTGCATTATGACAATCTAGCAGAAAACGAGTGATAATTGTGTGCATATATGTATGTACTCGTATGAACTAGCCGATCAAGGCGAGAGGAAATGGGTTTTAGAAACAAAACCCCCTTTCTTGGATCCGCTAATGATTGTTGTGGAAACATTAAAATTTTTTTTTTCAAAGACTGTATGCTTGTTTTGAGAATCGCAATTCATGTGTCGAAAAAATTGGTTTTTATGTCAAAACACCCATCCTTTGTTTACTATAATTTTAATAATAGTTATCCTAATGCTTTTTTCCAGTGCTTAAAATTGAAATGTTGTTTGCGTGCGTGCGTACGCCAAAAGCACAAAAAAATACACAAATGCCAATTTTAAGCTATTACAAATGCAAAAATTTGTAATTTTTCAGCTTAAAATTTGATAAGAATAAAAAATAAAAATTCTAGATATGAACCAAATCGCAGGCTGTAACGTTACGGTCGTAGGCATTTCAGTATCGGATACTCGATACTTTTGGAAAACATTTATTTAAAAAACTGACATATGGCTATACAATATTTAAAATTGAGGATCGTATTAAAATATTTTACAACAATCAATAATATATTTCAAATTGAAGTTAACGTCATATCTATATGATTCACGTGTTTCCAGTAGAAATATCTCAAAACCATAATGTATAGGCGAAAAACTCGTGCTGAATAGTGTAAACTGTATGTGGTATCACAATGGGCCGTTCAGGCCTGAATGTGTTCCTCGACATCCAGTTAAAAAGAAGCATAATTTGTCTCTTTAAGCGAGTATTCGATACAAGTACATATTTGATACTTTTTTCTGATATTTTCTGTAGCATCGATACTATTATTCAATACAAGTAATGAGTAAAATTATCGATACTATGTAGGTATCGGATCAACACTAGGCGTAACTAGGCTGGCTCTAGACCGCCCTAGAAATAATATGGCAAGAAAAGTTAAGTCCAAAGGAAATGGTTAATTTAAAGTATATATAAAAACTTGCACTTATAAAAAAAAAATTTGGAATATCTATGAAAAAAAGGAAAAATTTTTGTTTACTTTTCGAGTTTTTGCTTTTGCAGCAAAAACAATAATAAATACTTAAAGCAGTAAAAGATTATTAGTTTCTACAACAAAATTTATAATATTGCCTCATTCTATTAGACAGCACTTATTCATTATGCGGCAGTTTTTTTTTGATTGTCCAACCAAAATTTTTGTGTGTAAACATCTTTTCACGTGCCCATGGAAAAAATTTTACTTTTGAGTGATTTTGAAATCGCATTATGCTTAAGCTGTCCCGTTATAAAGACTTTGGTTAAGAGTAACCATGTTACAGGAAAGGTTTTCAAATGTATCAATTATTAACATTGAAAACAAATTTTTTAAAGAAAAACTTCAGCCGAAGAAGTGTTAAATATATATATTTTTTTTTTTTTTGGAGGAGGGGGGGTCTGGCCCATCTGGCAATCAAACCTGAGGCAGCTGGAACTCCAGTCAAGCACACATCCACCATGCCACCGGGATGCCCTGGACCATATAAAATTTGTATTCTTTTTATTCTTACCCGTTTCATGCCAGAGGAAAATGTGCTTATCATGGAAAACAAATACAATTAAAGTTCTATCACACAAAAATCTCTATTATACAATATGGAATACGAAAATTGTAAACAGATTTGTAAAAATTTTGGATTTGTTTCGGAATACATGCGTTTTTGAGTCTACTGATGGCATCTGACAGCATTAAAACTGTAGTAAAGGAACAAAGAAAATGGTGTCAGCTATGACCTAAAAGTGATTTATCCTTGCCCGAGTCTACCTTACAAAAGCTTTTCATTTCCAAAATTTATAATTATCTAAAAAGGGCATTTCATAAACCTCGTATTACTTTAGTACCAGAAACAGGAGAGCTATAATGGTTCGATCAGTAGACTATGAAAATTAAATCTAAGTGTTAATTTTTCAAAGTCTTGAGTACTGTTCTATGTTTTTAATTTAATTTTAACCCTCTAGTTCCCAAGCCCACCTCTAGACGGCCTTCACCAAAAGGGATGGAATTGCCACCATAACAGTTTTCTGTTGCTAAATTTTATCATATCGTCGAGAATGTCCCAAGCTTTTAAAAAAATGCATCGGTTACAAGCTATGATGCGTATTATAGAAGTTAGCGACAGTCAAAGTGAAAAATTTGTGAAAATTGGAAAATTAATTATTTTGATTGTATTTGAGATAAAAGTGGTTTTTAAATCAGTTTATAATTTTTACGCCAATAGTAATCAATTCCGATTTTTTTTTAAGAATTAAAAATTTTGGAACTAGAGGGTTAAGTAATGTACAACAGGCTTAAAGAACGTATATATGTAGTAATCACAACAACAGTCATCAGCAAATCAGACGGCCGTTTTGGAATCCGCCACGATTCCTTATCAGTGATCTTAGTGATCGTTCTTAGTCTTTCAATACCCTATATAAGCTACTAATTTAATATCGTAACCTAGAATTACAGATTTAATTCCAAATATCTTCACTGAACAGAGATATTGAAAGAGACTATTGCGTAAAATAAAGCGGATAGACTCAAGTACACGTCAATACCTTTGTTAAATGCAAAGATAATTTAAAAAAAAAACCGTCTCTTGTAAAATTTACTTTTTGTCGCTTACATCAACTTGGCGGATATGGCTCGATATACTTGCTGTAAAATTGTGTACACATAATTATTTATTACAGCCTCTAATGCTTCAAATTTAAATATCTATTTTCATAACGGAACGCATATATAGATATGTGCATGAATGTTAAATAGGAAATATTTTGAAATAAAACTGCAATAATTTATTAAAATTTTCAACAAAGACGCGCAGTTATATTCATGTGGGAGTCCACATCAATTTATTTTCATGAAATGTTATGACGAATTACCACATTCACACAAGCACACACACATAGGCACAAGTACATTCACACTAAAATATTTATAGGTATATTTCAATTTGCAATGAGTTGTAATTTAATTTCAAATACTCGTATGTTTCATGAAAATAATTCGTAATTTATTTATTTATTTAAATTCAAATTTTGTTTGTTTGATTGTTTGTTTTTGTTTTCTCATATAGGGACTTCTTTGGGCTTTAGATGTTGGCATTGTTAATACACTGGAGCAACCAATACGTCGTTGTAGTCCAAAAATTGTTGCCATCAACACGGCTGATAGCAAAGTTGTAAAAAGTATTGATATGACTGATTTAGTTACAGCCGAATCACGTTTACAATTCATTGTTGTCGATTACTCGAGAGATAATAAACCATTTGTGTAAGTATTTAGTAAAAATTTAACAAAATAATAAGTAATTTTTTAGTCTAAAATACAAATATAGCCGAATTGACTAAGGTTATCACCCCTTCAAAGTTAATGGTGATTTCTTCAAAACTTTCAAGTTTGTAACAATTGCAGAATTTTATTTCCTATCTATAGTATTTTTAGAGAAGAGGGGGTAAATACAAGATGGTTCTTTTTTTTTTTTTTTTTCTTTTCCCTTTTTACCGCGGAGCCTCCTTTGGAATATTTTTAGTTTGGTCTAAAAACTGAGTTTCTTGACCAAAAAAACTCTACCACGCAAATTTTAAAATAAATCAGTCGGTCCATAGATAACGTTCCAGTACAGGTTCTTGATAAAAAAAAAAAAAAGAAACACTTGGTCTTCAAGATTTCAAAAAAAAATTATTTTTCCCCGATTTTTGCTTCGTAGCCCTTTTTAAAATATTTTTTAGATCAAAATATAGGCCATAGATGAGTTTCTTGGCATTTCCTTCTTTTCCTTATGGATAAAATTTCATCGGATGTATTTGCAAATGCATGTAAATTGCTAGAGGGCGCTAAAGCAAAAAAACTCGAAAAAAATGAGAACCAAAAGAAAAAGCCAAAGTACTAGTATTTAGCCCATCTTATCAAAAATTCATGAAGAAAGTGGGGTGCAAGAATGTCCCTGTGATTTGATATACCTAGTGTCAGTACACAGTATGTAAGTATTTCAACAAAAATAATAAAATTACACCAAAAATGTTGTAACTTTGCAATTTCTTCTTGCACACTGAAAAAGTATTTATAAGTTTTTTTTAAATCTTTACTTTTTAAAATATTTTAATTTTTGTAATAATTCTTTATGCCTAATTGGGACAACCATTGGGTGTAAGTAAAAAATAGTGGTAGATGCGAAGGTTAATTATACTCAACGGGTTCAAAACAGATCCGAAGGATCCTAATAGGTCCCAACGTATTCTTCCTCAGGATTAAGCTTCCTTCCCCCCGTAGTTCAGTAGCTTTCTACTATGCCTCCTTTTTCAAGCTCATAAAAAAACAGGAATATGGCTCAAATATTTTTGTAATAAAGAATCAACATCTATAAATCGGTGATTGATTCTTAAACCGGCCCTGTCTATAAAATAATCAACAACGAAAACAACAATACGATACTGCAATTTCGCTGCTGTGTTATTGTTGCTGCAATATGAAAAGTATACGATTGATTCCAATGGGAATATAACTTTTCAACACTTTTGTATATCGATTTAGTAAAATCGAAATATACTATAACAATAGTAGACGCAAATATTAACGATAAGCAATATATTGTAGCAACAACAGAACAATAACGAAAAATAATTGGAAATCAACAACGATGACAGAAAATTGATTATAAATTTCGAGGGAAATCAATTTGAAATTTCTTTCAGCAACTATTTAAAAAATATGATTTCATAACGAAAATATACACATAAGTAATAGAATTTTTATTTTTGCACTGCAAATCAAAAAACAGAAATTAGCTTGAACCTGGGATCTCACTACCATACGAAAGTTCAGGAAATAAAAATAAATTTTATAAAATTGAGAGTAAAAAATTAATACATACTCAGAGACAAATTAGACAGCGGTCATTCTAACCGTGTGGTTCTATGTGTTTCAAATCAAAATTTTCTTTAAGCCCAATGCTTAATTAACCGATTATTTGAGTTTTTGACTAATGTCAAAAAATGTTTACCTACTTGAATAAAATTATTATTATTTTTTTTTTTAATAGAATTTTGAATTAATCGTTGAACTCGATTATTCAAGTAATCAGAATATGGTCAATCAATTAGCTTAGATACATAAGTAGTTAATTGATTAATAGCATACCTTCAATTAATACTCTTAGAGAATGTAGATGTAAACATTATCTAAAACATGTTTAATTTATACGATTTATGACCTTATTCCAGTTATGTTGCTGATGCTGGTGCACGTAGTATACTCGTTTATGATATTACCGGATCAAAATCCTTTCGTATTGTTTTACCCAAAGCCACCGCACCTACAAATGATGTACTTTATATGGCGCTAACAGCTAAGCACGATGGAACATCAACTCTTTTCTTTACCTATTTAAGTTCACCACGCCTCTATTCGATTAAAGGTCAATATTTGCGAGTTGGCCAGGGTGCTGGTTCAATTGTGGATGTTGGCCCGAAACCATATGGAAAACAAATGGTGCTGTTGGGGGCTGATGGTGGTATATCGCTATTCTTTAGGTATAAGGGAGAAAATGATATTTATATGTGGAACTCAGAGACATGTTTTAAAGCGGGAAATCTACAAGACGTTCAACGCGGAGGCGATTGTCGTCTTTCGACACAGGTAAAATATTTTAATATCGTCTGTTTAACTTAAGATTCTTAAATATAAAACAGTTTTCAATTTTCTGTTTATTGCTTGCTTTAATATCGTTTTTTCTTTAAATTTTGCAATATTTCAGGTCCTACCCGGACACAAAAGATTCATGTGGGCTTTGGAAAGTAATTTTCATGACTTCATCTCGGAGCGCACAGGCTGTAATGGTGCGTCAATTGTTTTGCATCCAGTTGTGCGTGAGTGCGATGATTAAAACGTATTGTTCGTTAGCTGTTTCGAGATAAATGCATTCATACATGAGCCTATCTGCATATATGTTATGCCTATGAATGTATGTATGTAGCAATCCACGGAAATAATTTTGTATGCTTACTTTGACGACATCATGGCAACTAAATGCTTACTTTTTTTCTTTTAGTTTTATGCCATCATTGGCATAATTTTTAACTAATTCTCATTTCAGTCAAACGCTGAAACATTTTCCTTTTCAAATCTATTTGCCACATATTTTATGTTTAATCTGTATCTATTTAAATCCAAGTTCTAATTAAGTTTCTTTTTAAAATCTGTTTTATCAAATTATTCAAGGCTTATTTAATATTCAATAATATTCCATTCTCCGATTATTTCAGACTCTCATTTTGAGATTCTGATTAAACTGAGATGAAACTTTTATCTTCCTTAACTTTCAAAATCTTGAAATCTCTATATTCTGTTATCACCTTTACTTAAACCTAATGTAAACAAACTTTTGAGTATGCACATATATATGTAATTATGTATATAAATTCTATCTAATTTTTATGTAAATTATTTCCTAAAATTTCAGTAAAATGTTTAGTAAAATTCTTCTTGTTATATAACCAATCAAAACACAAAAATTTGTCTATTCCTTATGTTTTGAAATTTCAGAATTTCTGCATTAAATATTGTTTAAACTACTTCTACTTTTATTTTTATAAATCTATTCTAAACACACCTACATACCTCTACATATACTATACATACCTACTTGAATTCTACTTTTTTCTATGAAAATTTTATTTAATTAAATTTTAGAAACTTTATAAAATAAAATAAAAATTTTAAACAAATATTAATTGATGGAATTTTTCTATATACTTGCAATCATTAGATAGGTAAGAAATCTTAGCAGAAATCGACCAAGAATTTAGCATTAAATGGGTTAGTAGATAATTCCCTTTTCACACTAAGTCTCTGTGAAAAAGTAGGCCCCCAAACGTTTCCAGCACTTAACAGGTAACGAAAATCTTCCTACAGTAAAAACCATTTGTCCCGCAAAGTTCTGATAGCCTTCATTTAAATTATGATATTGTTCATAATAAGAAAAACACTTAAGTTCATGCTGGTAGTTAATTTTATTTCAAAATACACATGACTCAATGAAAAATTATAATAAGTACTCGCATGTAATTTTAGCAATCTCCAATTTCACATCCAGAAATTCTTTCATTAAAATAAGTTCCCGGTGTGCAAGTGTGTGGCACCAATTGACTATTTTTGCAACTATAATAAGAATGACAGTCTTCACTTGGAATCAACCTGCCATTGTTGCAACTCCCAACTGCTACAGTGCATATTCCATTTATCCAAATTTCACCATAAGGGCAACGATATAAATCAGGATATAGTAGGCCATTGTCAATGAAACAAATATAATATATATTCGCATCACCAGGCCATGCTCCCATGTCACCCGCATTGTTACATTTATACTGTGGTTGAGTGCATTGGGAATCAATCGTATTTAACACACAGCCACGTTGCTCGACGGAATACTTATATCCATCTCTGCATTGTTTTCTGGGATTATTACATTCATAGTAATATCTACAATCGTCTGGATCTGGATACGTTCCTGGTTTTGAACATTTGAAATCTTTACCAAGCACAGCGATAACCAAAAGCTGCAAGGGCACTAATAACTGCAAGAATAATATATTTATACTAGTGCATAGATGTGTGTTTACATATAATTATAATTTGATGTTACAAATTTACCAAAGACTTACCGCTATTAAAATGATACTTTTTATAGCCATTTTGACAATCCCAGTATACAATCCAAGCACGAAAACTACGTTATTTATAGCTAACAGGAGAATTTAAACTTTTAATTTTATTATTTTTAATGCGGCTATTTTAGATTTAACAAGCAAATACCTGATGTTTTGAAGATAATAAAACAACATTGCAATTTTAATTAAACCTTAACTTTTTTTTGTACAATAACTTTTAAAAAGTATGTCGAGGACAAGTTTGAAATGCTTTAGATATTTATCAATTAAATGTTGTACAAGTTTTTTCCCTTATGGTCATAGTGGTTCGATGTATAGACTACTCAGCGAAGGATTGTGAAATGTAGCATATTTAAAGTAACAGTGAAAAAATAGAAAAATAAAGAATTTTCTTTGTACTTTAAGTACCAAACTATTCGATGTCCAATTCTATTTGAACAGCAAAGTGAACGGAAATCTGAAATTTTTTTAACGATTATGCTGGTGCTGAAAACAAACGTTACGGAACGAAATTTTCTCGCAAAGCCCAGTCAATTATTGCAAAATTGGGTTTCTTAAAAAAATATTCATGTTGAAATTTCGCAAGATATGTAGTATGTATGTAGTCAAATATAGGAGAATGTTTTCTAGTTACCATTTCACTTTTGTCCATAATTTCCGTCGTAGACCGAATATCGCTTAATGTCGCATGAAGTTGAAAGATCTCCCTAAATGCAATGTTTTTATAATGTATGATTTCTACATATTGTGGATGGAATATTTCGATCATAGTAATATCAATAAATTTTTAAGTAAAACAATTGTTAAAATAAAAAATCCGTTTAGCAAACAGAACCAAACTTTAAAAGAAGAAAATTCAGATTTTTGAATTTTATTCCAAAGATAATTTTATTAATATTATGTTTATAAAGGCTTTCTTTTTAATTCGTGCATTGCCCTACCGTACACGATGAGAAGTTTGAATTATAATATGTACCGTTCGGGCATTCCATATGTCTCATAATTCCATTTACGCCTGAACAATAGTAATATCCTTTACAGTTTTCAAAATCGGCAATCAAACCAGCTTCGGAACATCTATTTGACGGTGCTACTGTAGTCGGACTTGTATTTGTATTCCATGGATCTGTAGTAGTTGACAGAGTCGGTATTGGAGTCCCTGTATCTCTGCAGTAGTATTCATCAAAAACTTCTCTATCACCACAACGATATAACGATGGATAAAGTTCACGTTCATTCTGATTTGTTAGAGCTTTACATATGTAAAATATATTTGGACTGTTAGGCCATGCATGCATTTCACCAGCACGATCACATTTAAACTGCTTCTGTTGGCAAATTTGATCCTGTAATGAAAGCGTACATTGTCCCGTAGCTGCATTGAAGGCCTTATCAGCATCACAATCCAGAGTAGCAGAGATTAAAGTATTGCTCGTAAAATAGCATATGTGATATTTTTGACAATCGTATGGATCGGGAAAAATACCAAGTGATGTGCACGGAAAACTACCACCAACAGCAATAGGATGACAAGGTCCGGTCATATTTGAGCACATGCCAAGCCGTGAGTTACAATAGAATCCACTCTGTGTATCGCACGTTTCAACGGGGATATTCATCCAACCACGGGAGTTTCTAATACATGTCGAAAGCAATTCACATGATTCGCATATGGGGCCGGGTGTTTCACGAGACTCGCATGTATTTGTTTCACGTGGCATCATACGTTGAGCAATGGAAGTGGAAGCGACTGATGAAACACCATAAACGTTTACACCGGTACTAAGCTTTAGTGAGGTTAACTGTAACGATATCAAATCAATAATCGATGATTTTTATTAATTTATTGGTTGGATTCAACCAAAAATATTTTAATATTTTTATATTAGTCTAAATTCTTTCTCACCACTAATGTTAAAACAATATGCCACATATTTCGGATATTAATGGAATAATTCTTATAAAATTTAACCGGATGCGACTAAAACCGAAAAGCTTTTTCACACCGAAAACTTCTTTAACTTATCAGATGTGCTCAAACAATTTTAATAACACCTTAAATAATAATAGCCTCTGAAGTAACTTCTTCGAAAGGCTAATGTGATCTGAATTGATTCAACTCGAAAATCTCACATATAAGCATAAAATCTTAAAAAACAACAACAAAGAAAAGAAGTAAATATTCCAGAATAATGAGATTTTATCGGAATGTTCAATGAACAAAATACCCTACAAACAAGTGAAATGCAAAAGAAAACAGTTTAGTTGTAACTTAATTTAAAACAAAAACTGTGCTTCTAACTGTGGTCCCTAAATTGGAACGTTCAGCGTAGCGTTAGCGAGATTGTCATTGCCATTTAAAGATAAATACACTAAATCGTTCATGAAATTTGACGAAGAAGGTCGAAACGTCTGTGGGCAACCGTAAAATTACACGTACACACTGACTGAAGTGAAAATTTGGTAGTTTATGGCCCGTTTAAGACCGATTTAGTATACTTTTCTTTAAATAGCAATCGCAATCTGGCTAACGCTACGTTTAATTCTGGGACCACAGTAAGTTTTATGATATTATCGTGGAGTTATCGCATCGCTAGAGCGCTTTATTGCTAAGCATATATACATATAGAAGAGAAGGCTAAATACTATGGAAGAGCGTCAGACATATCAAGGGTTGACAACGTTCTCGCTGCACATGATTCAATTCAATGTACCATTTCGGCCTTGGAATCTGTTGTATAACACTTTTACTTTTGAGTTTTAGGAACAACTTAACATACTTGCGTTGAGTTTATATACATAGCTTCTTGAATCGTTTACTATAATAAAAATCATCAAATATTCGCTCTGTCAAGTAGAGACCTATAGTACATTCCTCATTCTTATTGGCAGTTCACATGGCCGCAAGCGTGAACCCCTATCTGAAAGAGAGAGGTGGAAAAAATAGGTAGTAAGAAAAAATAGAAACTCGCCTATCTTGTGAATAGCAACTTAAGTTACTACCCTTGTAACAGTGTAGGGTATACAGAACAGTAAAACCAAATCAATTTGATATTTTTGAACAAAACAAATTGGGGAAAAAACTGCATACACATATATATAAGACACATACTCATCATCGTCGATTGTACATATGTATGTGTGAATGTGCGATTATTTACACAATTCAGTTGTCTTTTGCTATCTTTGATATGACACAAAGGTCTGGTATAACT
This sequence comes from Toxonevra muliebris, assembly GCA_963691655.1. Lineage (NCBI taxonomy): Eukaryota > Metazoa > Arthropoda > Insecta > Diptera > Pallopteridae > Toxonevra > Toxonevra muliebris. Next base: position 10,186,605 of record OY829326.1, on the reverse strand, counting down.
TAAGAAATCAAACCGACAAGAACATTCCATCCATATAGATTCCCAAAATGTTCATAACGTTATAATGTTTATTTTCTTTAGTTTTTTCAATTTTTCAACGCAAGTATGTGCATATGTACTCGTACTTTTATTTACAAAACAAAAAATCAATTTTTTTCAAAGCTTTTAGAAATACAGTGCATTAAATCTTACTCCATTTTTTGTATGTTTGCTAAAGTCTATTTAACATTTAAAGTTTACATCGTTTGCCCATTAAAAGTATATTTATATGACTATATGTAGATATCTATGTATAGTACAAACGAGCTGTAATAGTAGAAAGTGTAAATGAAAATTTATACTATGCTAATATTTATCGTTTTATTCAATAACCTCTTAAAAATTTGGAATATATGTGGATGGGTTCATAGAAATCTTAACATCACAACTACAAAGATAATTTAAACAGAAATACATACCTGAACAAAATAATTTTGAAACATAATCTTATTAAAAATATTGGACAAGTCGCTGTGATTTTTGAGTAAGGTGACTAGACACTTTTTTTTGTTGGAACGGCAAAAGTATTTAAGAATACAGCACTCTGACAAGTTTAACATTGACATTGCACTATATTCTGTGTTCTTTTTGCTATTCTTTAAATCTCCCAGATATATTAATAAATCTTAGCAGATCCTGCGAAGTTAAAGAACTCAGGTGTTCGTCTCCCAACACCCTACTGCCAAATATGATTACTCTGATCTGGCAGAAAGCGGGACAGACACTGAGACAGTGGTCTGCAATCTCTTCACAATCTTCCTCCAAACCACAGGAAGCACAGAAGGCAGTAGCTCCTAGGCCAATCATATGCAAATGTTTGGCCCAAGAGAAGTGGCCGGTATATAATCCCACCAGCTGCATACAGCTCTTCCTGTTAAGTGATAACAGAAAGTCTGTTAGACGCGCATTTACGATTGCCGGTCGAATCGGCCCACTCACTCATTAATGGTGGTATTGATGGCTGTAGACGACAAAGAGAGTGCAGGTTCTAGGTCCAGGAAACCAGTTTTCGAACCTTTTCTTGGCCAGAAGGTCGGCAGATTCATTTTCTGAAATTCCTGAGGGTCCAGGAACCCATATCAACAGCAGACTATTGTGTTTTCCAACACAATCAAGCCCGGATTTACAATGTATAACCAGTATAGATGTGATTTGGGGATTAAGCAAGGATTTAAGAGCAGCCTGACAAGGCAATGGACCATTATCAATGACATGGTCCATTGCCTTGATGATTGTAAAAATTTTTGCTTGAAAAACAGAAGCATACAACCCAAGAGAGAAGTGAAAGTTCACTCCATCATTTTCAATGAAGACCCCAGAACCCGAACCATATTCTGTTTTGGAACCGTCAGTGAAAAGTTGGGGCCTCTGGAGTTTGTATTGTATAGTGCTGTTTTAAAACTGGAATTGTTGGCATTGTATCGGATGGCATTGATAGAACTGTTAGTTCTAAATCAGTATCTTCAACAATATCACGAATATCCAATTAAAACAAAGCGTAATATTTAGTCCTTTTACTCCTCTAGAGATCTTAGAGCAAAAACTGAGCCCACCGTCTTTAGTTTTCTAAAATCTATCTTTAAAATTTAGACTGAATGCAGATGCAGTCCTCATCATAGTGTTAATCATGGCAAAAGGATTAAGAAGGTAGATGCATTTTGGCAAGTAAGAGGAACTTTGATAATTGGGAAAACATTTGTTTTGATACTATTCTTCTTTTTGCAACAGAGGTGTATTTTCATAGTTAAACTTTTAAGTGAGAATTTATAAGAAAATAATTTGCATAGTGTTGCATTATTTGCTGCTTTTTATATTATTTTTTAACACTTAACAAGGTATTTGCTAATAAGGAAAACAAATTTAAATAACATTATTTCTACTTTTTTTATTACAAATAAAATTTATAATTTATACTAAGTTATAAAAGTAGTATTAATAATTTACTACTAACTTAATCTTTTTTACCCATTTCAAAAAATGCATCTCTAAAATGTTCCTCTAACTTGTCGAAAATTCAAAATGGCTACTTTTTGAAAAAATGCATCTACCTCTAAATACTTCTACCATGGTGTTAATGTACAAGATGCTGTGGTTAGATTGGGAGTATGCTCGGCGAACACCATGAAATTGTTGTTGCACCGAACACAAAGAGAGACTCTTACTCACTCTCAGACCGAACACGAGATACTCGGTGTATTGTACACCGAGTACGCTGAGTATTCAGGGTGGCAATGAGTTATATTACAAAACAGTATCATTACATATAAAATAGTATTAAACAAACGAGTATATTTTGACATAAAGCAACTCTGCAACAAGCTAAATGTAACCTTGACCGAATACGGAAGAAAATGTTTTGTGTTCGTCGACAACCAAGCACCAACATAACCAGGGGCTAAGTAATTTTCGAATATAAAGATTTATATTTAATTTCGTTCCATTTAGAAAATTTGTTATTTTTAAATTTGGGCGAATGGACACAATGAATAATGATCACCCAAAATTTGCGATTGTACATCTTACTAAAATGGATTTTTGGGCGATTATTTGCTTTACGAAAATGGATTTTTGAGCAATTCTTCTAATTGATTTAATTGCGCTCAGCAACAGAGTTTCTGTTTCTGAAATGCTTGCGGGTGGTGCGGACTCGTTAAAGCGTCGCAAGAAGAAGAATTTCTCAAAAGCAGAAATTTTGCAAATCTAATTGAAAGCGGTCATGCAGTTGGAGAAAAGAAGCAATAAAATGCGTTAAAAAATGCGAAAGTTGCTTCATGGCCGCTATAAAGTTTTCAGACCGGATGATTTCCTATGTCTAGACTAGCAATAATTTATATCGAAATTATGGTATTGTCATAAAAAAAAATCGTGTGGAGCGAACTTTGCCCATTCCTCTAACCTTTGACCAAAGCCGAAAGGTTTTTTAAATATAAAAGAAAAAATATAAAAATCTGAAAGTAAATTTTTTCTACCTACATATGTATTTGCAAACATATACAAAAAAACATAAACAATAGGTGCCCCAAATAAAAAAGTTGACCAGTAGCACTAAATAACTGTTCACTGTTAGAAGAACTGGCGAATATTATTTCAGTTAGATCGATTATATATCTGTAGAACGATTATCGTTCAACGACACCTGTGTCTAAAAAAAGTTGACCGATGCTTATCTAAAGTCAAAGATTAAACAACGTATTAATCGATAGACCTGTGGCTATAGTCGGAACCAGAATTAAGTAAAAAAATTTAAAAAAAAATTGTATGTTAGAGCTTTAGCAAATTAAGGAAGCGGTATATATACATATATATATATATATATCTCGTCTTTTAAACGACACGTAAAACTTACAGATCGAGCAAAAAGTAAATGGACGTATGGCCAAGTATATACTTTATCCTTCCAAAAATGCAGTTTTGGGCCCTAAGTCCAGATTTTTTGTAACACATTGTTATTATTGGAACCCTCTATTACAGAAAACATAATAGTATTATTGCCAACCTAGACAATAATGCTCTATAGACAGATTGTAGATGATATTTCAACATTTGCGTCAAAGGATAAGGAATAGTTCACATATTACGTAACGCAATTTTAACCAATTTTAAACAAAAACAAAAAATTACAATATCTCACAAAATGATCCATAAAAACAATTTTAACGATGATCTTCGAATGCAGCGGGAGATAATTCATTTTATAAAATAGTGCAATTTTGAAGTTATCTGTATTTGATAGTATAAAATCGACGATACGTATCGCAGTTGATGACCTCTCCTCCCCTCCCCCATGTAACACTTTGTAACAAATTGTCGGACTCCCCTTTCCCCTTTCCTTATGATTTTTCGAAAAATTCGCGTTTTTGACACGTATTATTATTATTATTTGAAGGAAGGACGACTCGAAAGTGAGGCACTGCGACCTATAAGATCTTTTGTACCAAAGCCCCAAGAAAGAAAGAAAGAAAGGAGGTGAGAAAGAAAGATAGATAAGAAACATACCCAAGCCGAGAATCGAACTCGGGTCTCCAGAAACAAGAGTCTGGCACTCTTCCACTAGACCACAGTGACGATGGTAGGACCTACAGTTTAACGCCGATTCCGAACGGCTATGTAGCAATTTTTTATCAGCTCGGTGGTCTTGCCATTACCAACCAAGGTGTGTACTTGTACACATTCTTATAATTCTCATCCACTTCATATCGATAGTGAATATAAGAAATTTATGAGAATTAACCACCAGACCAAGACGGGAATCGAACCCGCAACTTTCTGGATGAAAGTCTAGTGCACTATCCACTAGACTATCGAGGTCGTCGTTTTTGACACGTAAGTTCACCTCAATTTTGTTGTTGGTGGTGAAAAATGCATGATGGGTAAACTGAAATTAATGCCCTAACAGATGTGCATATATTCTGCATGCAGTGATGCCTGCATACCTGCAGGCCAGACAGACGTGCATACTTTTTGACATTGTTTCTCATCGACGGCTGTCAATGTTTGTTTACTTTGCTCGATTATTTTAAATTTTTTTTAATAACAAAATATTTGGTACTGAAATGGAAGTTGATAAACGTGAAGAAATAAACAAATTGCTACTTTGTTAGCAGTTTACGATTCATATTTAATCTTTTTAAATCGCTAATGAATTTTGTGACTATGCGGGAATGCCACATGTAGTAGGTGCTGTTGACGGGAAGCACATTGAAAATAAAATGTCTTTTTTTTCATCATAAAAAAATTCATTATTTTTCACAAATCCAATTAATTGTTCCTTCATTTGACATTTGTTTCTCAAAACAAGTGACATAATACAACAATTAAGTTTTCATTCTATTTCATAGAAATAGAGACATCATGTAGCGCTGTGCTGCATCCAGTTGCATGTGTTTGTTTCCATACAAACTAGTGTCCTCTAATTTAGCTGCATGCAGAACTCTACACATCTCTTTAGGGTATAAAAGCATACGTTGTCCCGATATATAAAACTTGGTAACACTGGTCACGGCAAATGGTAATGAAAACAAATCTGACAGAACTTTACGACCATATGTTATTCGATATTTGACTGCACTTACTGAATCCAGCTGAGGACGAAAAGTAAATATTACTAAAAATGAAAGAAAATATTAAATAATCTGCGAGAAATATTCAATTTAAATACCTGCGCTCATATAAAGCTTTAATAAAAGCATCTATCAATATGGATTTCCTACATGAGAGCATTGCCTTGGGAGTAGATTTGCTAATATTGAGTCTATGTGTAAAGGAATATGTGAGCTATAAGAAAAATGTGAACTGTTTGAGGGTAAGCAAAAACAAAACAGCATGTGCATGTTGGTGTTAAAAAATATTTATTTCATTTTAGGGAGCGCCACAATTGGCCATAGATGGAGATCTAAAAGATTTCGTAGCGCGGCAAAAAGATAAAAAAGTTCCGTATGCGGTTGTACGCGGAACGGTGACCCCCATTGGTGTTCCAATGCGAAGTGTTATGTCACCTTCGGTAACTGGTGTGCTGCAAGTAATTAAATTAAGGTAACCAAACCAATGTGTATAAATTTATGAAGGTGTTTTGAATTTTTTACATTACTGATTAGTGAGCATCGTGTAGCACGAGGCTTTGCTGGATTTTGGACAGAACAGCGTAAACTCATACATGTCTCATCCAATGAAATGCCCTTTGAATTGCGCAACAGTGATCATAGCATTGAAATTATAGATGCTCTCTCAGCAGCTGTCCTAGATTTAGATGTTGTCTATGATAATTACGAACCATCTTCGTTATCATTCTTCGATCATATTTTCGGCTTCTTCTCTGGGGTCAGACAAAAAGGTCTGCAGACGACGGAAGAAGTGCTGCGAGATGGTAGTTTTATAACCGCCATCGGTGAACTGGAGTTAGATGGGAAAACTTTGCGCCTTCAACCATCACCTGTGGGTCCACTTTTTCTGACAACAGCCACAAAATCGACTTTAATCAAAAAATTTGAGGAAGCAAAGTCATCAATGATGTAAGTTTTATTTGAATAATATATATGGAGTTCTAATCTAATTTAACGCTATGAACATGAATAATTTACAGCGTGAAAATATTCGTTTGTGGCACAATATCGGCTGTATTGATTGGCGTTATGGCGCGCAAGTTCTATCTGAAAAAAAAGCAGGAACGTGACGAACGGCGTATTAAAGAAACGCTGGAAAAGGAACGACGTGAAAGGCGCGCACGGACACGTCCCCTAAATCTAACTGCCAACGAATTATGTGTGGTGTGTTCAACTAATCCCAAAGAGGTAAAATCTAAATTAACTTGCCTCAATTTTAAATATAACATTAAAATTTCAGATTATCATTTTACCATGTGGACATGTTTGCATCTGTGAAGACTGCTCTGAGAAAATTAAAGTAACCTGCCCTGTATGTCGGGCAAAAATTAGCACTCGAGCAGCGGCATTCATAGCTTAATGGTAATACTTCAAAATAAAAGCACAAACCAACACATACCATAAGCCAGTTCTTCTCATCAAATATCTAACACTATAAGACATAGTGCTAAAACAATACATGATTTAATGAATTAATTTACATATGTACGTATATTTAATGTAAATCATTTCAAATTAGTAAGTCGATCAAATTGTATAAAAAGCAAACAAAGTTAACAACAATAGCTTAATTGCTAATGTGTTATTACGAATGTGATAAATTCCAAAATTACACTAAACTGCATTCAGTCCTTTCAATTGTGCATTATATCCTTATATTTATGCTGATCCTGCAGCATTTGTAAAAACACGTTATATTTACGATTATGAAAATCCTGAGTTGCTTGTTTAGGCTTAAGAAATTTGCCAGCTCCACCCATTGCATTGGAAGCTTCCTGAATAGATACGTACATACGAGAACTAAATTATTACAAGATTTAAGTTTTCAATAATTAGTACTTACCTCTAAACTACCATAAACTTTAGCTGCACATGCGCCTAACATTGCTGCTCCCACCAGCACCATTTCCTGTTCATTTGGTACCACAGCTGGCAACTGACATATGTCAGCATGTTGATGCACATAAAGTGAATTTTTTGCCAAGCCACCACAGAATAGCAGAGTTGTGAAGTTTATACGCTTATGCTTTAGCAAATTATCAATGATGTGACGCGTACCATACTACCAAACAAGAAGAATTACTAAAATACTTTTGATGTTTAAGTATACAAGTATGTAACTTACTGCTAATGCTTGTACGAATGCCAAATATAAAAGGGCCAATGACTCCTCATCCATATTCATGCTAAGGCCGGAAACCTATGAAACAAAGCATATTATTTTATATTCAAAACATTCTATTCGAAATGCTTACCATTCCCCTTAAATTTGGATCAGCTATTGGTGATCGATTGCCATGAAAGTCTGGCCATACATGCAGATCTTTAGTCAAATAACAAGGATCATCTAAATTTCGATCTGTTGCGATTTTCTTCAGCAATTGATTCAAGTACGTATAAATATGCCTGTTAATATACAACAATTCAAATTTACTAACCAAGACCCACTCAGGCTAATAATTTGGCCAAACGTACTCATCTTCCTTAAGTTTCATTTTAATATGCATATATTGTGGATGTGTTTTGATGGCATGGTCCAATAATAACCCCGTAGCACTTTGACCACCCTCATTTAAAAAATAATTCGGTATAATAGCACTTTTGTATGGACCCCAAACACCACGTGCCATACATGGCTCACGGGTCAAACTCATATGACATGTTGATGTACCACAGATTAATGCCAATTTCCCCTGTAGCCCACTGACACATTCACTAACATTGCTATCAGGACGGCATCCAAACATTCCTAAAGCGCCCGCATGTGCATCAATTAATGAAGTTCCCACTATGGTGCCTGGTAATAAATTTAATTCAGCCGCTGCTCGTTCACTTAAACCATTGCCCACCGGCTCCCCTGGCTCGCGTATATCTTTGCCAATAATTTCGAAATTATTGTAGCACAATTCTTCCAGGCCAATCTTTTTCAGAAACTCTTCGTCCCAACTCATTTGTACGGCATCGTAATTCCATTTACAAACTACTGAACATAGAGAACGCGTATCACAGTCAGTACCACGCCATGTTAGAAAATCAGGCAAATCAAATGCGCGCCATAATTTGGTCCATGTTGAGAGATATGCGTTCTTTTTTAACCAAAGCAATTTCGGTACTTCCATCTCAACAGAAACTTGTCCGCCAACGTAATTCAAGAGCTCATGCTTAGTTGCATTGATGATATTGGCTTCTTCATGTGCCCGATGATCCATCCAAAGGATTACATTTTGTTCAGCGTTGCGACTGTTGCTCACCGATAAGGATTCTCCGTTTTCGCCCAGAACAACTAGCGAACAGGTTGCATCAAAAGAAATTGCCACAACTTCCTCTTTGGGTACATCATTTGTAACAGTCTGCAAATACAAAAAAAAAACAGAATTTGGTTTACTATTTACACTAATCGTGTAAAAATAAGTGCCTGATAGATCGTTTCATCAATATCCAGCCCATGGTTCGGAATATGTGTAATGTATTCGTCAAACACTGGATTGAGAAATCATAATAGGCTATGAGGGTAATGGTACGTATTCCCTGTAAACAATTCTTAGACAATAAATCCTCCGCGTATTATATTATGTTCCCAGTGGCGTGCAAGGTTTTAGAAAGTAAGTAAATAATAAGCTTAGAATGCATACTGTGGGAGCTTTGACCTATACAACAATAAATACAATATACAAGGGGTAAGGTCTTATGTAATCGCGGCAGAATACAAGTAGACAAAACACGGACAGTTATGCTTCTTAACAATGCAAAATATTTGGAATACTACTATTGTGGCACAATAGTAGTATTACAATATTAGTATTATGGAGGGCCTGTTGTGTTATATTTATACACGAATTTAAGGGGCTAACAGTTTTATGCCGAATCCAAACAGCGAAATGAAAAGCTTTTCATAGCAAATTTTTACTCTGTCAGATTTGTCATTGCCAGCAAAGAGGTGGTGCCATGTAGACAATTTTTTTTTGATTTTTATTTATTTTTTTTTTATTTTTTTTTTTTTTGAATTATAGCACTATAATTGAAATATAATGAAATAATCTCTCTAGAGCATTTTCGTTGGTTTATGAAAATCATAAATTTTTACTAAGAAAAAAGTAATGGCTAAATCAAATCCGGTGATTACTTTTACGACACCTTGTATAGTGTAGAATGTCTCTCATCCGAACTAAACAATAAAATCGCTAAAGTAAAGAAACTACTATCCGATTCGAGATAGAGCACATTAAATACAAATAAAATACTCAAGCCCAGTTCCTTAGAAAATAAGACCTACTCTTTGTGGATCAAATTTCAGCCTACTTTTTATAATTTAAATAACGACATAATAAAATTATGCTAATATTATCGTCCTCTGTTATACCTACAAATCTATGTAGCCTTTTGTCATTTTTAAGGTCATATACATATATTAAAGTCATATTCTTATCAGTTGAATCGAATTTTCACTGGAATATATTCAATACCGAGTATGCGTTCAATTTTGATTTTCCTATAAGAAGAAATTTTCATACCGTAACACAATAGCAAACTGCATTCCAAATATCTTCAGATGATTGCTCAAAATGTTCATGCTCTGGATTCCAAATTTTAATTGCTTTTACACATTGTTTCAAAACTTTGCCATCAAAGTTAACTAAAGCAGCACGTGCACTTGAAGTACCAACATCAACACCAACAAAATATATTCTCGGCATGATCAGGTAGGTTTTACTTTCGCTTCCTTGTAGTAGCACTGAATGAATACAACTGATAAAAAACTTTTTTTTTCTTTTTTTTGATAATGGAAAAACAAACCTTTAATTAATTTGGATTTCTGTTCGAAAATTTATGTATATATGGGTAATAAATACAACGCCTATGAAAAATAAAGTAGGTCTTATCACGATCACTTACAATTACAATCTGAATTGCAATCAATGCGCATCCGAGATAATTTAATTTAGCGTTGCTATGTAGGTTATTTATTTTAGCCTTATCACTTCGAAATTTCGACTTTCTTGTAGAAATATAAAATATTATTGAAACTTTTGCAAAAATTTTATAACTTTCGCTAAATCACAATTATTTAAACGATTTTATCTCATACAAATATTAACTTTGTAGTTAATTAAATATACTTTTTCTCACTGTAATAAATAAATTTATTACACTAAATCCAAGTCTGAGTTATTGCGCTTAATTCAACAATAAATTAAACACAGTTTAACAAAAAAAAATACTAAATCCACGATCGCCGCGATCCTAATGAATTCTACATAGTTTCTTCAGCTCACTTGTTCTCAAATATATTACGTTCTCATAGCACACGTATGTATGTATGTACATTAAAGTGCATCACAAAAAAAAGAGTTTGTTGTACCCCTCTAAAAATTAATATCGATTTATTTTGTGATGTATCCCAAAATATTTCGATTCTAGCTATTATCGTTCGTGTGCTGGATAGTTTTGAAAATATCTCTTTAAAAAATCGACTTTAAGTAGGCTACTTTTGGCAGAAAAGAAAAGCTCATAATAGATACTCAAAAATTATTAGTAGGGTCCGGATATCCATGCAAATGCATGTTTTTCTTGGTCTTACTAATATAAAACTAATATCTTTCCAAATCAACAAATCAAACAGTGCATATTTTGCAATAACTTCACTTTTTGTTTTGCATATTTTGTCTTATTTTTCTTCTAACAATTCCGAAATTTCTTTTGGTAATCATCGATGCTAACTCCACTCTAACTGGTATTTTTAGCATATAGCACATATACGGTGGTATTGAACATGAAAGTATTCCCACATGCATGCGAGAGTAATTTTTATAAAACTATTGTGAATTTTGCGACATTTGAAAACTACAATAAATTAAATAAAATACATTTTCTACTAAAAATCTATGAATTTATTTTAGTAATCAATGTTGCCATTAAAGTAATTCACACAGTGGAAAATATGATTGTCCAAACAATTACAACAAAATTAGATACTGTGCTGCACAAGAATGAAGGTTTTCAGCAAATCGAACGAATTCCGAGCATTTTTGATATAAGTTCAAATAAAAAACCGTCTTTTCGAAACAACTATTCTTCAAATGAATTATCTTTCAGTTATACTCCCATCTTTAAGGCATTATCGAAAAATGAGATATTAGGTCCATTCCCGTACTACAACGCGGGTGAACGCGTTCGCCCAAAACAAACCAGAAGCGTTTTCGTACTCAAAAAACTTTCTTGCACTTTTTGCTTTTGTGAGAATATTTTGTTAATTAAAACGGATTTTCAAAAGACATTTGAAAATGTATTAATTATATATTTGTTAATTTTTAACTACATTCTCCACAGATTAATTACGCAAGTGTTTGCTCAATTTCTGATGCTGTAGGAGCTTCTGCTATTTCTGAAAAATGCAAATGTTGATTGTAAACGAGAAGATTCTACAGAAGTAGTCAGGCGAACAATTTATGTTTAATTTTTTCATTATTTATTTATTTCCTAGTAAGATTTAATAATTTTTATTGACGTATTTTATTACAATATGATGACATATTTTATTACAATTTGACGTTTTGTTTCGTGCAAGAAAAGTGGTTTTGTGCGTTCCCGTATTTTTATGCATTTTTGCCTATAGAGTATTTTTTGTTTACTCTCAGTTTACCAGACTTTACCCAAAAAGTACGGGCGCAGACCTATTATCTGGGTATTGTGCACAAATCACATATACAAGATTACGCTTTCCGCATGTTCGATGTTTTTTGATGACGTAGTTGTTGATGTTTACAGTGAAAAAACTCTTTGTTCGAAAATGTTTTATATGTGTGTTCGTGAAATTAAAAAAAGTGAGAAAAGTATTTTTGACGTAATAAACGGGGACTATTTAAATATATGCTTCAATTATGTAGAACAACATTTGACTATTCTTTTATGCGCGAATGTACTTCAGAATAAGCATATTAAATAGACAGATTATTAAATAAACGATAAAAATTAAATAAAATTGCAAAAGAATATCATATATCATATATTACAGCTGAAGCTTTTTATGCCTTTTATTTAAAACAAAATAATTTTTTCTAAGTACTGCTTGCAACTCAACTCTTGTTTTATTTACAGTGTGCTTATTGAAAAAATACTTCAGCCAATCAGCGCAATCATGCTGTTGATGCGCAGAAGGAAAAATTTTTGGGTATTGTGTATTCTACAGCATTCTACAGGCTGAATTCAAAAATATTTGTTTTTATCTCTTTTATAAAATATGTGTGACTTTTGAATAAATGAAATTTATTTGTTTTTTTTTTTTTAAGTGTGGTTTATCCAATAAGTATTTGAATTACCTATTGCAAACGAATTCGAGTTTTGTGAATTGTTATAATTTTCATAGAAATCGTATGAAAAAATTTAGAGAGTACAACAAAAAAATTTTTTTTTGTGTGGGGCTCGATGCACTTTAATGTACATATATATATATATACGAGTTCGTGAGAGATAAAAGCATATATGTATAAAACATTTTGCTCTTTCGGTCAATCTCTTCATGCGATTACCAAAAGACATTGGATCTTGCAATTATACGCGCGGTTTTATTCTATACCTACAAATGTATCTCAATTAAAAATGCAATCTGCTGGAATATGAATGTAACGCATTTTAAGTGAAAAATAGTAATATCATATTGCGTATATGGAAATATATTGTATATTCTCAGGTGTTTATATTATCGGGTAACTACCAGAATCACGAATGTGTATTTTTATCATCTCTAAGTTTAATACGCCATGCCATTTACAACTGGTCTATGCAGAGTTTATTCAGACCTGGAGTATGATATCCCATTTTTGGTTTCGTTATCTTAATTTTTAATCCATATAAATTTATACAAAAGTGTTGATTTATATGGAATTTTGTAAAACTTGAAATATTTTTTTCTCAAAACAAAATCTTTTTTTATTTATGTTTCTGGCATACTCCTATCCTCATGTATGTTCATTGTACATTCACAAAAACTGAACTAATGGGTTGCGACTCGTGCTCAACAACTTTTGCACAGCAATTAAAACAGTATTGCACAACAAGCGTTTAACACAAAAATTTATATTAATATTAATTAACCAGATAGCCATAATACAAATATTATATTATTTCACATTTTTATAAAAAGTACGTGTACTGAAATAAATAAATGTATAATCTAAAATTTCCATTTCTGTTCATAACACTTCTTACTATTACAGAAAACTGGCTCAACTACAGTACTTTCAAAACTATGGGTCTATGCAATAGTAATTCGTCATGTGGATGGATATGTATCAGCATCCCACCCTCTCCTTTTCCATAGTGTCTAAGCCATCTACTATTTTCTATTCTATTCCTTTCTATGTTTGGGCCCTTTCCCAATACTCCTTTTTTTCTATTTCTATTTCTTCCTTTTTCTCTCCTTACTCTATTTTCACCGCTCTATTCTGTTCTTTTCTTTATCCTTATTATTATTCTTATAAATATTTTCCAACCGTTCGGTCGCTGTTTCCATATTGTACATTTTCCATTTTCAAAATTTCTATTGCAATAAACTTTATAAATTCAAAACCGACTTTCCACCGTGTTTTTCATTTCAAAAAATATAATTCATCTCCGAATTATACATTTTTTTTTTTTTGATAATATAAATTTTTTTTTAAAATAATATGAGGTTAGTGCTGTGAAGTGGTTTTATAAAACAAAGAAAAGCTCAAAAAAACCACATACAATTGACACAAAACAATTAAAACGAGCAAAAATAAAACTAAAACAGTGACAATAAATAAAAAACACTGAACTATACAAATAAAAAGTGCAATACAATAACACGAAAAATCAACCACCAAAATCAACACCACAGCAAGTATCAAAAACCTCAGGAAAAAAAATCCCTCCCTTTTTTCCACAGTGCAGTAAGTACAAGACTTTTTTTCCATAAAAGTATCTTAGCACTTATTTTTGATTATTTAAAATAATTAAAATATTCAATATTTTAAATTTTTTCATATTTAAAATATTGTAATCATACATACATTTTAAATTATATACAAAATCTCTTTTGTACATATTTTAACTAATAAATAAGTTCCGTGTACAACAACAAGTACACACTTATTAGTTTACAGCAAGTTCTTTGCTATTTTTTCTTTGTGCTATATTCGTTGATCTCCAATCAAAATTAGTACACTGAGTTTAATATAAATCAGTCCACTTTTGACTTCGCTCAAATTTAGTGAATTATTATATTATATTTAATTCTTATCTCACATTTATATAAACAAATCATCTCGTGTTTGTAACAAAATATCATTTCTTGATATATTATACATATTTAAATATTTATTTCCACAGAATATTTTTTTCTATAACACACTATTTTCTTTGTGCTATATCCGTTCACTCCTGAACGAAATAAGTACACTGGTGGCAATATAAATAGTTCCACTTAATATTTTTTATTGACAATATAAAAAAATAATTTAAAATTTAGAAAATATTTTTTGTTTTCTACAAATATTAAAGTTCTTCAAATAAATTTAAACTATTTTCATTAGTTTTTTTTTTTTTCTAGTTTATTGGTTAGGTATTGGCAAATTGCAAATTTCTATTGCAAGTTATTTTTCCTTTTATTCTAACATTATTAGAGTAATTAAATGCCAGTTGAGAGATCTCCTCCAAGGCAAAAAGAATCTGTTGATTTAATTAAAAAACAAGTTTCAAAAATGTCAGACGAAGAAACTTCCCAAAAACCAAGTGTTGCTAAATCACAAAAAAGGCGAGCATATGATATTTCTATGCAGAAATTCATAGCCGAAAGTGACAATTTTGTGCAATACTGCACCAAATTTAGTACTTCTCCGCTAGAAAATCACACCGAATCTCTATTGGTAGTGAAACGAAAAAGTTTAGAAAGCGGCTGGACTCGACTCCAAAAAGTCTATGATTTGGTTATCGAAGCAAATGATAATGACTTGCCCGATAAATTCAAAGCATCGGCAAGTAACAAATATTGTCTTTGTCAAGACAATTTCGAAGACACGATGGCTAGAATAGAAGATCAGTTGAAATTACTTCAACCTCCTCCGACTTCAAGTTCAGCATCTAGTAAGGAACAATCACAAGAGCAAGCAAATATTTCCAACATGCCATGCTTGCAAGTTCCTCCTTGCGATACAGAAAATTTTTCTGGTGGTTATGAAGAATGGCCGGCCTTCCGAGACCTTTTCACAGCCGTTTATATTAACCATCCAAAACTGACTTCCGCTCAGAAATTATACCATCTCAGGTATAAAACGCAAGGAAAAGCTGGAGCCATCGTGAAACAATTTCCTTTAAGTAACGAAAACTTCTCTCTCGCATGGGAAGCCTTGAAAGCTCCTTATGAGAATAAGCGTATTCTAGTCGATAACCAAATAGAAGCACTACTGACTTTGCCAACTATTCATTCCGAGAATAGTGAAGCAATACAAAAACTTCAAATGACAATAAATAATTGTCTGTGTGTCTTAGCCTCTCAAGACGTTTCCACAGAAAACTGGGATCCCATCCTAGTTTATATATGTTCTACAAAACTACCGCAGGAAACATTATCGCTGTGGGAACAATCCCTTAAGTCCCGAAAAGACCTACCTCTCTGGTCACAGCTAGATGATTTCCTAACGAGTAGATACGAAGTAGTAGAACGACTCAACAGAATTCATCCAAACAAACCAAAGCCAAATCTAAATAACCAATTTTCTCCTCAAAAGAAGGCAATAAGCCAAATTCATACTTTCGTGGCTGAACCCAAGAGGACATTTATATGTCGCTTATGCAATGTCTCTCATGCCATGAAAGGTTGTCCCAAATTTAAAAAACTTTCGGTATACGACCGAATAAAATTTATAAAAGAAAATAATTTATGTGAAAACTGTCTCGCTTTCACACATTTAAAAAAGGACTGTGTGAGTAATTTCTCATGTGTATATTGTCAAAGAAAGCATCATTCCATGCTTCACTTTACGACAAGAACACAAGCTCCACAACCCAGTAGTCGATCCCAGACGACAACAACTCATGCGACAACTGCAACATCTCAGTTGCAAGAAAATGAAGAACGCCCCTGTTCCTCAAGTACAGCGCAGATCCAAGCGCTACATTCAAATAATGAAGACACGGTCTTACTTCCCACAGCAATGGTTTCCATTGAATATTTGGGGGAATTATTCAAAGTCCGTGCATTAATTGACCAAGGGTCACAAAGAACTTTTATTTCTTCAAAAGTTCAGAAGCGAATTCGTCTTCCAACCGAACAATCCTGGTTCGAAATTTCAGGGATGGGAGGTGGAATTATTCAAAATTCCAACCGACTTTGTTCTTTTACAATAGTTTCTCCCAAAACTAACAAAAGGATAAATGCTCGAGCGATAGTCTTATCTCAATTGACTAAGCTTCTTCCCAATTTCCCCATAAGAAGATTTAATTGGCAGCAACTCGCTAAGTTAGATCTTGCCGATTCAAATTGCCATATTCCCGCGCAAATTGATTTAGTAATCGGAAGTGATTTACTCCCACAAATCATTTTAGAAGGATTACAAAAGAATATCTGGGGTAATCTCTTAGCCCAGAATACAATATTTGGCTGGATCATAAGTGGATCAGTGAGAGAACAAGTGTCTTCCCACTCGACACAAGTAGAACCAATCTCCAATGAATTGCTTAGTTCTCAACTAAAGCAATTTTGGGAGCAAGAAGAAATCCCTCAAGTTCTTCCACTCTCGCCTGAAGATCAAGCTTGTGAGGAGTTATACAATTCTACGACAACACGAAATTCCGATGGTCGATACGTTGTCAGATTGCCATTCAAGGAAAGTTTTCCCAAAACTTTAGCATTAGGTCATTCAAGGACTACCGCACTCCAACAATTTCTTGGAATGGAGCGCAGTTTGCGAAAAAAGGGTGATTTGAAAAACGTATATGACGAAGTATTAGAGGAATATCTCACCCTCGATCATATGGAACTAATTCATTCTCATGAAATAGTGTCCCATGGAAAATACTTCTCATTTTATTTACCACACCACGCGGTAATTCGACCTGAAAAAGTAACTACCAAAGTCCGTGTAGTTTTCAATGCTTCAAAGTCTACTAGTTCAGGAAACTCTCTGAACGATGTTCTCTATACTGGACCTACTCTTCAACCAGACCTCATGCTTCTCATTCTCCAATGGCGGATATTCCGATTCGTTTTCAATGGAGATGTGCAGAAGATGTATAGGCAAATTTTGGTCCATAAAGATGATCAAGATTTCCAGCGAATTCTCTTTCGCAGCTCACTGAATGCTCCTATTCAGGATTTCAAACTCAAAACGGTGACGTTTGGAGTTAATTGTGCTCCGTATCTAGCCATCAGAACTCTCCATCAGTTGGCGCAAGATACACAAGAGCAATGCCCTCTCGCGGCAAAAATCCTAACAGAAAATACCTACGTCGATGACATCCTCTCTGGTGGTCATGATGTAGATTCTGCAAGCGAATCACTTTCCCAAGTAATTCATTGTCTTGGCTCAGCTGGATTTCCTCTGAAAAAAATCACAGCGAATCACCCTGCCATATTAGAAAAAATTGCAGTTGGAGATCTCTTGGATTCCGATTTTCTACGGTTTCAAAGTGCAAGTTCTACGAAAACTCTCGGAATTCGTTGGAATGCTCTCTCTGACACTTTTTCTTATACCATTACTCCAATTTCATCGGTGAATGGGGTCACAAAGCGGCAAATTCTCTCTTCAGTCGCGAAACTTTTCGACCCGGCAGGATGGCTTTCTCCAATTATGATTCAAGCCAAGATGTTATTGCAGGAGTTGTGGTTAGATGGAACTGACTGGGATCAGTGTGTGAAGCCTGGATCCCTTTCTAGGTGGATTCAATTCTCAGAAAACCTCCCAGCGGTTACCAACATCGAAATCCCTCGATGGGTCGGGTTCTCACCCAACCAACAAATCCAAATCCACGGATTTTGTGACGCTTCAGAGAAAGCGTATTGTGCCACTCTCTATCTCCGAACTTCTTCCTCAACACATCTCTTAGTTGCTAAAGGAAAAGTAGCACCCATAAGAACTATAAGCCTTCCGCGCTTAGAGTTATGTGGAGCTGTTCTGCTCTCAAAACTAGTCACTTCAGTTCGGTCACACCTTCGACTTAATGAAGCTAGTTTATTCTTATGGTGTGATTCCGAAATTGTGTTGGCATGGTTAGAAAAACCACCTCACAATTGGAAGACATATGTGGCAAATCGTACTTCACAAATTCTCCAAAATGTTGGGAACACCTCATGGCGACATGTTTCTAGTGCAGACAATCCGGCTGACCTGGGAACTAGAGGTTGTAAACCTCAGGAATTGGTTTCCTGTCGTCTTTGGTGGAACGGACCTGAATGGCTTCAAAAATCTTCCGATTCTTGGCCGAGGTCCTCTCCCCGAAATCCAACATTGCTAGAGCAAAGGAAAGTGGAATCTTACCACGTTTTAGAACAGGAAATCGACATTCTCGATCGATTCTCTTCATTTCCTCGTGCTCTTCGAGTGTTAACATATGTATATCGCTTTTTCAATAGTGTGAAGGCAAAGGTTAGCAAAGCTAATGTCCCAGCCTCAAGCTCTATCCTTCAAGCCGAAATTCAATTTGTGAAGACACGTCTCATTCTCTTGGCTCAATCTCGTTATTATCCACGAGAAAGAACATCATTACTCGATGACAAACCCATAGAGAAGAAAAGCACTCTTCTCGTGCTGAATCCTTTCCTGGATAAGCAGAATATCTTGAGAGTGAATGGTCGTCTCGTTCATGCAACCCTTAGCTACAACGAACGCCATCCAATAATCATTCCTGAAAGTTCTCGCTACTGCATTCTCTATCTAGATTTTCTCCATAATCTACTGCTCCATGCCGAAGTCAGCCTCATGCTTCGCATGGTCAGACAAGAATATTTCATTCCTCGCTTGAAACTTAAAGTTAAAAAGTGTATTTTCCAGTGCAAAGCTTGCACTATCTACAAGCAGACAATGCGGTCTCAAATTATGGCTGCTCTACCTCCTGAGCGCTGTAATTTCTCTCTTCCTTTTTCTACTACAGGTGTAGATTTTGCCGGACCGTTTCAAATAAAGGCTTCCGTCCTACGCTCGTCCACTTTCCTTAAAGGATATGTGGCAGTATTTGTATGCTTCTCCACGAAAGCAATTCATTTGGAACTCTGTTCAAATTTAACGACTGATGCCTTCCGAGCATGTTTCGCTAGATTCGTTGGACGTAGAGGGCTTCCAGAAAAAATGATGAGTGACAATGGCACAACATTTGTCGGTGCTCAACGCGCCATTAGTAAAGACTTCTTAAAATTTCTCAAAGAAGTGTCCATTGATATCTCCCAAAAATATGCTCCTCAAGGCATAAATTGGCACTTTATTCCTCCAAGTGCTCCTCACATGGGTGGTTTGTGGGAATCAGCTGTCAAGAGTTTCAAAACTCATCTCAAAAAGACAGCTGGTAACCATAAATTCACATTCGAAGAGTTTTCTACTCTACTCGCCAAAATAGAGGCCGTTCTCAATTCCCGGCCACTTTCTCCTGCCTCGCAGGATCCTGCTGATCTCACAGCAATTACCCCTGGGCACTTTCTCAGAGGTGCACCTTTATTGGCACCACCTGAACCTAATTCTGAGAATCTCTCTCTCATTAACCGTTGGGAAAAACTCAAGGTCCTACATCATCAATTCAGCCGCCGCTGGAAAGTATTCATCCTGAGGGATCTTCAAAAGCGGTATAAATGGAAACATCCGCAGAAAGATCCTGTAGAAGGAGAGTTCGCAGTCATAAAAGACGAACTCCTTCCCCCAAATGACTGGCGTCTCGGCCGGATCATGAAATTACACCGTGGTCCCGATAACCACATTCGCGTTGTTGATTTGCGCACTCAAAACGGTGTAATAACACGTCCCATCGTGAAATTGTGTATTTTACCTCTCGCGTAAAACACAGATCGAGTAGAATTCTCATTTCTACTCACTATTAGTATTCCCATACTAATACTTCCACTTTTTCAGTATTCCACAGGTCCAATCTGCAGACGCATCTCTTGCGATTCATCAGAACCAGCCTGAAGCTGCATCTCTCGCAGCTCAACATACTTCGGTTGCAAACGTACGCCAATGCCGATTATGCTTCCGCTTCCACTCTTTGCGGTTCTGTCGTGGCTTCCTCGCAATGACTCCAAACCAGCGAGCGCAAGCGGCCAGGGCACATGGCTACTGCCTTAATTGCCTGGCTACAACACACACCGCGGCTCAATGTACTTCGGACAGCAGGTGTCGAAAGTGCGGTTTGGAACATCATACGCTCCTTCATCCGGTGTCCAGATCCGTGCACGTCCAGCAGTACGTGCAGACCGGAAGAGTCACTAGACCTCGACACCAGGCACCTCGACGGCAATCAAGTGCAATTTTGCATGCACCCCCTCTTGCATCTCCCGCCACTCGCACCATACATCGAAGTCTGGAGACGTCTCACTTCAGGGATCAGCGCGTCAGGAATTTGTTGGGCGATGTGGTTCAGACGTTGAGGCGGCTACAAGACGCCATTGATGTTGCACCCGTGCAAGGGGGCCGGGATGTCTAAGCCATCTACTATTTTCTATTCTATTCCTTTCTATGTTTGGGCCCTTTCCCAATACTCCTTTTTTTCTATTTCTATTTCTTCCTTTTTCTCTCCTTACTCTATTTTCACCGCTCTATTCTGTTCTTTTCTTTATCCTTATTATTATTCTTATAAATATTTTCCAACCGTTCGGTCGCTGTTTCCATATTGTACATTTTCCATTTTCAAAATTTCTATTGCAATAAACTTTATAAATTCAAAACCGACTTTCCACCGTGTTTTTCATTTCAAAAAATATAATTCATCTCCGAATTATACACATAGAAAAATTAAATCAAACTTATAGTTTTCTGGTTTTCGAAAAAAGAATCAATTTGAATCAATTAATTTTAAATTATTGCATTTCAAAATTTTTTTTTTTTTTAATTTAACTAACACTTTCCTAAAGTGAGGAACAGAATGTGAAGCTGAAGCGTGAAGTAACAATCTTTTAAAAGTAAAATGTATACATTTTCACTCAGCGACGCGTTTCTGACACACTTTAAAAGCAGTTTTTTTTTATTTTGCACCCGGGAAACGCTCCTATTGTGTTTGATTACAAAATACTTATTTTGTTGCTCTAAACATTTCATTCTGAATTGTCAAAATTTACAGTAGCCCTTGAGCTAGTGAAAGTTTCGCAGTTCATATCCTCCTCAATAGTGTCAATATTTTCTTTCGAACTGTCAAAATTTTCTTCTCCGAGTGAAAAGTTACCGTTTCACAACGCCACGACTCCTCATCAGTGATCTTTGTGATGGTTCTTACTAGCATTTTTAAACATTCTATATAAGTGTCTAATATTTGAAACTTCCACAACTGTTCTTTTTAGTTATTTTTGTTGAAAAACTAAAAACGTTATGTATTTAAATTATGACATAGTGTAGAATTATTTACCTACCAATCAATCACGGTTTATTTATACGTTTTCTTTTAAAAATTCGTTGGGGTATAAACAAATTTGGACACACTGTAAATGTATGTATATAAAAAAAGTTATGCATGTAGCGAATGTGAATCCAGACAATAATAGGTCTATTAACATACTTTCCCAGTAAAAACTTGCAAAAAGGTTGAGAAAAAAATTCTAGCAAAGAGACAAATAGTAGAAAAAGTACATGAACAGAAAACTAGTAGAAACTCATTTATACCAAAAAACCACAACACATTGGTCCGTTTGAATAAAACAAGTAAACACTACTTTCAACAGTGATCACTATTTTTTGTTTAGGTAGGTATGCATAAAAAGGAAACACTATATGGGTATTCACGCGTTGATGCAAAAGTGCGAAAGTTCGACTTAAAGCACTAAGATATGAGCGTTCAATGCAAATATTGGAGATGCGAAATAGTTTAACTGTCAAAATATTTCAATCTCATTGAAAAATAATGAAAATATTTTGGATTCTTCTTACGAATTTAAAGGTAGAAAGGTGTCAAACTTCCGCACTTTCGCAACGTCGCAAGGGCATGTTGCATCAACCCGTGAATACCCATTATATAGTTTTCTCTACTTCACTTCACTACTTCAATTTCGAAACACTACATGCTCAAAAGTGATATGTATAAAAGTAGTAATCAATACAAAAAAAAAAAAAGAGTGATCTCTATTTCATTTTCTAGTGTGCTATATAGCACACTTTTTGTTGCTAAAAATAGAAAAATGGCAATGCTAATAAATATAAACGAAAAAAGAAAGACATATAAAGAAAGAAGAGCCGGATCGGATAATAATTATAGATGTTTATACTTTTCTCTGGAAAATGTAGAATGGATGGTATCATATTTTTTGCCAGAACTCGAGAAAAATAATATCTATTAAAAAAATTAAATAATACACAAATACTTTTTCAGCGAAGACGATAAGAATCGTTATTAATTAATTCATCTTTATATATATTTGCCTCTTTTATTATTTACCTGTTTTACTTACCTTTTTTTTTTTTTATTTATGTTTTCATAGCTACTTTTGCTACTGCTACCTTTTTTTGTAAATACTTTATAAATTCGCCTAGGATAACGGCCTACTGACTAACTTTAGATGAATGATCATAATAAAAACCAGCTGTAAACTACAATCGAAAAAGAGAACAGCGCGTTTTTTTTCAGTTCGGCGAAGAGCCAAATTAAAATCTAATAGTACTTTTCAATATCTCTATTCAGTGAAGATATTTGGAATCAAATCTGCAATTCTGGGTTACGATTTCAAATATTAGTAGCTTATATAGGATATTGAAAGATTAAGAACTATCACTAAGATCACTGATGAGGCATTATGGCGGATTCTGAAACGGACGTCTGATTTGCCCGTCTCTGTATACACTGTTGTTGTGATAACTACATATATACGTTTTTTGGGCTTGTTGTTATACATTATTTAAATGAAACTAAAACATAGAACAAGTAGTCAAGACTTTGAAAATTAACAACTAGATTTAATTTTCATAGTCTACAAAAAACAATAAATAGATTGAATGGGGCCTGATTCAGAAAAATGACATCTAGAATCATTTTTCTAAAGCACACTCTCTCATGTACTAGACTTTGAAATAACGACTCTGCAGTAAAATGAAGAACTAATTGCACAAAGTATCTAGTTATATACGTAGTAAAAAAGAGACTAGTTCAACGACTAAGGCTAAAGTAATGCAGCTACTAACAATCAGTTTAAAGAAATATGCGCTCATTCTGCTTATCTTAAATTGAAATTTGGCTGTTAAAATATAGCACACAGAACAAACAAAAAATAAAAACAAAGTTTTACAAAAACAAATAACATTGGTAATGGAAATTTACAGTTGCGACGCGTTGTTGCTTGTTTTTTGATTGATTTTAGTTTTATTGTGATTGTTTTTGATGTCGCGTGTTTGAAAAGTAAAGCGAAAGTGAATGAAAAGTAAGTGGTGAATTTAATTAAAATATTTTTAAAACAACATTATTATGAAAAAATTAAAAAAAAAATGATTTTGTTTTAATCATATTTTTGTATGTGAAAAAGCTGAGGAGATTGGACGCAAAAATGGACAAGGACTTGTATTCTTTATGTAAGTAGATTCAAGAAATTTCAAACTATAAAAATACATATCTTCATTGATTTTCATTTCTATCTGCATATCAATTTCAGATAAATACCCAGCAAAACCGATGAAAATATCAAAACATTTATTTATTGATATAAAATAACATACATATATTTGTATACATATGTTTTTTATATAAAGTAAGAAATAAAAAAAAATAAAAAATAGAGAAAAATCTGAAAATTCAATTTAGTCGTAGAAATATCTACCCGAATTATTACTAGTTCAGTAACAAGTTGCAAAAAGTACTAGTTCTCTGACTAGTTCAAAGGTAGTGCATAAGGAGACAATTGTCTTCTCGTAGGACATGAACATTGTAAAAGAGGCAGTTAATAACATGTAAATAGGATTTACGGTGGAACCAGTACTGGTTACTTTGCAACTATTTGCTTTACTATTTATAGAACTACTCGGCTTTCACTGAAGGGGAACTGTTATGTAGACTATAGTAGTAATGAGAAAAACACAACAACAAATAAGTATACAGGGCGTTGGTGGTAGTTTTCCTTTTTTTCTGTTTATTGTTTGCTTTTTTCTTAAAAAATAATCATTTTAAAACTTGATTGCGTTTAATTGTGCATGCAACCATGTAGAAGAACAGCTGATATTTGTTTACAATTAAAAAAAGGAAAACGTGTACAATATAACATGGTTCGCATTAAAAATCGGTAAATAAAAAGTTACTTTATTATAATTACGAATTTATAAATTAAACTCAACGAGTAAAAAAAGAATTTAGTATTTGAACTTATAGCAATTGAAAATGCTTTTGGTACAAAGAACTTTCGCACCAGGAAGAACTCTATGCAAAGCAAAGAACTATGATATACTAAAAAAATAATAATAATAAAATGCATTTATAGAATCTCTAATTAATGTTGCTAATCCAAACTATTCAAATTGTGCCATTATGCCAATAGCACACAAAATTATATATATATATCTCCCTAATTTCAACTATTCTAATTGCAGCTATATCGTTACACAAATTGTACCTTTTACGCCCACAAAAACGCTCCACCTCAACGATCACACAATAGCAAAATGCATACTAAAGCATGTGCAAAAGTTTTATGGTGATTATGGGCTTGGAACACTTGAGCAAGGGTTTCGCGTTAAGTATTGTAATGAGCGAACGAAAATTACCATTATACGATGTTTGCATCGATCACATCGATATGTAACAAGCATTTTACCGCTGATAACTATGGCAAGTTAAACAATTCGCAATTAATCATGTTTAATTTTAGATTAATCAATAATATTTTTTAGATTGGTGATGTGCGTGCTAAATTTCATACAATCTACACCGGTGCCACTATAATGCAATGCAACAAATTCATTGTTAAACATCAGCAACAATTCTTGGATCGTATGATTGGGCAAATTACATCGGCGAAGGAACGACAAGATCTCATAAAGCGTGTCATGGAGTTTGAATTGGAAAAGTAATACATACATACTTAAATTGCAAGGCTCAAAAATGGTGTACTCTATATGATGCCAAAAGCTAGGCATAGGGCTATTTTGCGACCTCCTCGAATACTCTTACCGTGAATTGAAAATCAATTTAAGTGTATTATTATTCACAATAATCTTGCGTACATTCATAATTATAAAGTTTTAATTATATACTAGTTTACATAACGTACTATCTCTTTAAAATGTAGAAATAATAGTCAGTAAAATAAATAATGCTAAATATTGCTAATTTTGGTATATTGAAACGTAGTTGAGCACATATGCAACTCATACCTAAATTCCAGGTCTCTTACACTTCCAATAAAAATTTGCGATTTGGTGATTGTCCCCAGCGGTTTAATATGTTTAAAGAATGTTTAATTTTCTGCTTCAAATCACGAATTGTCAATTTATTCTTCTTGCTATAAACGTTAAGATAAATGCCGAGCACAACAACTAGACCAGACCACAAATATCTGTAAGTAAAAAGAAGTGATAAAAAGTGTACCAAGAAATATTAGTTGAATGTAACTTACTGTATTGTAAATGGTTTACTAAAGAATAAAAATGATATGGAAATGGTAACCGCTTTTCGTCCAGTAGTTACAGTAGCGGCGACAGGAGCACCGCTACTACACACCAGTGCCAGCACAAACTGAATACCTAAATACCCAGAGAGACTGAACAGGAAACCATAACCAAATGTTTGGTAAGGATGCTAGAAAGCAAAAAAAAAAAATTATTTGAAAGAAATATACAAAAAATGCTTGCAAGCAAAGTACCTACCGCTAAGCAAAAATTCAAGCCGCTGTTGAAATTTCCCGTCAACAGCATAATTACAAGTAAGTACACAAATCCAAGACCATACGAATACAATACCACTTCACTACTGGGTGCACGATGTTCTCGCATTGCTTTTTCCTGTACATTTCCGATGGCAGCATCACATAGTAACGCCATCGATATCATAGCCACACCAAAGGGATTAAAATTTGGTGACATTTGTGAATCAGCAAGCGTGAACCATGCCAGTCCTACACACATTGCCGTTGCAGCAGCAAAATCTAATGGACCATATCGTTTTCCTTGTATTAGAATACTGCCCACAAGCACAGGAATTAACTTGCAACATTTGAAAATAACTTGCGTTGGATAATTGAGATAACCCAAACTGGAATTTGACAAACCCATAGTGCCAAGTGTCAGTGCAGCCAGCATAAAATATGTACGCATTGGAATGCAACGTTTCAATGGCTTAGAGCTGACACCACTTCTTCGTGCTTCCAATTTTCGCTCTAAAAGCCCAAAGCAGATATAGTAACCAAATTGTACTAATGTAAGGAACCAACCAAATGGCTTGAAACCTTCAACAGTGAAAATTAGCTCCTGTAAATATCCATACATGAGATACAGAACGAATACTCCAGCACAGCTCAAAAGAAATTGTGTAGTTTTATTGTAGTGGGTCAACTCGAAGCAGAGAATTCGTAATTCTGGCGGATTTGATTCTGCGTTTCCAATTGATAGTGATAATGGTGCCGGAACCGCAGTTGACGAAGACTTACGCTGCTCCACTGGCGCCGAATCGCCACCATTGTTGCTACTACTGTTGTCGTTTTTGTTGCCTATCTGAATTATGCTCGAGTTACCATTATTCATGGCTTTTTTTATTTTAATAGTTTGTGAGTATGAATATTTTTCAAAGTGGTGGATGTCACGTTACACGTAATTAAAGCCACGGCAACAAATTTTTTATCAGCTTTCGTCTTGTTTCTGTTCAAATGTCGATTTTCTGTTTGAACTTCCGGTATTTTAAAACTTTGTTTTTATTGTAATTGTTATTTCATTATTATTTATGTAGTATTTAGTCCACGTCTATTTCTCTCTTTTTAATAAAATTTACATTTTGTTTACTTTCTCATCTTCTTCGTTCTCCTAAATTAAATTTAACAAAACCACTACCAAGTGAAGTTACCAGCAACTCATTCTTCTTCTTTCTTCGTGGTCAATACCATAGACTGTCAATATCATTGGGTGCGTTTCGCGGATGCAAAATCAGAAAAGCTGATTTCAAAGTGTGTTAAAAACGCGTCACTGAGTGCTTCAGATTAGCAAAGCGGACGGCATTTTTGTAATCATATTATTTTTCTGATTTTTCAGATCAGCATGATTTCGCATGATTGCATGAAGTTCGAAATCATCCATACAACAATGTGCAACAATTTTAGAGTCATGGAATCTAACGAAAAAGCGACCAACATAGGTCGATAGTACTGGTCTAGAGTAATAAGCCCCTAAGTGGGGTTTAAAAAGTTATCTCGCTTTTAAATGTTATAGCCTTTCAAAGTTGTGCTGTTTTTTGTGTATTTTTCAATTCTATTTTCTGTTTATAATAAAAACCCCAATTTGGAAATCCAAACTTTATTAAATTCTATACATTTTTGTTAATAGTATTACTGCTTATTTTTTACAAAAGTCATGTAATGTATAGTTTAAACTTCATAATATGGAAAACTGATATAATGTTAAAATTGTTAATGCATACTCGCAATATAACCACAGCCTTAGTGCCTGGTTATATTGGTGCTCGGTGTTCGACGAACACAAAACATTTTCTCCCGTGCTCGGTCGAGGTGGTTACATTCAGCTCGTTGCAGAGTTGCTTTTTGTCAAAATATACTCGTTTGTTAAATAATATTTTCTACGTAATGACACTGTTTTGTAAAATAACTCATTGCCACCCTGAATACTCTGCGTGCTCGGTGTGCAATACACCGAGCATATCGTGTTCGGTGTGAGAGTGAGCAAAGACTCTCTCTTTGGGTTCGGTGCAACAGCAATTTCATGGTGTTCGCCGAGCATACTCGCAATATAACCACAGCCTTATCAACTTGGGGTACATTTGAGATCAAATACCTTTCTTAAATCTCCAACGTTAATTCTCAAATGAACCTCAATAGTCCGATTATAGTTTTCTCAACTAAAAGGCACATTTTTTATATGGTGATTTTTTAGTTATCAAATTGAGAAATTTGTGATTCTCAACTTGATAACACATCAACACTGTGCAACACATTTCTCTAACAGAGAATCAGCTAACACAGGTCGATAGTACTTGTGTAGAGTAACAAAACCCTTAAAGGGTTTTGCAATGTTAGCTCGCTTTTAAAAGTTATAGGCATTCAAAGTTCGCCTTTTGCAGCTTATTTTTTTAAAAATGAAGTGCTTACTTTTTAATACTTAATTCAGCGAAAAAAGATCAAAAACAATTTTAACATTATAGAGTTTTCCATATTAAGAAGTTTAAACTATCCATTACATAACTTTTGCAAAAAATAAGCAATAATACTATTAACAAAAATGTATAGAATTTAATAATGTTTGGGTTTTCAAATTTTTGTTTTTATTATAAACAGAAAATAGAACTGAAAAATACACTAAAACAGCTCAACTTTGAAAGGCTATAACATTTAAAAGCGAGCTAACTTTTTAAAATCCTCTTAGGGTTTTGTTACTCTGGACCAGTACTACCGACCTGTGTTGGTCGCTTCTCCGTTAGATTCCCTAAAATTGTGGCACAGTGTAATTTTGTTTATATGTTTCATTTGTTAATTTATTATATTTTATAATAAACAGACTTCCTAAGGATGGTCTTAAAAAGACCAAAATGAGTAGGAGGAAATGATAATTGAAGTTTTTCTTTTATTGTTTCAAAAAATCAACGACCAAAAAACCTGAATAGATGAAAAAAAGCCCTGTTGTTGCTGCCGTGGAAAATTTGTTGTACTATTTCTATCACCTTCCACATAAATTTACCTTGTTTTAAATTTAAATACAGTTTTTACTTGTTACGAAACTCTGAGCTGTACCAAATTGGAAATGGGTGTGTGAAACGGTAACTTGTTACTCGGAAAAGAAAATTTGGACTGTTCGAAAGAAAATATTGACACTATTGAGGTGAATATGAACTGTCAAAATTTTCACAAGCTCAAGGGCGACTGTAAATTTTGACAATTCAGGATGAAATGTTTAGAAGCATTTTGTATGTTAACATACGGAGTTGCATTTTACTAAAAATTTCAAAACTAAATGTAATGCAAATCCAAAAAAGAAAAAATTTAAATTTTGTATTTTTGTTTGCATATTAAAAAAATATTTACTGTATTCCTATAATAGGAATAGAAAATATCATATGGAAAAAAGAATAGCGATGGGCGATATAAACAGAAAATATGTGAGTGCCAACAAAACCTGGGAGTAAATGAAATAATTCAATTTTTGTTTTATATATTTTTTCAACCACATTTCTGTTTGCATTTAGTTTATATTTTTCTTTTTGCGTAATTATCGCAGTAATAATAGCAAGGATATACTCAAAAATCTAATATTTTTATTCCACACAGTTTATTTGTTTACAATCTCAATCCGAAATGCCAAGATTTTCTCTGTCAAAATTTTATCTCCATTTCGCATAGCAAAATTACAAATTTTTCTCACTAAAGGAAATTTTTCTCCACCACTATCTTCATGGAGTAAAAAGTTACCGTTTCACACACACCCAATGTAACTAACTGCAGCCAACTTATAGATGTAAATGACCAGATTGGTATTTAGCATACTTTTTTATCCAAAAGTAAGTCCTTTTAAATAATGCAACAACCAAAATAAATAAATAAGAAAACTGATTATTTAATCTAGTTCTTTCCATAGAAATCAATTATTAAAATATATCTATCGACTGTATGGAAAAAGCGTAGTAAAAGGTAATATTGTACTCAAAAAACATCCCTGAATATCCCCGGCGCTATTGAACATGGCGTTGGGAAAAAATTTGACAGCAAGAATTTTGTATAGGTGTGAAAATTTATGTGAATCTAGTAAAATAGTATAAACTGATTAAATAGTGGGTAATTATAATAAAAAATTATATATATTACAATGGATGGACCAGTTCCGCCGCGAGGTAAGATTTCCACACTTATGGGATACCATATATGTAAAGAAAGTTTAACGGCCTCGTCTGTTTGCAAAATGGACACAAAAATCTTCCAAATTAAGCGAAAATTTTTATTACAGATTCAAGTCTACGCAATATTATTGACAAATTAGCTGAATTTGTAGCACGCAATGGACCCGAATTCGAGATGATCACCAAACAGAAACAGCATGGAAATCCAAAATTTGAATTCCTCTATGGTGGCGAATATGCGGGCTACTATCAATATCGTGTGGCTGCCGAGCAAGCGTGTAAGAATTTCATTTAAAAATTTTTTTTTTCAATGATTCACAAACAAAAATTGGTTTTAAATTATTTATAAATTTCATCATTGAAATTAAAAAAGCAAAATTTAAACATTTAAATGTGCGTTTCAGTTTTGAAACAACAAGGCTCACTCCCCCCGCAGGCCTCACATCCTGCACATCACGCTATGCATCAGCAGTCACCAGCAGTACAACATTTTTCCACAGCACCACCAATTCACCTTCAACAACAGCAGCAATCATCAATTCCGGATGAAACAAATGCCGCAGCAACCTTCGGTGGCATGAATCAAATTCCACCCTCTAATCATATGTGGAATGTAAATCCATCATCTGGAGCACAGCAAACAAACAGTAGCAGCTTAACAATCGGTTTAACTGGACAAATTGAAGCAATCAACATGCAACAGAACAGTTTACGGGAACAAATCCATCAGTCGGAGTCAAATCTTTCTGCTCAGCATTCGGTAATTAACATTTTTCTTTATTGTTTTCTGTAGGTATATATACACATATTTATCCGACATTCTGTTAAAAAGGATTAGACCACATTTCTATTGCATGGAAATTTGTTATGCAGAACTCAACCGAAAAGTAACATAAAATTAACTATAGGGCCAGTTTTGCAGTGCAACTTTAAACGCCATAAGTGGTGCTTTAAACCTTTCGCAACAAAC
This sequence comes from Toxonevra muliebris, assembly GCA_963691655.1. Taxonomy (NCBI): domain Eukaryota; kingdom Metazoa; phylum Arthropoda; class Insecta; order Diptera; family Pallopteridae; genus Toxonevra; species Toxonevra muliebris. The sequence continues at coordinate 10,155,327 of OY829326.1, read as the reverse complement.
TAAGTTTAATCAACAAACTAAGCGACACTCTCATTTAAACAGCAGTCGTTTTTATTGCTTGGTGGCAGTTTTTCTTACTCCATATTACTAGTCTCTTCACAAAATTTTGTTTGTCTTCTAAATCTCCATGCTTCGTTCCCACAATTTTATAACAGTTTCTTTTGATTGGCATACTGTAATACTAAACATTGTAAATGCATTCCTGGAAGTATTTTTGTATAGATGGAATGGTTTCGTCAATGTTTTGTTCTACAAATAGGATAACAATCCAAAAATTATAAGCAATGCAATGAAACTCTTATGGAAAGCTGAACTCGTTTTTGGTGTGCATAATCCCACTATAAATACTCAGACTTTGAATCTACATCTTCGTTGAATTCTTTTTATCATAGATGTTAAAATTGTCTACCCTTTGAGCCGCATGCCTCTAAAATGAGCATTATTTTTGCTAAACCAAAAAGAATGCAAGGCCTAATGCAATTACTAAAATTTTTCCATTCATTTTTCGTGAAATAATTAAAAACTTTATTTATTTGATTATTACACCTAGTAGGGCCCATTGTACACAAAAATCTACCTAGAGCTGTGTGATCAAATGCTCTTTTGAATCCATTATCGTCGTATACGGTTTCTGACTTCAATTGCAATGTTGCAAATTTTTGTAATGTTCTACTAATGTCGAATTGTTCTGTTATAGTGTGCATAAGATATTTTTCTTCGGTGCTCTGGCTGCCAGTCATTATGCTTCAAAATTTTTTCCGATTTAAGACTTCGTGTCTATTGACTACGTTATTCGTCCTCGATGCCCAAGTTGAGCCATAATTTCTCAGCACGTGATAATTGCCGTAGATTAAACTGAGAACAAAGTAAAATCTTTTCTCTGCGGCAATAGGTTCCGTAAGGATACAAAAGGCAAATAACTAATTCTGGCTTCGGGTTCTACACGAAAAAGTAGATTTTTCTGCTCAAGCCCACACCGCACAATTACTGTTTCCCAGTGTTATTTTACTCTCTTTTATATAAAAGTTTATAAGAGTGCGTAAACTTCTGTTGAAAAATATTAAAATTACTCGGGAGCAAAAGTCATAGAAATTAATGCTTTTAAGAAACATTTTTCAGTATAATTCAGCTCAAAAATAATTAAGTGATTAGTGTTTATTTATGGTACTGAGATATACAAAATATAATGCGGTAAGTTATAATTTGAACTTAAATTTGGCAACGCGAATAAAAAATAATATAAAAATGTATATTCTTATATTACAGTTCCTTGGAGAGACACATCAATGTTGAAATCCGAACTAATTGGTTGAAGTAGAGATATTAAATGTTTTCAGTTTTTTATGTTATTTGTATGTATATGTACTATAAGTAATTATAAATTATTCTTCGAAAATATTTGAAACTTGGAGTATTAATAATGAAGCATTTTCTTAGCTTTGCTTGCAATCTAACTTGTTTATTATTGATTTATTGCGACGCGACGTTGACTTGGGTGAAAAGAAGGGAGGCTTTTCTTAATGGTTTATATATTTCAAACCTTTTTTTCTTTCGTATATATATTTGCTTTATTTCTCTATTGAATTCGATTTTGTTCATAGGGAAAATGTATGTGATATCAGTTAATATTTTCTTCTACATTTTACATAAGCAGCAACACTTTACTTTGTTTAATATATAATCATACTTTTCTCTATTTTATACATCAATTAAATAAAAATGTATTACATTTGTCTATATAAAATTTTTGCTTTACTTGTATATTTTTGAAAACAAAACAAAAAACCAAAAACTCTTCATATGACACAAAACAAAAAAATCCCCCACCATTCGTCTTGATTTTGTCGCGCAAAAAAAAATTTTCGAACTACTGCTACTTGAACTGAATGCAAATCTTTAGGCTTTGATGGCACAGCAGAATAAACAAATCGAAGAAGCCATTGAGGCGGCACAAAATACTCAAATGGAGAAAATAGCGGAAGAAAATGGCATCTCGCTGAAAGAATTCAATACGATACTGCAGCCCATAATTGAATCCTGCACCAAAGACAGCATCTCGTCAGGTAAATATAAAATAAAATCAATGCTAAATAAAAGCATTTTCAATCAGAACATAATCAATTTCATAAACTCCTATTAAAAATATGAGTTAGTTTAGTATTACAAAAAAAAAAAAAACATTTTTTTTACTAAATTCTTTCAAACACTGTTGTTGTTGTTGAATTTATTATATTTTTTGTTATAAAACCTCTACTATTTTTTTTTGGCATCAATGAATTAACTTCTTGGTATTGCAATTTTAGGCAAAAACTGGATTTTACAGCACTCATCCGACAGCGCAAAAAACAATGTTGTTTTACAATATCTTTTAAAAAAGTATGCGTCAGTTAATTACTATTATTAATATCTATTTAAATTTATTAACTAACTATTTTCTCTCCCACTGTGTATCGACGAGAAAAAAGAAAGAGTGTCGTCTGCCTTTCACATCTCAAGCCGTTTGGTTGTCGTTTGTCTGTTTGCCAACATAAGCACTATAGATTAAAACGATAAAACTTTAATTGTTCTAGCCCATAACATTTTCATTTTGATTTTACTACTCATTTATGTAAAATGTACCCAAATGCAAAAAAAAAATTTTGATTCACCTAACATAAAGAGTATGTGTAATGGGTATATGTGGTCCTTTTCGAGCCCTACACGTGCTGCAGCAATACTCTCAAAAAACAAAAACAGAAGCTTAAAGTATTTTCAAAATTTTAAAACGCAAACTAGTTGTACATTTTTGAAAAGCAAAAACGGGCAGCAGAACACAAAGAAAAATATTCTTTATTCATTTATTTTTAGGGCTTTGGTCAATGGTTCAACATTTCAACAAAAATTACATCTAATATATTTAGTAAATGATATACTCCATCACTGGTAAGTTTTACAATTTGATTAATTTGCATAATAAAATTTCAATAACACATACATATCCACAAATAATATATCACCACATTAGAGCAATGCCGCAATAAAAGTATTAGTACAGCAGATAAAGTTTTAGTAATGTGGCTATTTAAATTTTTTGCGTGATTTCAAATCACTAATGTCAATCAGTTTTCTCTGCCGTAGCCTTATTGTTAATGTTTTGAGAGTTTCGTGATATTCGCAACTTGATTTATTCAAATTCGTTATGATAAAAATTGAATATTTTTAGATTTTTAAAGCATCAGTTAAATGAAAAGCCATGTACCAATACTTTTGTGAAAATCACATTCTATAATATAAATTCATGGTGCTATTCAGTGTTGGGGACAATGTATTATTTTAGCAATGCATTAAAAAGTAAAGAAAAAATTAAGTATTATTAATTTACTTTTGAATTTTGATTATGATTCAAAATGTTAATGCTAATGCTAGTACAACAGCAATGCTCCTGTGCTCAACACTGAAAAATTTTAATTTATGTAGATGAATATTTTACATTAATATTACAATATTAATGCCTAAAATATTGAATTTTCCAGCGTTCGAAAAAACTCTCATGACTTGAAGAATAGCCTCGAGAACGTTGTTATACCAATGTTCTGCAGTGCAGATTTAAGTAAGTTTATTTTGAACCACATTGAACAACGGAATTAATAACAAAAATAAAATACTATAACAAACATTTCTTTCTTCTCACAGTTGCTAGCAGCGATCAACGTGCCAAACTCACGAAATTGCTATCATTGTGGGAATCAAAGGCAAAATTTTTCGATGCATGCGTCATATCAAAGTTGAAATCGCCCGATTCATCCATGCAAGAGTACAAAACGAACTTACAAAATTTACATCATGAGATTGTAACAAAGTTCACCCAAACAACAAAATCAACGCTTGATAAGTATGGTTTGCATTTAAAAAATATCGAAACCAAATAGAAATATCTGAAAATTCACCTTTTAATTGTGTATATAATTTTCTAAATTGCATATCTCCAAACGAAGTCCGCTAATTTTTAATATATACTTTTTGATGCAGAAGTTTTTAAAAAATAATTTCCGAAAGAAACTAACATTATTAGAAATTAGCAGATAATTATAAATTCATAGTGTGGAACGTAGATTTTTAGAAGAAATAAAAATCATTTTATATTAAATATCATTGAAGCAATACTTTATTTAAATTTATTCTTAATTTAGCTATCAAAAACAACATCAAATCTTCATACAACATGCCACACAACAGATTACACAGTTGGAGCAACAAAAACAGCAGTTGGAACAGCAAAGGCTTGCTTCAGTACTGCCGAACACATCGATGATGCCACCTCAAATACAACAACAACCACAGCAGCAGCAGCAGCAATTGCCGCAGCCCAATAAAATACCAGCGCTCATGTCCCAGAAAATATCTATGCCAGGCGCTGACGACTTGGATCATATGAAACCACCCGGCGTTGATGATAATAATTATAGCGACAATAGATACCAGCATCAACAACAATCACAGCAACAGAAGCAACAGCAAAACAATGTCTTTAGTGTCAATGCTAACTTCCAACAGTCACAACCGCAACAACCACAAACCCGAACGCACCATAATCCATTTGCGTCAACACCATCGTCATCTGTCGATTCTATACAACAGTCGAATTTCTTTATACCAGACTTATCGAAACCTCCACCAGGTTTCATGAATCCAATCGGTCCAATTCCTGGTGCTACACAACAAATTTCATCTTTGCAACAGCAATTTGCACAATTAAACAATATTACACCAAATGCTAACAATGTTGCTGCGGCTGCTATTGGCGATAATTTGAATGCTTCCACTGCTTCCAGTCTTGCTGTCGATCTTATGGCATTAAATGCTGCCATACAATTAGTGCAGCAACAACAACAGCAGCAGCAACACCAGCAGCATCAACCACCACATCAGTTAGATTCATTAGCCGCCGCTGACGACGATGATTTGCCACCACCAGCGCCACCAATGTACGACGATGTGGCACCACCAGCGCCACCAATGTACGATGAAGAGCCGCAAAAGCCGTCTGCACCATATTATGATTTACCCGCCGGACTAATGGTGCCACTAATTCGCCTTGAAGATTATAATTACAAGCCGCTGGACCCAGAAGAAATACGTATACCGCCGACAGCGCCACAAAATGAACGACTGACAAATGCTTTGGCCGCATTCTATGCACCGCCAACGCATGATCGACCTAGAGACACGTAAGTAGTAGACAGCACAAACTTAATTCATTTGCGCGTAATAATTTCGAATTTTATTATGTTCGTTCATGCAGTGAGGGCTGGGAGAAACTTGGTCTTTACGAATACTACAAGGTTAAAAACGCTGCGAAAAAGCAAAAAGAGGACGAAATTCAGAGTGGCGCACGTGAGAAATCGCGCTCTCCTACTCCAATTCAACTGGATAAACCAAAACCGAAGAAGACCAATAAACGTTGTTACCGGTACGACAGATAATTCTCCTACCGCCAATTGTTTCAAAATTTCAATTCGTATTGTCTTATTTTGCAGTTCGAAAAGTCGCAGTCGTTCCCGTTCGCGCTCTCCATATCGATCGCGTTCACGTTCGCCTCCCGCCGTCCGCTCCTCACGGCGCAACAGTGGTCGATACAATCGCAATCGTTCGCCTCGCCGTTCACCGCAACGTGAGCGTGGTAACGATCGAAATGACCGTGAACGTGACTCCTCTAATAGTAGCAATCGTGAGAATCGTGCTGAGCGAAATAACACACGACGTGAGCGTGAACGTTCAGTGACACCACCCAGTTTCTTGTAAATATTCAAATCTCGTAATATAATTAAAGTGTTCATTTGTAAATTTATTCTTTAGTGGCAGTAATTTAGCAAAAGCCAACGAATTTATCGAAGAATCTAACAAGGGGCATCAAATGCTAATGAAAATGGGTTGGGCTGGCACCGGCACTGGACTTGGCACAAAAAGTCAAGGTATTGACCAACCCATTTCCGGTGGCGAAGTAAGAGATCGCAAGGATTTGTACAAAGTATGTGAAATTTAATAACGATTTTGTCAATGTAACTAATCTATTGTATCTTATGCTAAAAATATTCAGGGTGTTGGCGTTAATTTAAATGATCCTTTTGAGAATTTTCGCAAAAACAAAGGAGCTGCATTTGTGGTTCGCATGCGTGCACGTGACGAAAAGAGTTAAATAGTTTGTAAAAGTCACAAGTTAAGAATAAATTAAAATAAAGTTTACATATTATGCTAAAAGCGTTTACAGAAATCCAATAAATTTTAATTAACTTTGTGTAGACACCATTGTTTTAGAATGGTTTACATTTTCAAGCTGTTCGTTCTTGTTTCTTTTATATACTGCAAAAGTTGGCAGTATAGCAAGTAATGTATAACAGGCTAAATAAACGTAGTCATCACAACAACAGTGCATATAAAGACTGGAAAATCAGACGGCCGTTCCGGAATCCGCCACGATCACTCATTAGTGATCTTAATGATAGTTCTTAGTCTTTCAATATCCTATATAAGCTACGAATATTTGAAATCGTAACCCAGAATTACAGATTTGATTTCAAATATCTTCACTGAACATAGATATTGAAAGAAACTACCTCTACGGTTCTATATACATATTTGTTGTTGTGTTTTCTCATATATATAGCTATATGCTATAGCAGATTGAATTTAAATATAATTTTTATTTTAACGGGGTACATTAAAAAAATTAAAAATCTCAGCAACTATGCAGCTTAAAGCTACGCTTCTACGTTGTATGCGGTATTTGCCGCTTTTGCATTAACCTTCTCGAGTATTTGGACTAAACCCTTGCCGGGACCACATTCGAAAGTGCGTGGAAAATCTACTCCTTGGTGTCGTTCATACATTTTATGCATGGTTTGTTCCCATTTCACCGGGCGCAAAATCTAAAATGAAAAAGCAGTTAATTTCAAATGTCTGATTTCAATAAAAATAAATTATAATATTGCCCTTGCTAGTTGCTCACATTACCTGTTTTGGTAGTTGGCGTAGAATATGGGAACAATTTCTGTACGGTTTCCCATCAACATTCGAGTAGACCCGTATTAGCGGATCCAAAATGTGCACCTTTTGTAGAGCTTTGCTAAATGGTTCCATTGCTGATTCCATCAATGGTGTATGGAATGCACCGCTTACTGGTAATCTCTTCATACGTCTGATTTTCAAGGCTTTTGAATTGGTTTCGAGAAATTCCAGAGCTTCAACGTTACCAGCGATTACCTTACAATGAGGATACATATAATTGGAAACGCCACAATACGGCGACTCGATGCCACGATCAAGACACCATTGCTGCGCTTTATTGCATGCCTCGCCAATTTCGGTGTCGGGTGCATACAAAACCAGTGCCATACCGCCAGCAACTTTATCACAAGCCATTTGCATAGCATTCGCGCGTACCTGCACTAAGCGCAATGCTTTATCGAATGGTAAAGCTCCGGCAAATACCAGAGCGGTCAACTCGCCCAAACTGAAACCAGCTGCTGCTACACAATTATCTATGGCACGTGGACGCTCTTCCCGCAACTGTTCTAATGCAGCCAATGATGATACTAATACCGCCAATTGAGCATGTTCAGTACGATTTAATTTTTCGCGTGGACCTTCTAGACACAATTTCAGTAAGTCATATTGTAGCACTTCATTTGCAAGCTCAAATATGGAACGTGCCGCAGGAAAACGCATTAATTGCGCTGCCATGCCAACGTACTGTGCACCCTGCCCAGGGAATAGCACAACAGATGTATCTTTCGGGTTGATCCATGGACGTTTCTTCACATCGGTGTCAGTCGCACTCAGATCTTTGAACAAACTCTGCTGAGGTGGTGCTGGTACCGATTCTGTCGCATTGGCTTTGCTGCTGCAGTTTTTATTCAATTTCCAAAAAATTGATGGTGGCGGCAAGTGTGGCTTGTGACATAGCGATATAATTCTATTGCATAAAAACATTTCGTGACTATTTTATAATTTAATTACAAGAAAAAAAGATTAGCAATTTCAATCGCATGCAAACATGTTTTTTTTATTTTAGAAGTGAACTGCAGCAACTTGTAACAGTATAACAGCTGATCCAATACTAATTTCAACTTCTGGCAACTCCATTAAAATATATTGGACGCATTCATGGGCACACAGCAAGAATGATAGAACACAAGATTGCGCACTAGTCTGCTCAAAAGTGAAATCTTCTGCGCATGTATGACCCCATGCTGTGATCTGTGCTGTACGCAATATTACCGACGTAGCTATTTGATTTCACCACAAAAATGAATGGTGGTACACTTCTGCCGTGCTTCTGATGGTGCTATCCGCAAAGCTTTAGAGTCATGAAAAATCCTAAGATATTACACGATATCTTGCATGTGGCGAACCTGCGCAATGCCTTGTATTCTATCATTATTGGCACGCAGTTGTTGACAACAGTAATAATCGTTCAGTGTTGTCAATTTAGATTGGATTGGTTTTAATCCAATGTAATTTTATGAGAGCTATTGAGCATTAAGGAAGAGGAGAAATCACTTTCCAACCAAGAATACACGCTTGCAGTGTTTCTCGATATCGAGGGGGCTTTCAATAATGTCTGCCCGACGCTGTTGTTAATGCCTTCATAAATCTTAATCTTGATGTTAATGTTAATCTGGTTAGATTATAGGACAACTACTTAAAATACGTATCAACAGCTCCTATATTGGAAATTATAAAGTCAAAAACGTTGTCAATAGGGGCACACCACAAGGAGGTGTATTATCGCCTCATATTTGGAATACGGCTGCAAAATAATAGCTTATGCAGATGACATTGCTATTGCTGTGTCCGGCAAATACGTTGCTACTCTTCCAGAACGGCTAAATAACTCACTTAGCATTCTGTCTCATTGATGCCGCGAATTCGGTCTTAATGTAAATTCTGCCAAAATAGAAAGTATAAAATACCAACGTTTGCCCCGTACTACCTCCATGAAAGCTCTCTTCGCTACAAAACTAGGGCTACCATTCAATGACTTCTCTCGCGACTGCGGCTCTGAGGAAGAGGAAGGAACAGCCCTCCATTTTATGTGCGACTGCCCATAACTGGCAAGGAGGAGACTAAAACTCCTTTCTTCACTAGTCTGTCCGAGCTATCATCCATAAATAAGCTAAGCCGTGGCACAAAATGTTTTTTTACATTCAGAACCAGAATCAAGAACTGTTGCCAACAGTTGTATGCCCATAAATGCGCTAATTGAAAAATCAGCTGTATTGCTCGGGATGCTCAATTTGTATAGTAGTTGTCAAAGTTGAATTCCTCTCTCGGTTCTACCAATTTTTTTTTGGAATCTGAAGGTAGAAGCAAACATTTTTTACTTTAAAACAAATTTTAGAAAAATCGACCAAATTTCTTCAGAGACGAAGGAATTGAAGCTCTTTGATAGTCTAATTAATTAAAAAGTTTGCCTCATATTTTGTACGTACGCAAATTTAATATGATACTAGGGTAAGTTTGACAATTGTGCGCTTGACTCAACATCTTTACGTAACTTATGAACATGACTTCTGTTGTTTTTGTTTTACATTTGCCTCACAATGCTTAGGTTTGTCATACGTGCTGGTATTGTTGTTGGTGCCGTCTATTATTCCCGTAAATTGGGAGTTTGGGGAAATACGGAGCAGACTGAAAAGTTGTACAATGAGCTAAAAGATGAAGTTCGCCCGCATGCCCGGACGCTGGAAAAAAAATTACCTTTTGAGGTGCCTGCATTGCCACAGAGCGGTGAAGTGCGTTTTCTAGCTAAACATTATTACAATCAGGTAAATTTTTCGCAGAGGTATATTAGGAAGACATTTTCTTAACTACTTTTTAATTTGAATTACGCAGGGCGTCAAGGAGTCATTCCATTTCATACAAATGGTACCCTGCTATTCTGGTCAATTAGTTAAAAAAGCAAAGGATGCATTCACTGAATTCTCAGCTTCGCCACCAGCAGCAGGACCATCCAAAAAGTAAAAATATCTTCAGCTTTAGAATCTAGACTGAATACGAGCCGAATATAGTAACTTTTAACCAGTCTTTGTATACTCCTCTGCAAACTCGTTATTTTTATGTTTTCTTGGATACTTAAGTAAATTTTTAAATAATGAATTAAAAATTGGTTTAAAAATATCAATATTTTGTAACTTTGTAATGAATAGCCAGCCAGTTATAGCATGGGCAGCATAGATTAGCATTGATCTCTGCAGTTCAGCTCAAGCAATATTACAAAAAAAAAAACTTAAAGTTAGTTTTGATTTCTTTAAATTTATTATAGGATTAATATTCAGCTTTGCAGTGTATTTGGAATCCTTCAACTTTGTGTTATACAATTTTACAGTAGCCATTTATAAAATTAAACATTTCTAGCAATAAGACCGCGCAACAAACGATTATTTTCAGTCATTTCCGTTAGAATTGATTGTAGCAAATAATTTACATCTCCATGGATTTTATTAATGGTTTCCTGTAACTCCACCAAAGGATCTTTCTGGAAATTTTAAATTATTTTAATATAACAAGTTAGCTTGTATTTAATGCTAAATAACAATATATGCACATGTTCTAAATTAATAGCAAAATTGAAGCAATACGTGTATAATTTCAAACTAAATAAATATCGTTTTATATAGGATACAACGCATTATTTAACTGAATATTAAGCCCAAATCTTTATACGAAAAAGAAGGATTAGTATACATAATAATTGAGCAATTTGGAATGGTTTTAAGACCTATAAATCGTATTTTACATACTTTTACTAAGGGACCTTTCTTCACAGTCTGTTTTGCAGTCTTTATCTCGTTTGGGGATCCATTGATTTGATGTGGCTGCTGTTTGCTGTTTAAGGTTTCAGCTTCTTTTTCCTTGACTCCCATAGCAAACTCGTCATCTTCAGAAATTATTCGTGGTTTTCGCGTTGTTCGACGTTTAACGCTTTCTGCAATCGATCCCATAACTTGTGCAGCAGTTGTAGATTCAATATTATTGTATACCAATTCCGGTATCATTGTATTCATAAGCTCATCATTTCCCATATCTGTGTCATATTTTCGATGATCAATTATTTCAGCTGATAAATTATATGAAGTTTCTTCTTTGATTTTGTGCATTGAGGAAGTAGATGATGTTTCTTGCTGTAATAAACATGATAAACTTACAATTTTTATTAGTAGATAATGCAGTTTCTTACAACTTCTGGTGCAATTTTAACGTAAATGGAATTAGCTTCTGGAAAGCTCCAATCACACTGCTGAAATGATAAGAATTATATTTATGGTAGTAATCATACGTATCAACAAAATACATAACTAATTTACATCACCATCATCGTAGGATTCAAGATCCCGTTTTTGTTCTACCAACACGACATCGTCATGTGCATTTTTAGTAATTTTCTCAACATACTGTAATATATTGTTGGGCTGTTGCCGAATATCATTACGCCGCAGCGATAGTTTCACAAACTCAATAATCTCTGGATTTCGATCTATATAGCCATTAAGCCATCCAGCCGATGCTTGCTGTTTGGCATCCCAAGCCTTTGAATAACGTAAATTATGCATACGTATGAAAGTATACGACAAGCTTCGTACCGTCTCTTCAGAAAGTAATGGAAGATTTTGTTGATTACTCTTTGGCCACTGCGTTTCATAACATTGCTTCAGATATTGTGCCAAATCTTCTTCGTTCCGTGCCGAGAGTAATTGATTTGTAGTAAACTTGGATTGAAAAGGCTTTCGCGAATATTCAGAGTTCTCTTTAGAGTTTTCAGCTTTGGCTCTTAATCTTTTTTTCTCTCGTAGTAAGCTAGTTAAAAGACTGAAGCGACTGATACCGAATTTTCGGGCCACACATGTAGGGGTCTCTCCTCCTTCAAGAACTGAACTTACAGCCAGTTTCATCTGTTTCATACTAATGTGGTAGTCTTGTTGAGATTTATAAACTGCTCGTGATTTGTTTTTAAGCATAATTTTATTTTTTTGTTTGGTATGATTGTTTTAATGAAGAAAAAAAAAAAAAATTTGCGCTCTCGGTAAATGCGTAAAAATACTCTTGGAAGTACCGTTTTTGCTTTTTGCCTTCTGCTTTGGCTTCCGTACACCTTTTTTAATTGAATATAGGCCAAGTACACAAAATCACATACACCGAGAAGGTACTCACAACGTCATAAAAACGTGACTTAACTTCATTAATTATATTTCGTGAAGCTTTTTTAAATTGTATTGGCAACTAAATAATTATTATGATAGTTTTTTAGGAGTATTTTCTTAAGAGTATTGAACTGCTCTAATTTTAAGCAATAATTTTGAGTAATATGGCAACACTGTTTCAATAAAGCAACGATATTTAACTTGAATTCAAATATTTTATTTTCCACAGACTTCCAAACTTTCCTTTGATATTAGCTTTGTTCACGTACAAAAAATTGTTACAAATTGTTGCAAGTTTCTACTAGTAAAATGCTCACGTACACGAAAAACTTGCAACGAGATATAAAAGTGAGAGAGTAAAAAAGTGAGAGAGAAAAAAGTAGCTGCAATTTTCTACTAGTAAAATTTTACCAAGGCGGATTTAACATGGTGGTAGCAGCATTACAACAAGTACAACGTAACAATAACAACACGCTACTTTGTTGTTGCTAAAAATCGTAATTGTCAAAAGCACAAGAACAAATGCATGGAAAACAAAAAAAAAAAAAAAACAAAGATTTTGACAGTTAAGATTATCTTCACATAAAAAAAATTAGAGAAGAAGAAGACAGAGCTGACGCTGCTATCACCTATTATAATTTCGCCATGAATTTTACTTGCAAGAATTTTTAGCTGCCGAAAAAAAATAACTGTCAAAAATTTGAACGTCAACAAAAAGTGTGTTTCGTTAATTTTAGTAAATTTGTTGTGGTTTTCAATAAAACTGAGGAGGAAAATAAATATTTGTGATTTTGTGGAAGATGTAAGTAGTGTTTGTGAATACTGGTGTGCACACAAGAAATGATTTCAACAAATTATAAACTCTAATTACAGCAGCACGTAAAAAATGTCATCTGAATATAAAGTAATTCATTAATTGCACATTTCAATGCATTTTTTTATACATTCTACTTTTCACTCGCTTGAAGGTCATTAGAGAGCATTTTACTTCAATTTGAGATGGTTCCATTTGGATTTTTTTATTTAATTTACAAAGATCACAGCCGCAAAATATTTTTTTCCGCTAAAAATTATCTGTCAAAACAGTCGATCAGCTGTTTACTTCAAAGTTTCTACTAGTTTTCTGTTCACGTACTTTTTCTGCTATTTGTCTCTAGAGAATATTTTTCTCAATCTTTCTCTTACTCTCTCGCTGCATGTTTTTACTGGGAAAGTATGAGAACATATCTATTATTTATAACCACTTTAATGAACACCAACAATTGTAACATTATTCAAAATTGTCAGTTTCAACGAACGTGGAAATTGTGCGGGTCTTATTCGAGTTTTCATTTTTTAATCTAAGTTTCACGTAATGACGACTTACAAATACTAATACGAAAAATATAATTTTCTATACATGCAGGCATATTGGCTCATAAAATCGTCATTGTCAAATGAACACATCCATACTACGTATACGCGCTTATAAATAAAAGGGAAACTATATTTTCATTGTTTTTATAAAATATCAATTTTATTGTGTAACTTTTTTTGTTTACTGTGTGTTCTTTAATTTGCTCACAAAATTGTTTACGTTGTATCTTTTAATTTTTATTAATTTTATTTTCTAAAGGTTATATTTTCAATAATTTTCCAAAAATCTTATATGAACTTTACATCATGCACAAGGAGTAGAAGGAAAACACTAAAAACTATGTTTTTTAAAGCGTTTTCTTCCGTTTCTTCATATTGAAAAGTGGAAAAGAGAAATCTTATTTTTTTCATTGCATGAAATACCGAAAGTAGTAATTATTGTAATTACAATTATTAATATTAAAAAAGAAAGGTTTGTGAATTATTTTTTTGTTTATTAAATAAAAAAAAAGTTTTAATTCTGCGCGCAACCATGTACTGTTTTTATTTCCGTCTGAAGAAATGTGGATTGATTAGTGGTGGTGGTGTTGGCTGTGTTTTTGTTTGCATTTTTCTTTTGTGTATTCTGCAGTATTGCTTTTGTTTTTCTCATCATCATTTTTGTAATTGAATAAATAAAAGCAAATTAAGCCTTCGTCTCTACAGCAGGTGATGATTCCACTTTTGCTGTCGTATCTGTACCTGTGCCTGCTCCCGTGCCAGCAGCAGCCGCAGCTTTCTTTTTGCCACCACCACCCTTGCCTTTCTTGCTGGGCTGTAGCGGCGTAGCAACAAGTTCCTAAAGAGAAAATTCGAAATGAATGTTAAATTTGTTTGAAGTTAATGATCGATTTAGTGTGATCGTCTTTACCCTCAGTGTTGGCTGAGCTATGCTATGTTCACTGGAAAAGTTCTCTTCGGCAAATGGAATACCAGTGACCAAGTTTATACCATTTGGCATTAGTAGAACAGTGTGCTTGAATTGGGCAACATATTCGCCTAAAAAAGACAAGGTTAGATTTAAAAGTTTATGAAGTATTATTTAATATATACAATTTAATGCATTTTTTAGTTTTAATGACTATTGCTGCAAAAAATTTTGCATAAAGTGAAAAATGAACACTTTAAGAAAACTTCTGACTGCATTTTAATCTAGCAAAGTGTCTGGCCGCAAAAAATTATTGAAAAACCTATACGGAATTAATCCTTGCTAATACGTTATTAATTTCCTGTTTTATGAATTCAGGAAAATAATACTTACTCGGCTTTTCATAGAGAACCTGGAAAGGCTCAATCATTTTATGTGATACACACTCAACAACACCCATACGAGCTTTTGTTTCTTCGTCAAAGTGTCTGATATTGAATGGCATATTGCCATATTTTGTTTTAACCTTAAAGAGAAAATATAGTAAATAGAATTTTAATAAAAATTTCAAAATTTATGCATAAAACAAAGTAAGAAATACTTACCTCAGCTAACAAAGCACGCGAGGCTTTCAATTTTAGCATATAATTCTCGTCCGTTTTCTTATAAATTGATACTTTTGTGTCCTTTTCACGACCCTATAAGAGATTTAATTTAAATGTAGTATCTCTAAAAAAACCAGAAAAAATGCAATATTTTTAAATGTCCTCAGATCTCATAATCTTACAATCTTCGGGCATCCGCCGCAATAATTCGAAAATGTGCCAGTCGATACTTTTAAGGAAAGTACAAAAAGGAGAATTATTTCTTCACAAGAAATAATTAACGTTTTCAAATCAGCAACCTCAAACCCTCAAGCGCAAAGTTTTAATCATAGGAAAGTGCTAAAATTTCGCAAAAATGCATAAAAAATCTCAAAAGTAATACTTACAATGCCTTCACCAGAACTCACAATCACATCGATAGCATATACTTCATGTGTATCAAAGGTACATTTCTCATGTTCCTTGCGTTGTGCTTCGCTTGGATTTTGAATGATTGTTTTCTCTCCATCGATTTTAAATTGTTTTAATTCATGACTGAGCATACCTTCGATAGGCTTACATTTGAATGAGTCGCTTATCTGTTGAACAGCTTCGGTAATTGAATAATTCTAGAATTAAGAACAGGAAGGATAGAAAATTAACTGAACTGACCTAATATTGTTATAAATTTCGAAAACATGCAAAATAATGTTTGTAATTGAAAAACGGGAAATCTTAAAGAAGTTATGATTCCCCATGGTACATTACATATTTTCTATATGCAAGTGTTGAGACGTACTCCGAATGAAATTCTCAGCGAGACAATCCGTTTGCTTGCAAAAGCATCAACTTTATAGGGGAATTTATTTGTTTGGAGATTATTAGGGGGAAATGCATTGAATAGCAATTTCACCATTGTGGCTCACCAAAATTTTTATTTAGCAAATATTAACATTAATGATTTTATATTGAAATAAAAACATATACAAGTTGACATTTGCAGTTAACTCCATGTTACATACCGTCGGATGGTATATTCGAGGTTCTGGCACAACCTGACGACGCGTGTATATGTTCATCTATAAATATACTTGCATATAAATTAATATATACTTACGGTATTGCCCGCTTTAAGCAATCTCAATGCAGCTTGTACGGCCCAGTAGGCAGCTAGTGTAACATCAGCTTGACGTCCGGTTACTTTCTTATCAGCAGATGCTCCAACAACAACAGTATGGGCGGCAACAGCAATGAAACCGTCAATGTGAGCGCCCAAGTCACTAAAAAAATATGAATTGTTTTTATTATAAAAATAAATAAGAATAAAACTTTTTATAATTTACATTTTTACAACATCACCGGTTTTTAAATTATAATCAGGATCATTTTTTGTTGGCGAGAAATGACAAACGCAATTGTTCACTGAAAGACATGTTGGGAATGCGACTCCTTTTTTCAGATCTTTTTCTTTTTTGTATACCTTGTATGAATATAAAGAAAAATATAGATTTTTTCCTTTAACTATTCAATATTTTAATATATTTATTATTTAAAAATGTAAATATGTCCTCAGATCTCATAATCTTACAATCTTTGAGCGTCAGTAACAAAGCGTCAAAAAGCGCCATTTACTGCCCAAGAAGCATGCAACATATGGAAGTAGAACCCATTTAAAAATTGGAATCTACTGCATCTTCAACGCAATGAAACATCAAACCCTCAAGCACTTTTTTTTAATCATGGGACTTATCGTCTTCATATCTTTTCGAACTATTTAGTTGAAATATCTTACTTTGCTAGTTTCTTCGATGATAAGATTATCTCCCTTTGTGCAGATATCCCTCACAGAGGCATCGGCTACACAGAGATCAATAACAGCCTTAAGTGATTCTGAAAAACATCAAACACATTACAAATCATATACGATATTAAAAACTCTATTAAAATTAGTATACATTTGTTTGAACCAAATAATAGGAAAAAGTCGAAAAGGTAATGGAAAAAAACTAGTTTAATAGAAAACAAAAGTAGAATGAAGTGAAATGAATTGCGTGGCAAATGGACAAACAAACAACATACAAATAGACCGGTTGCCGCTGGTTGTCAACTGGCATACACAATTCATAATAAAATCGAATTATGAAAAAAACTATGCCCAATTAAAAACTAAAGTTTTAAAAATTGAGTAATTTTCTATGTTAAGGTTTAGAAAATAGCAACGAGTTTTCTATTTATAGAGATTAAAGCTGCCTATATTACGATTTCAGTTATTTTAATATAATTTTGTAAGGTTATGTGAAGCGTGTATACCGCCGAAATCGCCGCGTGGCTCTTTTCTCTCACCTTACTGCTGCATGCTGCGCCTATTCATTCTTTTTCACATTTATATGTACACAAGATAGATTTCACTTTTTATGTTAATGATGGTATTTCATCAATATAAACTTTCGATTTTATTACTTACTGTTGACAATTTCGCCAGCCAATTTGTATTTAGTAACAACCAAATCCTCAGCAATGGTCTTCTCAGGAGATTCCTTCTCAACGTCTGCCATTTTTACAATTTAACGCAAAGCGAATAGGTAGGAAAAAGTAACCCCAAAAATTCGTTTGGTTTTCTTTTGTTCTCTTAACACACACAAATTCGCACAACTTATCCAACCAGGAAAAGAAAAGTGCGCGACTATGTTTATCGTATTGGCGTTGAATAAGGATAGAGCCACAAAAATCTGCTCTACGAAATAAGAAGTTTCGTTGTTAACTTTATTGAATTATTTGTGTTGAGGGATAAAAAATAATATTACACAAATACTCTTTTACATTAACGCGCAGAAATGTAAAGGTGGAAATGTAT
Source organism: Toxonevra muliebris (assembly GCA_963691655.1). Taxonomy (NCBI): domain Eukaryota; kingdom Metazoa; phylum Arthropoda; class Insecta; order Diptera; family Pallopteridae; genus Toxonevra; species Toxonevra muliebris. The sequence continues at coordinate 10,137,447 of OY829326.1, read as the reverse complement.
GCAAACTAGAATGAATAGAAAGGAAGAAAAAATATGTATACGTGACAGTTCAGTGGAATGAATATGGCGGTCACTGTGACATGGTTGCATTTCAATGAAGCCCCAATGCCACAATGAATATTTAAAAGGAGTTGCCGCGTATCGACGATTTAACGCGACGCAAAATCGCTGTCACAATTACAATGCTCATACCCGTTATGTCTGCTTTTACACGACGCCTTTATTCAGGCAGAAGTAATCGGTTATTCTCTTTTGTTATGGCCGCACATGTTCATACGATGCTTGTAATCAGGCAAGCTCTTGCGTTATTTTGACATTTTGCATGCATATACAGCCATATTAAACAACAATTATGTGCCAATGTACGAAAAGAAAAAAAAAAAGGAAAATGAATGTCAGAATTAACACAAAAGAGAAGGAACACAAGCGTGTTTGTCTATTATCTTGCCGCTCATCTCTCTCGCCGATAAAGAAAACTCACCCTGCCTGAATAAAGGCGTCGTGTGAAAGAAGACTGTGAGATGGAACAGAATTTCAGCAGTCGACGATTTTACGCCAACAGACGTAGCACTTAAATAAAATTTAAATTTGTACACGTTTTGATGACGATCCTTAGTCCCCTTTTACACATGCCAAGTTTCAAATTCTCTTTTGGAATTCCACTTGCTTTTCCACACAGCAATATTTCTTAGGCAATTCTGCTTTTACTTTGTCTTACATTCATGAAAAGTCAAATCAGTTTATTGAAGAAAAATAAATGGATTAATTGAAGAAAAGTGAAATTTCAAATGAAAAATTATTATTTTTCAAATAAGAAGCCAAAATCAATGTGCATCCAACTTAAAATGACAAATAAAAGTAAAAAGAAATGTCAAAGAACGAACAGCGCAAAAGAAAAATTGTCAGTACAAGTAAGTTTTTACTCGTTTCCTCTCGAACCTACGAACTCGACTTGACAAAAGGGGACTTAGTGTGTTTACGTGTTTTTTTGGTTTACAAGGCTTGCAAGGTATTTATACGTTTTGATGACGGCCCTTATTATTATAATGAAATTTAATGAAAAATCAGTAGAGAAAGTACGAAAACACGAATGTTTGTATAATTTTCATTATATGACAAAAATTTGTATTATAATAAATAAATGTTTTTTGGACCAATTCTTAATTTAGATTTTTATGGTTTTTAAGCTTTGTGCTGTTTATAACTTAATATGAAATTAATTGTGGCTTATGAACAGTATAATAGCTTAATTATAGGATTTTATGTGATAGTTTGGGAAGTTGTAGTTAAAGCAAGGAATGAAAATTTAGTATGTGAACTAGAATTTCAATGCAAAAAATATTTATGACACAAGAGATGGCGTTAACACCAGTTATATGATTATATTTCTCTATTAAAATCTACACTATTGTGAATTAACGACTATCAGAAGAAGAATTGTGTAACTTTGACATCTGTATGCAAAAAAGTAAACAATTACTAGAATCGTTGCTATTATCTGGATTAGAATTATTGCAAATTTGAGTTAAAAAGTAAATTAAAAATAATGGAGTCTCCAACTGCCGACGAAAATTATCTTATAGAACAAGCTCAGAAATTACGTTCGACTGATGTATGCGCGGCCAAGGCGTGGGTCCTTACCGCGAAGACTTTGTACCCAAATAATTTCCATGTACAGGTTGTATTGTCAGTAATACAGAAGTGGTTGCTCTTTTATACTTTATATGTCACTATTTCAGTTTGAAGCATACAAACTAGAAAAGGAAGCCAATCATTATGAAGAGGCAGCAAAAAGTTTTACCGCCATGTAAGGCAATTCAGCGCAGCTGTTCTGACATCATATGAATTCTCCTTTCAACTTGTATTCTTTTTAGTTTACCAATATTTCGAAATCGTACACAGGAACTTTACAATGAAGTGTGTGAACTCACCGATGCTTTACGTACACCTGAAAATGAAATAACGCCGGCACAAGAATTTTATGTGAAAATGTTTCAACATGTGTCTTTCGATATGCAACATGAACTGCTCTTGGTCACAGTTAATCACACGGATAATAATCTAGATAAATGTAAGCTTTTACTGCTTATTTTAAAAAGATTTCCGCAAGCGGCCATTCCACATTCGGTATGTACATATATAAATACAAACACAAATGATTATTTTACCTACAGAGTAATCACACAGCCACGTCTCCTGGAAATTATTGCCGATGGAATCAAGGAGAATCCACAAAAATATCAAGAAATGCTTGTAGAAGAAGCACTACCGCTTATTTATCATAAAACACCTGAACTACCATCAGAATTGGTATGTCGTTTATTTACAATTTCTTTGGAGTATTATATACGACAAATTATCGATGAAGAAGCCAGATGTGATACTAATGAGACGTGGAAGAAAATCTTTCAAGTGTTGATGTTATGTGGTAAAATACTCCATTGGGAAACATTTTTGCCATTCAATAAAACTTGGTAAGTATTCGTTTTAGTTATTTTAGCAATAAGTACTAATTATTTAAAATTCTTTGTAAATTAGGGGTCAAAATGTGTACTGGGATAAATTAATTGAAATTGTGCCTGCAAGCCCTGCGGGCAGCACTCAAGTACTCTTCTATGCAACAACTCTGTTTATTTACTCGCTTCATTGTTATATTAAAAATTGCAATGCACGTGCAGATGACTCTGATATGAATCATGTTTTAGTTGAAGGTTTTACAGGTACCATAGCCTCGAACGCGAATTTAGTGCCAGTCTAATTAATATTTCAATTTTTTTTATCTTTACAGAATGGAAAGTAGAACGTACTGATGTACAAAGCATGGAACCACCACAAATTTCTTTAACAACACCCACAAGTAAAGAAATTTCTAAAGCATTTGCAAATGCGGCACAGTGCTGGCAACTGTTGAATACAGAACAATTTACGCAAGACTTTAGTCAATTACTCCTCACACTTCCTTTAGCTCCATGGATATCACGTTTTTTGTTCGACCTGGCAATTTATTTTGGCCATGTTCAGGAAGCCAACAAATTAATGTCGGAAATGAGTATTATAAGCAATTTGGTGCATAATATACAATTGCTCAGTTTGGATTTATTGCAAGGGAATTTAGCAGTAAGCAACAAATCTAAATCTTATATATTGTATTTTATAAGCAATAAACACATAAATTTTAGATTCAAGGATTCGAATGTATTGTGAAAATAATTGGTGAGTTACCTGCAACACAAGGACAACCATTGGAACATTTAACATTGAAAGTACCGCGCCACATGATATTTTTGCCTTTAACGCAAAAAGCCTTAGTGCAATATTGCACCAAAGCAATAGTAAATAGTTTGAGTGTAAGAGTACCTAGCACTTATAAATGTATATTTCTCTCTGTCGACACCTATCATTTGTTCTTTTTTTTGTGTGTTTTTAGCGAAAACTTTACGAACCGAATTGTTCCGATCAAATACTTGGTGATCTCTTAGTGCTACTGCAACTGGAATATCCACGTGAAACGCTTATGGCAGAACAGATATTTTCGCTTATCACATCACGACGAGCATTCACGTATCGCATGTTACCCACATACATTATTACAATTGATTTCATTGAAGAATTTATGCATATTTGGCACTCACACAATGAGGAATTTCATTTCGAATTTGCATCTTTACAAGGGAGCGGTAACAGTATCATGGGAAGCAACAACAGCAGCACTCGTCGCATTGGAACACGTGGCGCCGATAAAGGAGTACGCGATGATTTTCGTTTGATAATCAAACAACAGATTACACGTGCCAATGAGAATCTAACAACACTGATAGCGGCTTTTATAACGCAAGAGCGTTTGCAATTGATGCAAAATATATTTACTAGCGGTGGCGGCGGCGGCGATGGTAGCGGTGGCGAGCCATTGAGTAGCTTTTAAAAAAATGTTGTGTTTTCAGAAGTTTTATTAAGCAAACAAACAACAATTAACTTGTAAACACAATTCAATAAAAAATGTTTAAGTAAATATACAATCATCAACATTTCCTTATCAAAATGTAATGTGACTTCATGAATTAAAAATCATATTTCATAAATGACATGAAAACATTATAAAAGGTAGTACAAGCACTTGTGTAGAGCACTCTATATTTTCTATTCAAATAGCGAAAGTTGATAAACTGCGCTAGGGGCCATACCGACCAATCTGCCGTATAAATTATCCAAAATTTTTGGCTTAACTCCTCATATGTCGTGTTTAGTGATTTCTCCTCCATAAAGCAAAGTGCATAGAAAAAGATCATTATTGAAATTGGTGACATAATTAATTGATCGCCAAGAATTTTTAAAAATATGTGTTGCAATCTACTCAAGGGCCATAGGATGTCCATTGCTCCGTAAAAATAATGACTTACTGGACCTAATAATATTCCTACTACGGTCATGTGCGCAGCACGGCTCACATCAAAATTATCTCTTGACTTTTGATATGATAGGCGATGTTTTATCTCTTGAGCGAGCACGTCTCCAGTTAGCATCATTAAAGCAGAAGTTATGGTATTTGTTAAAAGAAGATGTTTTCCAAATAGATTTTTCCATAATATTTTTAACTTTTGAGGAATTGTAAAATTCTCGGTACGCTTATATTGAAAATTCCGTTTTGTTATTCTCGGTGGTTGTTGCCGTATTCGTACTCGCGCAACGACCAAATATGGGCATCTATTTGTATTGAGAAAAGTGCCGGTACACCGGGAAAACATTAATTACACTTTTGTTTTGAAATTTTTCTTTGTATTGTTTATTTATTTTTGAAGTATAAAATTCTTTGAAATTTTTACAAAAAAAAATATTCTTAACATAAAAAATATTTAGTACTAACTGGGAAGAGACGTTCGCGATCCTGCCTGTGCTGCCCTGGCAAAGTTTGTGTAATATGAAATCTCCAACAGCAAACATATACAAAAGAAATGATCATGGTTGACCATATAAGTTTGGCAAACTACGATATAAGCCCAAAAATCGTACTTTTGAATGGATAGTTCCAGTTCCATTTGTCCAATAGTTCCAACGCCCTTTGCAAATAAACTTTCATTGTTGTGCTTGCTATGGCTTCCCATCCGTTCTCTTTTAGGCATTTCGTTTGTAAGGGATGTGCCACATCCACTTGCACAAGATCGATCATATTTTGCCATATAACTACTGTCAACAAACCGTCTTCACACATAAATTGTCTTTATATTCCTAACATGAGATGTTAAGAACAACCCCTATGTAATATCTTTAACGCTATACTATAGGGGGCAACGATATTAAAAAAATTGTATATCCTTTATTGATATTCCTTTGTTATGGTGGGGTACATTTTACACTTCATTTCCAAAGATCTGCATTTCCGAACAATGGAGTTTAAGTTGTTATTTTTTTAAACAATAACAAAAAACAATTCATTTGGAAATATGTTCAGTCGAAAATACGGAAATTCTTATCTTTCGACGTAATTCATTTAATATTGAAGTCGCCAAAGCCATAAAAAATTTGTGTGCGTCAGCGTGAAGTCGATGCCGGGTTAATTGGATTTCAAACGCAGATGCCCGAAATGAATCGAATTTTTTAATGAAACTTTCAGAGTTGGATTTTGCTATTTATATCAATTTAAAAAAACGTCCACTTTTTTGCTCTCCTATTTATTTGGTTAGAGACATCGCCAGTTACATAATTGGACCAGAAATACCCAGTTTTAGTACAGTGTTGTTGCCACTAATACTTTTTTTTACAAATATAATTAATTTTATAAAAAAACTGAATGATAAAAAAGAAACAGGTGATGATGATGAATTAAGTCAATTTCTAATGGCTCTTTTCACTTTTTCTTCATCAATACCGCTTTTGCTATATCTACGAACTATATCTGAAGGGAGGTTAACACCAAAAAGCCTTCCTTGGGTGCAACCCAGATTTAGAGCATATTTGAGGTGTCCCCTACCAGCGAATTTTTTAAGTTAAATGCTGTGCAAATGGTATCGGGTGTTATCACTGGTCACTGCGCTATGGGCGTAATGTTATGCAAATGGCGGCTATCGACCTACCATCATCAGGAACGGCGACTATGAACTCTAGGAGCAAGGTTCTTTGACGGACTAGCAGACATAGCTAATGCACAGATTTCAGATCTACACAGCTTTCTCGCCAATACTGGGTGGTTTCCAAAGGATTCTGTCTGGATCCGCAGGGAACCGAACAGATAGGGAAGGTCCCCAAATATAAATGAAGGGCATCACAATGTGCCCAGTAGCGAGTGAAAGTGCGTAGCACACACACCTAATTTAACCTAACCTAACCCAAATCGCTTTGTCCATTTCGGAGCCCATTCGGAACAAACATACACCCATTAACTTTTCTATATATACAGATTTGTAAGTATTTCACAGAAAGCATGTACATACGTAATTCCACATAATATGGGTCTACAACCTTGACCTAACATAATTTCATACTTCTTATTCAAAAATTCATTACCTATTATCAAATCTAGCAGAAAATGTGTCATTTTCTAAATTTATTTTAGAGAAGACATTAAAAATAAGGCTGTGTCTACATTCATATAACTAACATTAAAGTTCTATTGCAAACCATACTGAATTCATTGCTTGTGTGCCTCCTTATCGTCGTTTTACATAACTTCAATAAAATCTGATTAGATCTTCAAGAATGATTAAATGATAAAAAAAAGTTATTGATATGTACCGTTTTTAATATGTATTTGTTGATTCGAATAAAGCATTTCTGATTTAACAAATGTACATTAAAGATTAATAATTTTTAACATTTAAAATTACACATCTAAATCGTTGGCAGTTAATACATACATTTAAAAAATATACAATTAAATATTTTTCTAGTTTTGTGCTATAATTTTTATATATACATACAAGTTAAAATTGTACATGTTACAATTGAGCCCGTGAAAAGCAAAACATTGCATTTATACTTTTCAAAAGAAATTATATAACAATGCAGAAACGTATCAGATTTGAAGTCTGCTTAATAGTATTTTGTTTATAACTTTTCCGAAATTTTGTTTTTGATGCTCTTATTTGATTATTTGAAGAATATCACAAAAGAAAATAGTAGGTACATGCATCTTCTGACGAGTATGATGGAATAAATAATACACTTCAACAGCATGAGACACAATTGTTGACTAGTAATGCAACTATCTTAAAAATCATGTTTCATGTAGGACAAGAAGACGTTGTATAGTGCTGTACAGACATTTACAAACATTACTCTGTACTTGGTATCCAAATAGCGAAAATTTAGATATTGAGCTCCCGGCCATACCAACCAATCCATCAGATAAATTATTGGAAATTTCTCAATCAACTCTTTGTTTGTTTCGGATACGGATTTACGCTCAAGCGCACAAGCTGAATAGAAAAATATTAATATGCAGGCTGGTGACATGACAAGTTGATCGATTAAAATTTTCCACATAGCATTTCGTGCATTGGCTACGGGCATTATGCGATCCATCCAATTGTAAGCGTAATGATGCAGTGGCCCTTGCAATGCGCCCACAACAAACATTCGACCGATCCGTTTCATATCATAGCGCGTAACATCAAAATTATATTCTACAAAATGCGGTTGTGATGATAAATGTCGTCGATATTCTATTTCCTGGGCAGCTACATCACCAATTACCATTAGCACTCCGGAGCTAAGAATATTGGTGGCAAGCAAATATTTCCCGAACAAATTCTTCCATATCATTCGAACGGTTGAGAAATTTGTAAAACTACTACTGCTCTGCTTTTGTTGGATATGACGGAAGAGTGTTATTCGCGGTGTATGCGATATTTGATTGACGACCAGAACAGAACTAGTTATTAATTGTTTTCCGCCTTTTCCATTAATAAACATGCAGGTACTACGTGCAAACATTTTTATTTCTTTGGTTTTTTCGTTTTTATATAAATCCTTAGTTTTGTTTAATTTATATATATTCTTTACATGATTAACAAAATTACGTTAATTTCATCATCACTTCAATAATTAAACTTATCTAATGACAGTTGCAAACTGTTTTTTCCTTTTTGCCATTCACAATAGAGTACCATTGTATAAGGGGTAATGTATAGAAATATATGCAGTATCTTCAACATTTAGATAATAAAGAAATAAATTTTTACAGATAGAAATTATTCACGTATAAAAAATGGTTGAAAATTGTTAAAAAGTTTCACTGGTAAAGAGTTCACGTACTCGAAAAACGTTCAACGAAAGAGAAAAACGAGATCGTAAGAATGTGAGAGAGAAAGAAGTAAATCGTTAAAAAACTCTCGTTTGGGGTACTGTCATCACTCAAACGAACAAATTGCACGAACATCAGTAGCCATCCTGTTCGTTCACCTGGTGTATATAGTAAAGTATTTGCTACTAGACTGGAAAATAGTTGCTTGCATTGTATGCAAACATTTTTGAAACTTAGATTTTATTAGCTCCCACTTCGAAGCGTGTCATTTGCGATTTTTCGCACTCACGGCTATAAAACGATAACAAGGTTACTAATTTTTTCACGTCTAACCTTTTTAATAACTTGTTTTATAACTTCACTTTTTCGTTCATTTCCTATTTTACTGGACGACATTTATAAATTTCAAAAAATTCTTTCAAAAATTATTTGTTTTCACTAAAAGTCATTTTTACAGTTGGAAATGGGTGAAGTGTACTGCTCAAAATTTTTCCCCGAATGAAAAAATGTATGAATTTGATCAAAATGAGTTCACACGAGTTTGATGGTTCAACAAACCAGTGGAAAAAAAAATGGATGTGTGCAAGGCACGCAAGATATTTGATGTGTAAACAGTTAAACCAGCTGAATGCCATGCACATAAACTCACATATTAGGATTTGATGTATAATCTATATGCTAGGTTAATAATTTAAATTAAAACAATTCTTTTATAAACTTAAAAATTTATTAGATATTATTATCTTTTATATATAATAGCCCAATTCACTATAAATTGCAAATGGTCTTGCATCATTGCAAATGCACCAAATCGTAGTTGCATTATTTTTCTTTTACTCAATGCATCGGGCACGTACGCCAAATCAATTCTCAGGCGACGATAAGTGCTTTCCGCATTTAACATTAGAAAGGCAACAGCACCCCTGTTGCCAGTCACCCCACTACTTTTTAAAAGCACCGCAAAGAGATTTACCTCAACTGCATTTAATAAAAATAAGAAACAATGTATTTTTATTGAAGTAAATAAGTGATTTTATAATAAATAAATTTGATTTTTTCTGTTTAACATATTTGCTATTTACATAATTATTATTATTAGATAAAAAAGTGTTGCCTTTCTAAGGTTAATGCACAAAGCAAAACTTGTATAATGCCGTGGTTTGCTATCATTATCACATTTTTTTTATACATTTATTGAAACCTAGATTCTTTATTACTTATAATTTTGTATTATTTTTATATTTTAAAAGATATTTAATTTTAATCCAATCTAACTTTACGAATGTAAAACCTATCAAACGGCTGTGTTTGCTACGGCGACTTCTCTGCTTGTACAGTCGATCTTCATACTTTTAATACCAACAAATAATTCTGCCACGAATAAATGTACACACACATTTTGTTTTCGTATGTACATATATGTGTGAGTAAATTCATCAAAACATAAACAAACTCCGCTCTTCTTCTCTTCTCTCTTCTCTTTGTTGCTTAGAGTAGCACAGTCATGCCGCGCAGTAGTGCGAGCGAGAGGGGAACTGGACGTTACAGTTAACTTACATCTTACGATACAGTTATTCTTACATTTTACACATTTGAAATTTTGCCCATACCGTGAGCTAAAATGTTTGCATATCAAAAAATTTTCAAGACGATTGTCCAGTTGCTTGTCTAACCATTCACACGACCAAATTTGTTAAATATATTTGACCGTATGAACGGCTCTTTTAGAATTGCGGCGTATCAACGAATTTACGCAGCATAAAAACGCTGTCACATTTAAAACGCTCATGGTCCTATGAGATTGAACAAAATTGCAACTGTCGACGATTTTACATCGACTCGCTTTTTTTATGGTGACAGTGTTTTTACGTTGCGTAAATTCGTCAATACGCAGCAATTCTGTCTACAGCGGGTGAACGCGTTCGCCCAAAACAACCCAGAAAGCGTTCCCGTACTCAAAAAACTTGCAAATTAGAGCAGAGATTAGAGAGTAATTGTCTTCTTCTTTTTGCACGAAATAGCCCGCACTTTATCTTCGGGCAAAAATGTTAAAAGTATCAAACAATCAGCTGTTTTGCTTTTGTGAAAATATATTGAAAATTTAAAATTTATAAATAAAGAAGTTTTAGAAAAATAAGTAATATTTAAAAAGGAAAATGTTTAAAAGACATTTGAAAATTGATTAATAGTATATTAGTTAATTTTTAACTACATTCTCCACAAGTTAATGACGCAATTGTCTGTTCAACTTCTGACGCTGTAGAAGCTTCTGCTATTTCTGAATAATGCAAATGGTGATTGTGAACCAGAAGATTCTACGAAAGTAGTCAGGCAAACAATTTATGTTTAATTTTTTCATTATTTATTTATTTTCTTGTAAGATTTAACAATTTTTATTTTATTAAATATCACAGAAACTTTGTTTTTTGCGTTTAACTGTCGTTAAAATATGACGTTTTGTTTTGTGCAAGAAAAGTGGTTTTGTGCGTTCCCGTACTTTTGTGCATTTTTGTGTATCAGAGAGAGCATTTTTCGTTTACTCTCAGTTTTCCAGACTTTTCCCAAAAAGTACGGGAACGGACCTAATATAAACTACGCAGCGGTATATTTTTTATTTTTTTTATTTATTTATTTTCATTAATAACTTTAAGCCCAGAATGGCCAAATTAGTTACATATAATTAATTAAGAATAACGGCAAAAATACAGTATGCTTATATCTAAAGTAACTAGTAACTAAAATCATAAACTAGTTACTAACCAAACTTCTCAAACAACGCTACTAAAATTTATTTTTTACTTTGAATTGTAATCCGAGGAATTTTACGAAATTTTCTGAATATTTAGGACGAAAATTTAATTTTATTTCTATATTGATATTCATGTTAACTCATATATGCCTCGTAAGTTTATATACTTGCCAAAATTTGTATGAAATACTAATTTGACTATTTGGTTTAGGAGTCATTTATAAGTTTACATGAAGCCCACTTATATACTGTGGAACTTCGATTAACCGTCAGCTCAGCCAGCTAAATCGTTATTCCTTCCGTTTTGATTTGGTTTACATATATTACATGTATGCATGTACATACAACTGTGAAAGGTGTTACTCTCATAACCTGCTTAACTAACAACACTCATCGCTTTTGATGCGTCCCCTTTTCTTCACGGAAAGTTTTGAGTTCACCACTCGCTTTTCCACACAGCAAGATTTCTTGGGCAATTCTGCCCTTACTTTGTCTGTCATTCGTGTTGCGAAAAACTTTTTATTAACATTTCATTAAATAAAAATAAATAAATGAAAAGTGAAATCCGGTTTATTGAATAAAATTAAATAAATTAATGGAACAAAAGTGAAATTTCAGATAAAAAGGTTTATTTTTTCAATAAGCCAAAGTCAATGGTGGATGCGCATAAAATGGCACACAAGAATAAAAAGAAACTGCAAAGGGCGAACAACACAAAAGAAAACTTGCCGGTACGAACAAGTCTGTACTCGTCTTCTATTGCCTACAAACTCTACTTGCCGACAAGAAAACTTGTCGTATGGCAAAGGCATGGCGAAATTATAATAGGTGATAGCAGCGTCAGCTCTGTCTTCTTCTTCTCTAATTTTTTTATATGAAGATAATCTTAACTGTCAAAATCTTTGTTTTTTTTCCATGCATTTGTTCTTGTGCGTTTGACCATTACGATTTTTAGCAACAACAAAGTAGCGTGTTGTTATTGTTACGTTGTACTTGTTGTAATGCTGCTACCACCATGTTAAATCCGCCTTGGGCAAAGGGGACTTAACGTTCGTAATTGAGATTCGCTCTCCGTATCATCATCTTCAATATCATGCTCTTCTTCCATTGGTTCTTCGTTTTCCTCAATTTGGTTTTGATTGAAATTGGAATCCATTTTCAGTGTTCTGATTTAAAAAATCCACTACAACCACAAAATTTTGCCATATATCCCATTAACCGTCTACTTGAGTATCTGTCAAGCTATTTGAGTATCTGTCAAGCTAGCGGTCCGGTGCCTGACTGATAATCGAAGTTCAACGGTAGTGGCAATTATTGCTTGTATTAAGAGTACATAGTATATTATTGTAAACTTTAGGTGTTGAGTATGTGTACGTTAAAAGGCAACTTTGTAAGCATGCATCAACTATATATGATGACGTCATATAAATTGTGTGCGTAGCAGCGTAACAACTATTACTCTTTTATTTTGGTCCAATTTGGGTATTTTGTTGTGTTTATTTATAGTTGGGTTGCAATAATTATAATAAAAGGATCAGTTTAGATCAGATCATTGTGAGAATTTGAAAATATTATAAATATTTATAAAACAAAAATAAACAAAAATTGGCGCGAGTTATATGCCTGTGGATAACATTTTTGCGAAAGAAGATAAATTTCTTCTCTTATCAAACTTTTAGGTTATGCGGCAGTTGATGTGGTTTTGAAAGAAATTTTCATATTTGAAAAGAAAATTAATAAAATTACTTATTAAAAAGTTAAATTAACTGTGAGTGTAGTTTTGTAGAACTTAAAACTGGAAAGACGCGTTACTTTTGAGACTCCCGCGACGATTAACCTCTTCCTCCTCGCTGTATATTCTTTCTCACTCGCGCACATTGTCACTTGTATAAGTCAATAACACTGAATTCATTTGAGTTTCAAAATAAAAGAAATGAATTTATTATTAGTGTTTTTGCTGATATTTGCGGTGCGTTTAGCATCAGTTTTTATAGTGCAAACTTATTATGTACCAGATGAGTATTGGCAAAGTTTGGAAGTAGCACACAAATTAACTTTTGGGTATGTTTTGTCGGGAATGTGAAGATTTGGTCACAAGCTTTTAATTCATACTAATTTTGTAATCAATTTTATTACAGATATGGTTATCTAACATGGGAATGGATTCAAGGAATTCGCAGTTACATATATCCCGTATTGATTGCTGGAGTCTATAAAGCACTCGCGTTGCTCAATTTAGATACAGCACAATCACTGGTTTGTGGAATATACTGTACTGAATCTACCTATCTTTAGTTTTAATAAGTTATTCTTTTGCAGATTATTTTGCCACGCATTTTGCAAGCAACACTTTCAGCTTACTCTGACTATCGTTTTTTCGTGTGGACGGGTAAAAGAAAATGGGCACTCTTCCTTATTCTTGTTCCATGGTTTTGGTTTTATACTGGCTCACGTACTCTAGCAAATACATTAGAAACTTCGCTAATAACAATTGCTTTGAGTTATTTCCCGTGGTATGGTGAGGGTACCGCGTACTTGTGGCTAGCGGCATTTTCCTGTTTCTTGCGTCCCACTGCAACTGTGATATGGATACCACTTTGCGTATATCATTTGCGTAAGAGCAGAATATCAGCATTGGATTTGATTTTAAAACGGTTCCTCGTAATTGGGTAATTTAATTGAAAATAAATTGAAAATTCTTTAGATGAAATTATGGGTTTCTATAAACTATTTATTTTAGACTTGCTGTTGCCGGTCTTTGCATTGCTGTGGACACTTACTGGCACGGCCACTTAATTGTAACACCCTACGAGTTTCTAAAATATAACATTTTCCATAACATTGGTAGTTTTTATGGTTCTCATCCATGGTAAGTTAAATAAGAAATAATTAATTGTTATTGATGTGCTGTTTATATTAAATTGATATTTTCAAGGTATTGGTACTTTACCGTTGGTCTTCCCACAGTCTTGGGTATTAATACATTGCCCTTCATTTTTGGTATCATGGAAACAGTACGTCATAGTGAGATATATCCTGTACGCAAACATCTATTGATTACAATTATGCTGTCGTTGTTGGTGTTGAGTACAGTAGAACATAAAGAATTTCGTTTTGTTACCTCACTTCTGCCACTTTGCTTGTATATAACAGCAGATTCCTTAACTCGTTGGAGCTACAAGGCTTCGAGGTATAATTTTGTATTCGTAATTTACTAAAGATAAAAAGTTCAGCCTTCAAATAATATTTTAGAACTAAGATTTGGTTTATCGCGCTTGTCATCGTTTTCGGTAATGCCTTGCCAGCTTGGTACTTGAGCACAGTACACCAGAAAGGTCCAATAGAATTAATGCCAAGATTGCAGGAGGTTGCGCGTAATTATCGTGATGAGAACAATCGGCGTGCTAACATACTTTTTCTAATGCCCTGCCATTCTACACCTTATTACAGGTTAATATAAAGTTTTATGATATACAATGTGAACAAGTTTTAATTATACTAAATTCACCCTTACATTCAAAGCCACATTCATGAGAATGTTACTATGCGTTTCCTTACCTGCGAGCCAAATTTACAAGCTAAGCCCAATTACAAAGATGAAGCCGATCAATTTTATGAATCACCTGCACACTGGTTGCGTTCACATATACCCTCGTATCCACGTAGTGCAATACCCACACATGTGGTATTATTTGAACCATTAGCGGCGAATATCAATGAATTTCTGGTGAATTATAAATTGCTGCATAGCATCAGAAATGCAGAGGTAAACAAAAATGTTGGCACCCAAATAGTCCTAAATGAATGGTCGACGCTGATGAAAGAAAAACAACTTAATGTTGAATCTCTCTTACAGCATGTGTCTAGTAGAACGGGTAAGAATATATTTGTGTATCAGCGTTTGCGTACTGGCGAGGAAAACACATATAATCGTGAGGAATATGAAGCGATCACAAAGGGCTCGCCGATTATAGCTGATAATATTGAAGAGGAAGACTTTGCTTACAACGCGAACAATAAATATGAATATTCTGGCGAGCATAATTTATTTAATTGATTCATTACTTAAAATATTTTGTCTATTCTAGCCAGGTGGATGAAAAACTGACAAAGAGTCCATATATACTCGTAACATCAAGACTTTTAATAACAAATTTATAAATCCTCTGCTTTTCATTTTTATTTTGTTTTTTACATTGAACCTACTACTAATAACTGCTCCATGAATTGCAGCCGATTGTTACATTATCGCTGCAACTAAATTAAAAAATTTGTTTTTTTTTTTTTGTTTCTGAAACAAAGATATATTTAATACTTACCTATTTATAAGTCATTTATGTTTTAATTTTTCATTTGAGTGCAACATTACGATTTATAAACTAATTATATTTAGAGGTTTTCGTATTTACTCGTAGTACCTACTATATCTTTTTTTATGTTAATTTATTTCGTAATATATTTCTTAAAATTGTTTATTCATAAATATTTTGTGCATTTAAGTTTTTGAGAACAAAAGCAACCCAACCACCGTTTGCCTACCCACTACCTCTAAAGGAATTGTACTTTTAAGCAAATTTGTATCCAGATCTTAAACCTAAATAAATACAATAAATTTTAATAAAAATGTATTTGGATAAAAGTTTTCAGTGTTTTAATTGATTACACTGTTCAACAGCCAAAAATGAGCAGAGACGGGAAAAGTGTACTTAGGGTAATGGGGGGTTGCTGAGTCCAAAAAAAAATTTAAAATGCAGTTCATATTTTTTTCATGAAAATGGATGTTTAGCATTTTTACAAAAAAAAATTGTTTGGATTTTTTTTTTTTTTTAACTTTAAAATTTTTTTTTAAATTAATTTATTTTTTCCGATGGCAGTCTACTCCAAGTTTGCTTCGAAATTTAACAAAATCTAAATTAATTTTAAGTATTTCAGCAAAGACGAAGGCATGGTTGTGGAGTCGTAGTTTCGCAAACGCAGTGGCTTTTAAACATTCCAAAAACGGTACAACTTATGCTGTTGTTGTTGCTTTCTTTCCCTAACTACGTACTGAACATCTTTTTCAAGTACGCCAATCGCATTCTTACACACATATCGTCGCCTGAGAATTGATTTGGCGTATGTGTATACGTATTCGTATACGATATGTATAAAGAGTTTAAAGATCATTTTGCACTTAAGTACACGTTTGGCTATTATTGCTTAGACTAATTAAGGACGAGCGGGAACCAAAGTAGATAGATCAAGAAAGTAACTTAAGAAAATTTTTTTTTGAACCTGGCTCAGGGATAAGGTGCCATATGGTACCGCTAGGCATTACTGGGTTAAGCTAACAACGAGATAAAAGTGAACGATGATAACGAGGATGAAAAAAATTACGAAAAAATAAGTCAATTAAAAAAAAAAATTTTAAAAAAGTTTAAAGTTAAAAAATTTCTAATTTTTTTTTTTTGTAAAAATGGATGTTTTGATGAAAGCAATATGAGCAGCACTTTTAATTTTTTTTTTCAATTGTAAAAATTTTGATGTCAATAAAAAAAATTTGTGACGCATTTGTCCCGTCTCTGCTCGTTTTCAAAAGTTTCCATTTGTAGAACAGTGTTATGGGTTCAGTATCAAATAAATGAAACCCGACTAAGTTAAAAAATTATGTCTCTGCAAGCACTCACAATAGAAGTGAAACATAAACTATGTTTTTTATTAGAAAATTGTTAGGGCGATGTCACACGATCAATGTTTTGCTATCGAACAATGGAATTGTTGTTGTTTTGAAAAATGATTACTGAGAAAAAGAGCGAATGAACACATTTCACTTCAAACTCTTTTACTGAAGAAAAAGACTTACATCACTTCAAATAAAATGGGGTTGCTGCAGATACACTGTTGTATTTTACTGGAAAATACTACACTTTTTACTTACTTGTAAATATTTTTTTTTCCTTGCCACCTTTGTGTTTTTTGGCTTTTGTTTGTTTGTGAAAATGAGTGCTGTTTAAAAAATTACTTGATAATTTTTATAAAAACATGGTAATTCAATGGCTAAGTAACAATTTTTTTTGTATAATTTGTTGCTATTTCCACCAACATTATCTCATATTGTCATTATAATTATTTTCCATCCATTTTCATTCCAATTGTTGAATTTCCATTCACTTCAATATACAATTAAATACTTTTTAGTTGGAAAAACATAGTTGCAGATAAAAGTATTAAAAAGTAACATTCAGCAAAAAACTGATAGTGTAAGGCTGATGTTACACGGTCAATGTTTTGCTGTCAATGTTTTCTGTTTTTACTCTCTTTTCACCGTTTTGTTTGATGCCTTGTGGCGATTTCAATTTTAAATAATTTGTTCTAATCCTATAATTTGTATAAAAGCGAACTACTTATAAGAGATTAGCTAAGCCAACTCGGCTTGCTCCTTTGCAGCCGCTAAGGCAATGGAGCTTAAAATGTGAATGAACTCAAATAAATGACGTGGTAAGGATGTTGCCCTGCAAATTAGTTGATTCTGACAGGGTAGCATACGAAAACTTCGGAAAACTGGAATTTCGCAAATTTTTCTTGCTAGCGCTACTTATTGGTGAATAGATTTTGTTGAGTATTTTTGGAGGAACAAAAATCGTTTTTGCAAAAAGAAATCGTCTAGTCGACCGTGGGGTTCAAACATCGTTAAAATGGCGATAAAACTATCGTTCTGGCAACACTGCTTGTCAGAGTATTTCAATCAGTGTGGCCAACTCAGCCCTTTTCCCGCTGTTTTAGTGCTTTTTGAAAATTTAGCGCTCAGCGCGTTTTTTCAATTTAAAATATCTTCGAAAAATCGAAGAAATTTTCATTGACTAAAAGCATCAGATGTGTGCCTGTATTAGTGAAAAAGTTTAAATGTATTGAGTTTTCTCGCACTTTTATAAGGAAAAAAATTAACGCTTTCCATTTTAACGGATTTTGAAATGCAGAAGTTGGCCACACTGATTTCAATTTTCTTTCTTCAATTTCAATAGAAGAAATAGAGGAATGCCAAAACAACTACTTTCAGATTAGTGCAAGGGAGAAGGCTTTTTTGTTGAAAGAATACATATGATAGTGCGGCTTTTTCCACTTACACAACTGCAATCACCTGCTTAAAGAAGTCTAATACCAGCCGCTGGTGAGTGTCGTAAAAAAGATTTGCGGATGAAAATTAATTGAAAAGTTCCTTAATTTGTAATTAATTTGTGTAATTTACAGATTTTGCGACAACTTTTTTCGAATTACAAAAATTTTTAAATAACGATGGCCGCTTCCGTGAGAGTTATGCTGAAAGTACGTGGTAAGTAAAATATATTTTTGCACAGTGGAAAAATTATATAACTTTAAAAGATTGAGGCAAATTCATTGATGAATTTCGGAAATGGTGTTTAATTGATAAAAAGAAAAAAGTGATAGTACTAAGTGACTGGGGAGTATTGAACGTGAAACGAGAGACGCACAGAGGAAAGTGCCAGATTGAAATATAACAAAAAAAAAAAAAAAAACAAAAAATATTTAAGGTAGAAAATGAGAACATTCACTTAGATTTTAAGGTTACATTAACATTGACAATGACACAGTGGAACTATATTAAAAATATTCTTTTCAAAACAAGTAAAGCTGTGGCAAGATGCAAGTAATAAATTTTGTTTCATAGATTAGTAAATATAAAAATTACTAGAGTATTTGCAATAACACAAGAATAATATGCGTATTCCACCAAGTAACAAAAATAAATTTAATTGGATTGAATTGTTCTGCATTGTGATGTTCAGTTGCTTTACATTCTTTTTACTTTAGGATCGAACGTTCCTATCGACACTTTTTTTTTAATTGTTTCAAACATTTTTGCATTTAGCTCATTTTTCAATTAATTCAACTGAACTGTGCATTCACTTATATCTCCCTTACACCTACAGATGGCTTTATTGCCGGTACACGATTCAGCTCACAATATGCCAAGACGAGGCCCAATTTGCAATTGACTGCAGATTCGCGTGTAATTTGTCAGGGTTTCACCGGCAAACAAGGTACCTTCCACAGTCAACAAGCCCTGGAATATGGTACAAAAGTTGTTGGTGGCATTTCGCCAAAGAAAGGAGGCACTACTCACCTTGGACTGCCAGTTTTTGCAACTGTAAGTATTTTTTAGTTATTCAAAATTGATTACTTACTTGTTCTCATGTAAAAGGTAGCGGAAGCGAAAAAAGCCACTAATCCTCATGCAACGGTCATCTATGTGCCACCACCTGGTGCTGCAGCTGCCATCTTAGAAGCATTAGAGGCTGAAGTACCTCTTATTGTATGCATCACCGAAGGTGTGCCACAACATGACATGGTGCGCGTTAAGCATGCTCTATTGACTCAAAGTAAATCGCGTTTAGTGGGTCCCAATTGCCCTGGAATTATTGCTCCCGAAAGGGTAAGTTTTGTATTATATGTAATAAAAATCTGCTGGATGTAGTTCATTGACGCAAAAGATTTGATAACACCGCAACGAATACCTATTTAATGTTGTGTTTTCATTTTAATTTGCTTTAATTTAAATAGTCAATAAGAAGTTCAAAGGTCTAAAAGATTATTTTTGTACTTTGATGCGCATAAACATGTGTGCGTACAAATGTACGTATAATTCGGTTTGCATTACATATGATAAACACAAGAAAATTTATTAGTGTGATAATTTCATTGTTTTAAAATTTTTTATATTTTAGATATATTCATTAAAAAGATATTAGAAATTTTGAAATTTGAAAGAATAATAATAGTAATTATTATATTTCTATTATTATTCTCTCAAATTTTAAAATACCTAATATATGCCTAGCATTCCTGCAACATCCAGACAATTGACTTTTATAGCGTTCAAGGCTTTCAACTCCTTGTATGCTCCTTCACTTCCGTGGTTGTGTTCCACAGAGTTTTTTGCAAGCCCACAGCTACCTTCAGTCAAAAGGTTTACCCTTTATTTGCGAGAATTTTGGCTACATTCATATTTTATTATATTATAAATTGGTTTTTGTTTATAAATCATTTTTTTTGCGCAATCACATGAAGCAGCTCAGTATTTATTCTTTTCCCGAAAATTTTTCGCAATTTATATTAATTATTTGACGTAAAGTTACTGAACTCACTATATGTATTATGCTATAAAATTGTTTGTTAAAGTTTTAATTGTTTTTGAATCGGTGAACGCGTACTATTAAATAACTGTTTTTTATTGTCCAGTTTAATAAAAATGAAATAAGGCTCCAAAAAAATTAAATAAAGCCTCAAAAAATCATTTGGGGCTTTATTTCGTTTTAAAAATTGGGGCTTTATTTCGTTGTTTTGAGCTATGTATTTTTTTATTTTTTTTTTATTTTTAGGAAACAATTAAAAAGCCAAAATTTGGCTAATTTTAATATGCTGATAAAATTGCAAAATGTGAATGATTTTATTTCTAACTTTTCAGCATTTTCAGAAGTAATGTTTTGAACTAAAAGATAATAGCATATAGTGAAACCAGTTATTTTTGTTAGGCCTGCAAATAGTTAAAGTAGCAAAAACCAACAGGCAACTATACTATATTGCTGTGTATATATATCAAAAATTATCCGTAATCAATGAAAATGACAAAGAATGTTGCACTTTATATTCCCTTCAAAATCCATTTTGATTTTTCTTCCTAGCCTGTTTGGTTTTTGAGTAATTAAATTTTTCCTATAGGCTTCGCGCGCAAAAATTCAAATAAACAAAAATGTGCAAGCATCCACAGTACATCCAAAGTCCAAATTTTACAATTTCTCAACTATTAAATATCTCGAAAACTATATACATTTTATTAGGAAATCACTCAAGCTTTCTTTTTGTACTAAGCAATTTTTTGATATCTCTAACAGTTAACCAGTTATGAGTAAAAAAGGCTTTTTTCACCAAAGGGGGGTTACTCTGCAACTCCAGAATTGACAATTTAACAATTACTGTAAAAAAATTTCGGGTAAGAATTATGATGAAAATCTTTATAATGACTGGACTATCTAACTCTTGCGTGTTTTATTGCCAACGATTCTGTAAAATGAGAAAAAAAAAACCTTTCTACTGTTAAACGATTCTATACTGTTTGAATGTTAAAATGGGAAAAACTACTTTACTATTATTGTTGTTGTATTGTACACATGTGACTTCTTAACTATTTTTACCTGCGTTAACGTCATCATATTCGCATGAAACTTATGCTTCACCACTTTGCCTTTCCAATGATATAAATTTCATGCGATTATGTTGATGCTAATATATATAGGGAGCTAATTTTCGTGGCGTTTTAATATATAGATTTTTAATCTTTCACTCATACAAGCACAGTTGCGAACATAAGAAATGCAACGACTACACTACTCAACAAGATTTTCCACAACGCGCAGCGATAAAATTTTCTATAGTAACATTTTCTGTAGAATCCGAATATCCTAATGATTTTTTTCAATTGGCCCCAATTTTCCATATAAATGGCAAAATTCAAAAGAGTGCACTGTTGAAAGCACATACTTCACATAAATGCCTGTAAAAACTTTAATTTTCAGCTAATGAATTTTAAATTTATATAAAGGTATACTTTTATTGAACGAAATCTCTGTATTATTTATATGGGAAACATAAAAACCCGATGCGCGACCTCTAAACATTGCGTCTCTGAGCCCGTGCTTCGTAAAATTAGTTTTTACAACATAAACTGATGTTTTAGACAAAAGCCGCGAAAAAATCGCGCTACTTCAAAAATTCCATAGTCTCCGAGAAACAAAATATATTATTATATTTTTATTTGAACTCATAATTAATTATAGTAATTAATAGTAATTAAACATTTCAAATCCTGCTTAAATTGTGTGTGCACAATAATAGGGACAGCATATAAACTTCAATGGAATATAAACTGAAAATGATTTAAAACAAAGAAATATTTGAAGATTTGATTCAAGGATATAATAAACTATTGTATTACTACTTATTAAAATTATTAGGCTTTGAATTAATAATGATGCTAGAAGAATATCAAAAAGTTCAGAGAACTAGCAGAGCAGACGATCGTTTCGGAACCAGCTACGGTTCCTAATCAGTGATCTTTGTGATAATTCCCTAATTTCAACAATCCATATAAGTGAAAATACTGTAAAGTAAATGAGAATTACAAAGACAGTTATTTTCACTGAATAGTATTATTGAAAGGAACTATCGTTCTATGTACTTTTTGCCATCCTTCTTTGACACTTGTATTGCATATTGGTCAGATTTTCTGACATCTAATATGAACCGTGTCTGTTTATCGTATATATTTAGAATCAGGCCTTCTTCTTTTTTAAAATTTTTAATTTGGAAAATTTTTTGCAAATTTCTTCCAAATTTGGCAGTTCACATTGTTAATTAAAGCGTAATAATTTTAATAATTATTTAATTAGCAATGTGAACTGCCAAATTGGAAGAAATTTGCTAAAAAATTTTCCAAATTAAAAATATTGTATTATTACTTTAATATTGTGTTGAATATCCTTTATTTTTGATTACAGCCAAACAACGCCGCAGCATAGAATCAAGCATTTTCTGGCAAGTGCTCACCAGAATAACCTCCCATGGATCCTTTACAAATAACCAAAGCTGATTAATGTTTGATGAGTTCTTACCTCTAAAGGCTACTTTCAGTTCTTACCATACATTGTCAATCGGACTGAGGTCTGGTGATTGAGAACGCCAGCATGAAAGATTGTGGTGTTTCTCTTATTTAGCACGCTTCGATGAGCGTTTCCGATCATTATCTTGCTGAAACACCCACCGAAGTGACATGTGACTGTCCCTATTATTTTTCACATCACTGTGTATAGCAAGTTATTTATTTTGAAAATTTTATGTCTTCAAGATTGTTTTCAGCTATCAGAAATAACAGTTGATATTTTTTTTGTTTTTGGAAGGGAATTAATTAAATAGAGAGAAATCAATGAAGTTGAATTTTTGCCCGCTTTTTTCTTGAGGCCACCTTATTCTTTTAATTTTTAATTACTGCATCAAAAAAAAAAAAAGAAAAAAAATCAATGTCACACAAAAATATATCCTTGTAAATATGTGTATGAAATTTTTAATTTCTCGCTCAATCAATTTTTAAGTGATGAAACCTTACAATACTACCCAAACGCAAATGTATTGATCTAGTCGATTTTTTTTTTTGCAATTGTTGAACTTTGCAGCTTCACAAGTCCATTGCTTTGAGAATAATTATAAGATTATTTTTTTTTATTATATTAAAACGTTTATTTATTTTCGTAATTTAACAAAAATATAACGAAAAATCCGATTACTTCATCGTATTTTCTAAAAAAAAGAATTGATCTAGTTAACTAGCAGTTATATAAACTGCTCAAAAAAAAACTGCAATTACATATATTTGTCTTCTCTTTTGTGTTCTTTATATTTAGAAATATTTGTCCTCGCAACTGTATAAAACAGATAAATTTTGCAAATAAAAAAGTTTAAAATTGTGTTGTACTTTTTTATTTACAGTGCAAGATTGGCATCATGCCCGGACATATTCACAAACGTGGTAAAATCGGGGTTGTTTCACGTTCAGGGACTTTGACTTACGAAGCCGTACATCAAACCACTGAAGTTGGTCTTGGTCAAACTTTATGCGTTGGCATTGGTGGTGATCCATTCAATGGCACTGACTTTATCGATTGTCTTGATGTTTTCATTAAAGATCCAGATACCAAGGGTATCATATTGATTGGTGAAATTGGTGGCGTGGCTGAGGAAAAAGCTGCCGATTATTTAATTGAATATAATTCGGTAAGACATTATTTTTTAATCCAAATCTATAATTTTAATAATTTTTTAATACATTTAACAGGGTATTAAAGCTAAGCCAGTAGTATCGTTCATTGCTGGTTTATCTGCTCCACCCGGCAGAAGAATGGGTCATGCAGGTGCTATTATTTCTGGTGGTAAAGGTGGTGCAGGCGATAAAATTAAAGCGCTCGAAAAAGCTGGTGTTATTGTAACCAGGAGTCCAGCACAAATGGGCAAGGAACTTTATAAAGAGATGAAACGTTTGGAGTTAGCCTAGAATTAAGTGAAAAATCAAGAGAGAGAGAGAGAGAAAAATCAGAATAAGCGAAAAGTCCTCAACAACGTGAAAATTCATTTTTAAATTTTAAGAAGTCAACAAAGTAACTTACAAAGATAAACAAAAAAAGTAAATAAATTATATTTAACAGCAACTAAAATATGTTAACTTTCAATTATAACAGCATTTGAAATTGATTAAGAGATTCCATACCGAACTGCCAAAGTTAACTAACAAACAAACAAAGATACAACAGTTGACATGATAACCTAATGAAAAAGCATGATGACCTCCAGCATATTAAGCGTCTTTTAAATAACATCTAAACAAAAATAAAATATCTATTTTTAACTTAATACAGCAAAAAGTATAATTTTGAATAAATTCAATCGGTGTAAATTTTAAAATAATATGCACCAAATTGCACTAAGTATAAAGTAAGATTGTTCCAAAATGTTTGTTCTACTGCACATCTTTAACATCCGAATGAAAAACAATGTGGTTCCGCCTTTTTTTTATATAAATTTTGTTGCTCTGTTATTTAATTAGGAGTGAAATGGATTTTTTGTAAACATTTCAAAATAATCTTGTCTTAATGTCAGTATAAAAAAATATTTAAACTAAAACTTAAACAATCCCAATAAAAAAGTGTGCGTTTATGAAAGAAATAAAATTAATTGTAATCGAATTACAAAAACTATAAATATAAAGACTTTTATTTAAGTAATATACAAAGGGCTTAATGAACATATGTACTTAAAACAACAGCAGTGCATGTATAGACGGGTAAATCAGATGGCCGTTTCGGAATCCGCCACGATTTCTCATCAATGATCTTAGTGATAGTTTTTAGTCTTTCAACATTCTATATAACTTACTAATATTTTATTTTATAAGAATTACAAGATGTCGAAAGAAACCACCAACTACTGTTCTATAAACTTTTTTATATTATATTTTATTTATATTAATCAAAGCTTTGAATTTGTCTTTTTTTTTACTCAATATTTTTACTCATTACTTGCATCGAATAAAAAAGGATCGAGTATGTACTTGTATCGTTCGTTTAACCCTTTCACAATCGTAAGAACTGTGGCGGCATTTTAGCGGTTTTTTTTTTAATTCTTAAGCTACATTTGATGAAATTAGAAGAATTAATTTTAAAACTGTGAAGTTGAAAAAAAAATATTTCATTAACAAAAATGAATTTATATGTGCGTCAAGAGTGGTATTTATTACAGTTTATTTCTTCATAACAAATAGTATCGGTTTTATTAAAACTAAATACAAGAATTGCGCTGAGTTCAAAAATATAAAAATTATAGGTTCTGCAGCTATTTAATTTAAACTTGAATTTTTTTTTTTTTTGATAATAATGAGTGATACCATACACAAATGAAAACAAAGGGCAGTCAAAATAACTCAAAACATTGCGAAATCAATTTGGGACATATATGTCCCTTGCTCGTGAAAGGTTTAAAGAGACAAATGCCATCATTTAACTAGGAATGTGCAACTGGAAAGAAAAATTGATTTTCGACTTTTGGATTGATCAGAAATTCAAAGTCGATTAATCGACTTTTTTCGAATTTACGTTGCATGGAATAAAAAAAAACGAAACAAGAATTTTGATATAAATTATTTATGTATATGTTTTTTATACAATATATATCCATTATTGAATGGCGCAAGCATGAACGCTTGTCTGAAAGAGAGAGGTAGACAAAATAGGTAGTTAGGAAAAGACAGGCAAGTTTCTACCTCTTTCTTACTACCTATTTTTTCTACCTCTCTCTTTCAGACAAGCATTCATGCTTGCGTCCGTGTGAACAACTACTATGAGATGGCAGATAGCAACTGTCGACGATTACGTACGCCGTAATTCTGTTTATAACTTTAAAGTATATTTTAGTTAAAGTGCTCTTTATTTTTGACTATGACTATGTGCCTATAACTTTAAATATTTTCGTTGATAAAGTATACTTTACTTATTTATTAGTAGCGCCGCATCAGAAGCTTTAAAAGTGACGTTGGTGTTGGTTTGCCTTTTTCATTTTAACTTTTTTTAACAAACCATTTTTTTTTTCATTGAAAATCCACGAGTAAACTTTAAAAGAAAAAAACTCGTGTTAAGTACAAGATTAACTATTAAACTTATGGTTTTTGTTTTTGTTGGATTGATCTTAGATGGACCAGTAAAATGTCCTGGACTTCACCGCAAAACAGTACTTCGGGAAAGGGGTCCAACAAAAATGGCGGTAACTTCGTCAACAATTAATTCTTTTTTTTTTTTTTTTTTAATTTTGGTCAAGTAAAGATAAAACATAGTCTAATAACTTTGTATTTATAGTTTTTGGAAATAAATGTAATTACTGCCAAAATAAAAAATTATTTAAAATACTTATTTTTTCACGCCTCTAACTGGATCTGAAACCTTAATGCCAATGAAGCTTATTTTAAATAGAGCCGAATTAGAATGGCATTACTCACATAAGTGAATTTTTATCGACTCAAATTTTGTGGAAAATGCAAAAACATGTTCTTACAAAAGTGCTCTTTATAATTCATAGAAATTCAAAGTAAAGCATTGAGTTAATATTTTTGTTTTTTGAGAGACCTAAGGAAATTGAATAGGAAAACTACTTATCTTTCGACAGGGTTATAATTGTACAATAGTCAAATGTGCACATGCACATATTGCGAATTTTTGATCCACATCGCAATACCTGTCTTAAGAATCAAGTAGTGAGTCATACATACATGTATTTACACAATTCAGAAGAAAATACAAATGTATCAAAATACATAATTTTGAAGAGAATAATCAAAACTCTCTTACTTTTTATAAACCGACTCATATTACATTTCATTCCCGTAACATTTGCCAAAACACATACTAGTATATTAAATAGCAGAAATGCCTAGATCATGTATACAAAAAACAAGTCAAGAGCTCAAGTATCACACTTAAAAGAAGAGGCAAAGAGAATAAAAGGCCAAATGAATTACTGCGTATGTAAGTACTATATTGGCTTAGCTTAGCGTAACCAAACGAGCACAACCAACAAACAGTTGTGGTACGAACGACGGCAAGAGAAGTTGATTTGGTATTTGATTGGGCACGAATTGAAAATAACAAGCTAAACTTAGATTAAAACCGTGTTTGAAATGGGTCACAAATAACAAAACGAAAACCAAATAACCAAAAGTGTGGAAGGTATTTAAAAACTTCTTGCCCATAATTCTTTTCTGCCTTTTGTTGGTGGTAGTGAAATAGTGTGGATCATTATACAAATAGAAGAAGTATGTAGTAGAAGAAAAAGTGATCTCGCCATACGAATGGCACCCACGGTTATAACGCTACAAATGCGTTAATAACTAAGTTTTTAATACTAAGTTGGGTATGAAACTAAGGTTGGTGTGATATAAGCGCAGTGAATACATATCGTAGATGCATATATGTATGCTATTTTATGTATATATGCAAATGGATATATGCATGATTGTGTACATACGGGTAAAACTTGTTGAATGTGAATTACGTGAGCATTGAAAAAAAAGGAAAAGCTAAAATGTCACTATTAAACAGCTGTACTTGTGATTGTAATAGGCAAAAGAAGGCTTGGCCAAAAAAGACATTATGTACTTACATTTATACATATGTATGCGCATTAAAATGTCTCGAGTCCCATACAAAAAAAAAAAACGGGTTTTGTTGTGCCCCTCTAAACGATGCAGCTCGTTAACGGTAATCGCTAGAGCCGAAATATTTTGGAAATAAACCTAGGTTAATTTTTAGAGGGGGCACAACAACAACATTTTTGTGATGCACTTTAATTTACATACATATATCTTTATATGTACATATCATTATACAGTTGCAAACCAATTGCTTTGTGGAAATGAAAATTTATAGATATTAGTGGATATGCTAAAAGGCAATAAAGCGTGAAGGTTTCATTTGAAAATTAAAATATATCTACATCATTGACCACCGATTTTGGACAATATAAAAGAATTCGCTTTGTTACGTTTTGAAAAAATATTTTGTAAATTACTACGAAACTTTTTAACAATATCTATTATATCTCCATACATATATAGCATGTGCGAATAAGTAAAAACCAAATAAAAGCTTTGAAAGTGAATAGGTACACACCATCACATATGTACGAGTATAAAATAAAAAACAAAACTTTTTTGTGTTTATGTATAAAAAAACTACTTAATCAAATATTAACTAAATGGCAGCTAAAGAGATTAAGCTTACCGAAAAAATAAAAGTGAAAACGAACCACACTTACAGCAAGTTGATGCTACCCCATAAAACAGATTTCTTTATGCAATTGTATACATAAATATGTATTCCTATAATTTTTAATTTTCTATTTCATTTATTTTACGAATTCGATTTGTTGATGCAACACCCATACAAAATTTGATTGCCTACCAAATTCGGTAACATACAGATTTGTATGTTTGTATTTTTGTACAGTATGCGCTCGCTAATCCGAATATACTGTATTCTGAATCGTATTTTCAAATACATTAGGTAAGCAAACGTTTTAGGTTATGTTTATTTTCTGAAATTTTTATTGTTTGCTGTACTCTTCCTCTCTCTTCATTCGAAATTGGGTTGTTATCAATTATTCGTATTAGCAAGCGTATATTGTATGTCCAAAAAAAAAAAAATGCGGTTGGTCGCTCATGAGTGCTTATATAATGGTTACATAACAATGTTTTCATTTTAAAATTAATTACGCCTACAATATCACATTTGCAAATAATGTGTATTATTTAGAAATAACGAATTTGATGTAAATCTACCTACCTATATCTATCTGCTCATATGGTCTACATATGTCTATAAAAGTTGATAGGTAATATAAATATGCATAAGGAGGTCCATAACAAACATTTTCAAGATACATATATGCTGACTTTAATTAAATTTATTCATTTATCCAAAAAGTTGTTCTAGTGAAATTATTGTGTTTTGTTATAGACCTCCTCAATAATAAAAATAAAATGTGCTATGAACTAGCAGGATTTTTTTTTTTCGAAGAAAATATTCCTAAATAATTTTTATGAAACTGATGTTTAAATACAATAATTTAGATACGATGATTTATTTGATCGACCCTATAAGACTAAGAACAAAAGTGGATAAATGCCTTGAAGCTTTAGGATTTGTTCTTTCCAAGTTTTTTTTTAATCTTAACCTAAAACAAAAGTGGCCGAAAATTACAAATAATTCACAAAATAATCAATTTAAATTTTTTCAAAAAAATATTATTCAGTATGAATTCCAGTGCATATTTTTATCGTGAAAGACATAATTTTGATAACTCATTGACTTCCCATTACCTAACCTTAAAAAAATTACCAAAAATGCTAAAAATAGTCAGAGGCTCATTTTTCCAAATGATTATCAGTAGGAATTTGGGCTATTATCATTGATGAGGAGCCCGGATGATGTTGGCATATATTCCCTAAATTCGAACAGTCACAGCATTAAAAGGGATCTTCCGAGCAGCAATGAGTTAAAGAATTAATTAATTAATTACAATTTAAGATTGTCTCCAAAAATTTTGGAGCTGATCCACTAACACTCTGTCCGCTGGTTACAAATCTGCAGTCAGATTTTAAAAATTCAAAATACCGGATCAAATATGGCGGACGAGTTTAAGATGAAAGAGAAATCTGATGGTAGAAAAACTGCATAATAAAATATTGCTTTGTATTACCTTTCAAATAAGTCCGACAGTTTTTTCTATTTTTATTAATTTTTAAACTTTACAGAATATTTCACGAAGAAACTTTAAATCAAAAACAGTTAGTGACATAGAAAAACTATGAATACAGGATTGCTCAGCATCACCTTCTCTTTTTGCATCCGAAGCCAAACCTCATGTCAAAGAAAGCAAATCAGATTTGGTCCCATAGTGTAACTAAGATTTCAAGTTTACTTGACTTTTTAGAAAAAAACGATGGATGTAAAAAATATTAAAAAATCGTTTAATAGATTTTATTTTCAACTTTTTTGCCATCCACTGGGAAATAATATAAAAAATTAGAAGAAAGTTTCCACATTTTGCCAGAACCCCCAAAACCTCCCCCTAAATACGGCATTGAACTAATTATATTGTTGTAATCCTGGTGCAGTTGATTATTCGCTAGATTACTGAAGATTGCTGAAAACAGTAGTAAATATGTATATACAAATACGTAATACGTACTTAAAATGTATTCACAATATACTTATATAAATAATTGGCAGAAAACCCTTTTGTGACTTTAGCAGGGGCGCCCACAAAGGAAGGTTTTGATATTTAAGCCCCTTCATTGTACAAGTGCATTTATATATTTCTTCCATATTTTTTAGAAAAATAAAACTCAATATTTTTATGTGAATTTAAGATAAAATACATATTTGTTGGCTCATAGACATAGATTTTTATAAAAACAAGGTTCACCATTTGCAGGCAATAGAAAATTTAAAGAAAAAAACTTCAATCAAAACTTTTTCCTTTTGCCGCTCAGATTTAATATGAAATTTTAGCTTAGATGTATTCAGAAAAAATAACAACACATACTAATTATATTACCTACATTTTTGTTTATGTTTTCTGCGAAATTACTACAAAAAAATATACAAATATGAAAGCTTAAATTGTATACATAGGAATGTGCAAATGACAAAAACTGGTTATGAAAATAAAACGAAAAAACAAGAATAAAAAAAAATAATATTTTTCGTTAATATAGTAAGTATCTTTGGCGTATTGACACTTTACCGCATATATTCTCGTATGTCTGATTAGCTTTTTGTCATACTACATACATAGCACATAGGTACGTAAAAACATATTAATAAAGCTACCTTGAAATAAAATTAATTGTAAAACGAAATAAAACTAAAAAATACAACCGACTTTGGAAGTATTATGACGATGATGTACTTGTGTTTTTATGTACAATTTTTTAACCTTGATAATATACCCACATTCATATTTTTTCATAAAATATTTGCAAATTTCTTTAAAATAACTATCAGCATCCGTTTAAGCTGTACATATTGAAGCCCGTACTAAAGTTCGAAAGACAACCTTTTCACAGATGTTTGTTAATACTTTCCGAGAGCTGGTACGATTTTATTAAAAATTATATTAATTTTAAAAAAGTTATTTGGCTTAAACTTTTGTGCAGAACTAAAATCTAGTTTGATTAGTTGTTGTTTTTCGACCGTATATACTAAGTATTATGGAACATTTCCACATATTATTGTGCACTGAATTCAGTGGATTTTAAATTGTCCAATAAACAGTTAAAGCTGAGGCTTGTTTTATGTATCTAAAATGTTTTTTTTTTATTTGTTTCTATTGCAACACGCAAAAATCAAGTTATGCAACTCTGAGTTGATGTTTGTTCAACATATCAATAATGATCCACTTGTAAAATTTTATTAGGTCACAATATTATCAGTTATTTAATTATATACTTTTGTATGAATATAACTATGCATGTTTGCAAGCAAGTTTAACGTGCTAATTCTTCTTTTCCCATTCTAACAGGACAGCAAAACATTAAATTCGGCCACTTATTCGTTTATTTCGGGCGCTCATTTTAGTTGCAGCGTTTGAATTAGAAAGACTGGCAGCATATCCTGCATTATATTTACATACTTAAAAATATCATGAAATTGTAACAGCAGCATCATACAATGCCACGTAAACTTTTAAAATTTTTAATTATCTTCGATAATACATCATTGCTTTATTTTCCTGGGCAATTCCTATCGGGGCGTGTGCTGCTCGAACTACAAGATGACACACCAGCATTGGGTCTGCATTTTCATGTGGTCGGTGAGGGAGTGGTGAGAGCTGGGTCTGCACGTCAAGAACGTACATACGACAAAGAGAATTATATAGATTTCCGTATGCGTTTATTGGGCGATGTTGATCAAGGGCCATCGGTTTTATCACCCGGTATACATAGTTTTCCATTTAAGCTTGGCTTGCCTGTTGGTCTGCCATCAACTTTTTTAGGTCGATATGGATGGATACAATATTACTGCAAGGTAAGAAATCACCAATGTAATCAGGTTTTAAAAGAAGAAGAAATTATTTCTGAACTGTTTTTAAATTTGCAGGCTGCTTTACGTGAACCAAATGGTCTGATACACAAAAATCATCAAGTATTCATTGTTATGAATCCCATAGACTTAAATTTAGAGAAGCCAATATTGTCGGTAAGTTCAGATACGTGAGATCTATGAAATCAAACTGCTTTCTATAATGTATTATCATTTAGCAACCTTTCACATGTGAAGTTGAGCATAAATTGGGCGTGGCATGTGTAGGCGGTGGACAAGTTAAATGCCGTGTAGCGCTCGATCGTGGTGGTTATGTGCCCGGTGAGAGTATACTTGTAACGGCGTTCATATCGAATCATAGCAATGTGACTATCAAACGCACAAAAGCATCATTAACTGAGGTAATTTATATACATACATATAAAAATTGAGGTACTATAGTATTTAAAAAAAATATATATATATTTTGCAGACAATCGAATATTTGGCACGTGGTAAAGTTGTACAGACTGAAAAACGTGCGCTTGCCGTTTTGTTGCGAGGGAAAATACGCCCCGGCGGTAAAGATGAATGGCAAAATGATAGTTTATACGTACCACCGCTACCGCCAACAAATCTACATGGCTGTCATTTAATTAAGATTTCGTATGATGTTTTCTTTGTGATTGAGCCGAAATCACTCGAAAAAGAAATCAAATTGCAATTGCCAATTGTCCTAGCCACATATCCATTTCGTAATAATGTCAATGATGTTTCGAATACTTGGCCGGATTCAGTTTTAAAACCAGATACGCACTACCCATCAACATTGCCTATTTTCCGTCCATGGTTGCATGAGAAACCGGAATCTAATTAATTGAAATTGATTTGCGCTTTGAATATTGTTCGTTTATAACTTTTTTTTACTACCATAAAACAATGTATGTATATACGAGTATATATGTATATAGATTTTAATTGATATTTAACACGTCTCTAATACCACAACGCCTGCGAAAATTTAATTTTGAACAAGGCGTCATATAGCAGCCATAATAATTTACATTTTTAGTGTATAATATTTAGAGTATTTATTTGTATTTAATATTATTGGATTTGATTTTAATTATATTTAATAATTTGTGTACTATGCGTATGCTACCGTACTTAGCATACGCTACTCATCTGATATTTTGAAATATTTTTCAGTTTGTGCTGTTTAAACTGCACATACCTTTTCATATTTTTTCAAAACTATGATTAGTTAAGTATATATCTTTTCCAACATTGTATGTTTATTACTCTTTCCGTGAGGGTAAATGCATACATGATAAAAAAAATCAAAATGCTAAATTAAATAATATTTAATATGTTTAAATGTGCATGTAATTTTATTTGATTGGCCTATTTACTTATAGCAAAATACTTTACAAATAAATTAGAAAAGTATGGGAAAGGTCCAGGGCGACGAGGCCATATTGTATAATAATAAGACTTCATCTAATAGGATTTTTGCTCCTTTTATAGCTAAATAAAAGGCGTTAATGACAAAATAGTTTTTACCATAAGTAAATTGTCACTGAATGCAAAATAGATACTAGATAAAATTATTGTTTAGAAAATGTAAAATTATTTTTACATAACAAATTTTTACAAAATGATTAACTGGTTTTTCTTCTAAAGTGAAAATAACTAATTTTTTTCATAATGCTCAATATTAAATTGGAAAAATATGAATAGCTTAGGGAAAAGAAAATTGCATCGGTTAAGAAAAAATCCAACATTTATACGAGAGCCAAAACTACGCTTTATTTCTGTATGCAAAAGATAGAGAATTGAAAGTTGAGAAAGAAAATGCATTTCTTTTCCACAATCGGGAGGATAAGAATATGCATAATACATAACAAATATATTCCAATGACTTTTTTGCAAGCAGCTTTACTGTTTTCACAGGAAAAAACTTTTACGATCAATTAGTATAATATGTAGAAAAACAATCATATTAAGAAATATAATATTTAATTTGCTGACTCTAAAAATAAATAAACGCGTCTTCCCTAAACAATGCAAAAAATATGGAGATAAAAGTATACAAATGGTGACTCATTAGTTTTATAGTAAATCTGATTTCCAAACCTTATTTTATTGAATTATATTACAACCAAGTTAAGATCCTTGTTGAACATTTTCAGTATATTCAATTCACTTATATCTAGAGTTTTTAATACCCTGCCTCCACATTGTATTAAAATACACATTTTTAATGAAAATGTTGTTATGGGGGAAAATTCATACATATAAACATAATTTAAATGCATTAAATTAAAGTGAAACTAAATTTTAAGTTTTAAAAATTTTTTATTCTGTCTCCTATAGTAATTGCGTTATTACGTTTGAGAATTTCCATTGCAAATCATGTATGAACTCCTCCAACAATTGTATGTGATGGAGTAAAGGTTCCTTATGCTACATGCGATTGCCAGTGCGTTGGATGACACAGCCTTTAAAGGAATTCAAGCGTACATCAATTTCACCCTCTTCTAACTGAAATATGATTCACGAAAAAGTTTCCAAAAATTAG
Source organism: Toxonevra muliebris (assembly GCA_963691655.1). Lineage (NCBI taxonomy): Eukaryota > Metazoa > Arthropoda > Insecta > Diptera > Pallopteridae > Toxonevra > Toxonevra muliebris. The sequence continues at coordinate 10,102,708 of OY829326.1, read as the reverse complement.
AACTGTACATATTTACTTTTTATACCTCATCAAATGCATATATGTCCTGATAGCAAGAATAAGAAATGCAACGTCGTACACACGCTTTCTTTTGTACACTTTCAAGATTCTCACAAGCTGCATGATGTTCACATATCACTTCAAATTCATGATAGGTTATTTCCTGATTTCATTAAAAATTAAAACACAATTGCAAATGAAAAAATCAATATTTTCTTATAATTGCTCATACATTTTTACTAGTTTCCTTGTAAGCGTACTCTGGAAAATGGAATGTTGCTACTTTTGCCAATGATTTTTCGTCAATTGTTGTAGCAGTTGTATAAATTATAAATGCAGCAATTATTAAATTAATAAACATCATTTTATATTTCGAATATAAAAAAATGTTCCTTGTTTACGGATCAAGTGATTAGTGGTGACTAACATATGACAGTGGAGGAGGAGTATACATCTACAAAAATTTCAAACAGCTGTTTTCATATTTACATAAAGTTTTTTTTATTTCACTAAACGAAATTGTATATTTTTTATCATTTTTATAAAGTCCCACGAAGTTTTTTTAATTGCGGTTTATCGATATAATGAGCATGCCTAATATGTAAAAGAAACACCACAAATCTTTTATTTAATCTACACCCAGCTTTGATATATCATCACTTTCTTTACCAACAGTTCAAGACCGGAAATAAACTAAATCGATTATCCCTGGAAATATGTCAGTCACCTGATATTAAGATAAAATACCATACTCCAAAACTAAAGTATAATTAAAAATAATTGGTATTATGTATCTATGCTTTCTGTTTTAGCATTTCACGTGTTTCTTCAGCCTACGATTAAAGTTTTATTTAGTATTCGTATATAAGTTAGTTTTTACGTTAATCTTACCGTTTTAAACCAAACACTTCCTGTCCTGAAGATGAGGCGATTAAAAAAGGTCATTGTCGATCTGGGTGCAATACCATGCATATGTAGATGCTTCACAGTAATGAATGGAGGTAAATGAAATCCGAAAATTGCATCTTTTGTATTTATATTTTGCGATGTGAAAAACTTTTTGAGTCCAGCTTCCATCTGAGCAACTAAAATGAGAAAAATCGATCTAACTATTGTAATCAAAATACATATCTATATTCTACAATCTTCTTTTTAATAAAAAATTTGCATTTGCTTAATATTTTATTCATTTATCAATAGATTTTAACCTAAGTACTTTTTCTGCTACCTTTTTTTGTAGCAAATCATAATATTCATAACTTATTACGTATAGTGTAGTGGAGAGTTTATTCATGTCAACAGAGAGAAGTAAAAAATTGACACATAAAAACAAACAAATATTTAAATATCTGCAGAATCTTTTGTATGTAAATTATTAAAACAAAATATTTATTAGAATCTTTTAATTTACCTAATGCATCGTCCTCTTTGGTTAACACTTTTACACTTTCTATGTGTCGTTTAGGAACAGCCAGATAGTGATACGTAGAAGATGGATTAATATCTTTGAATATCACAAATTCATCAGTTTCCACTTCAATTTTAGTTTTTGGTACTTCTCCGCCCGCAATATCACAGAAGATGCAATGTGCCATTTCCCCCGAAGAGCGTATATACGGCAACAACGGCAGAAATCCGAGCAGCACAAATATCACTAAAACAATATATTTTTTTCCATTTATTTGGGAAATTACGGTCATGGTGAAAGCTTGACAATTGATAAGATACGGGAGAGATTATAACTTACTCGCATTTACATACTTACAGCTGAGCCAGATATGAGGAAAACGTACGAGAGTGGGTTGCGGGATTTTGTTGAAATGTGGGTATTTTTTTGTTTTACTGAATTTCTGTTTTATCAAGTAACCAGCTATGTTAACTTGTTATTTATGAATTTATTGATGATAAAAGTAATTTTTGAGTTAGAATAACTATAATAAGTGATTATAATTGAAAACCGCGATGCGGTATCTCACTTATAATGAATGAAGTTTTCTTACATTATGTATTGTTTTTAGACCACCTCAGTGAGGTAGTGGTAGAGTGCTAGACTGGAGCCCCAGCTGCCTCGAGGTCGATTGTCAAACCGTCCTCGTACTTTGCCGCGGAACCACGAATTTACCCACGATTTTGCTTGCACGACAACCACTTTTCGTGCAAGAAAAGTGGTTTTGTGCATTTTTGTCTATCACAGAGAGTATTATTTATTAGCTCTCAGTTTACCAGACTTTATCCAAAAAGGAGGGAAACAGACCTAATAAACCCTAATTAAATGGATATTTAGTTGTTTCTTCCATCGTCGTTTCACAAATATTTATTATTTTAAATTGGTATACAAAATTAGAATTGCAAAATATTTCTTTTATTTACGGAATACACAACCATATATTTTTCGATCATTTGTTTTCTTAATTGCAAAATCTTTCAAGTAAAAAGTTATCCAGTAAAAACTTGCAAGTTTTCTCCCAACGATAATTTGCACAAATTTTTTGTTCGCGACTAAGCCTAATAACATATAATTTTGATGAATTACAAAGTACATCTCCTCACTGACATAAAAGCGATAACAGGGTGATGTATTCTGATTTACAATTGACAATTTTTGCACTCTGGTTTGTTTGTATAATTGAAAACAGTGATGTGGTAGAAAAGTTTCAAAGTCTGGCAATTATTTCTGTATCTTATTTTTTGGATACTATTTTTGTTTTGTTCAATCAGCTGGGAACTGCCAAACAATTACAGTGTGGAGATTACAATGAGAGAGTGGGTGTTAGAGAGATTTAATTGATAACAAGTAAAAAGTAGAGAAAAAATTGTAAAAATTATTAAATAAGATTGAAATAAGGAAAATGAACGAATTGAAGGCGCCGTCCCTGCAATCGCTTTTGGAGTCGGATCGTGGCTCCAATGATAGTTTATTGGCAGAGTCGCTTTTGGATGTGGAGGCAAATTTGCATAAACTACAAAATTAAAATATCAGAAAATACATTTTAATGCATCCTATGTTTCTTCCAATTTATAGCTGGACGATGTGGAGTACTCAATCCCACCAACAGGAGCATTACCAACACTTGAATCAGTTTTAAGTGAATTTGAGGCCGATTCGGACTTTGATATTGCATCAGAATTGGGAGTACCAGTGCCAACACCAACACCTTCTATTGCTGAAGATGGTAGTGGTATACGTGGTGGTGGTGCAGGTGGCGGAGGATCTATAATGCGCTATGCTATGATGCAAGGAGTTTCAGCGCAAGTTTCCTCTGCTGCGGTAAGTCATGAAGCACTTTTCACTATTTTGCTATTAAAGCATGTTTCGCTTTTGTTTTTCAATTTAAAGGACCGTATTAATGCAGGACTAGCTACTGCGTGTGCAGTATCTGCACTGATAGCTGTTGGCACATCACACGGACAAATCCTTAATTTTGATATAACGCAAACATTACGTTGGGCACATCAGGATAAACATAGTCAAGGTGCCGTTTCTGCTTTAGCCTATAATCCCGATTGCACACGTTTATTGGCGGGTTATGCCCGTGGCCTTGTTGTAATGATGGATACACAATCGGGCGATGTATTGCGTAATATTTTTGATGCCATTACACCAAACACTGGTGTACTTCATGTAAAATGGGCATCACGTCCCGCATTAGCACTGTGCTCAGACTCTGGCGGTTCTGTATGGTCACTGAGCTTTACACGAAAGCTTGGTATTCGTGGGTGTTCGTCACGTTGTCTCTTTAGTGGGGCACGTGGTGAAGTATGCGCTGTGGAGCCGTTAATTATGAATACTGGTGGTAGTGGTGTACATCATGAATTGGATCAATATTGTATAGTTGCATTGGCTACTCTATCAAAGTATTTTATCGTTACAATACGTCCACGCCTTAAAGTGATTAAATATCATGCACTGCAAGGCCCAGCCGATTGCTTGCCACTTTTAGCATGGCAAATGGTTCTCATTCAGGCTGCAGATGCAACACGTTCCGTTGATCCCGTTATTGTGGTTGGGCGTGGTAATCAGCTGTTCTTTCATCAGGTTTTTATGTCGAATGGTCGCATTTCATTGCTATATCTGCGTCATGTACAGATGCAATCAAATTTATTATCTGCGCATTGGTTAGGCCCAAAATGTGTCGGCTGCCTAGATACTTCCGAAATCTTGCATTTAATTGATGTGCGTTCTAGTAAAGAATTAGAAATTATAGATATGGCAAATGCAGGCTTGGTTTATGGTTCTGCACAGTTTAAAGGCTTGTCGACGGGTGGCAATGTTTCACCTGCATTGGCACTAGCAGGCACGCATGCTTGCTACAATTCTATTGTATCACGTGGCACGCAACTATATGTGCTAGGAGCGCGATCATTGCATATGATAGCAGTGCGTACCTGGACGGAACGTATTAGTTATTTGGTGAGTATGAAATGAGTATAAATAATACGAAATACTTTTATCCAAACATTTTTTTACAGGTTAAAAATCAACGTTGGCAAGAAGCTTGCGATCTTGCTCTAGAAGGCTATCGCGCTGCTGCTGATCGTCCTAAACGAAAAACGCAGGCTAAAGAGCGCATCGTCATGTTGTTCAAAGAATATATAGCAGCATCTGCACATGCTCCAGACTATTGCCTTGGCGCCATTGTAAAATGCCTCATCACCATCGGTGAATTGGATATGCTGTGGACTCAACTATGGGATCGTCTTCACAATACTGGTCTGTTCTTGCAGTATATTACCGAACATATTGAAAGTGAAACCATCAAATGCGTGAATCCCGTTATATCACAAGCTTTAGTGGATTATTGGTTAGAAATTTCTCCTGCCAGGCTGGAGGATATCATATTGAAATTAGATTGGACTTGTTTGGATTTGAATCAGGTGTTAAAAGCGGTAAAGCGTTATAAACTGTATCGTGCGCAAATTTATCTAAATACACATGCACTCAACGACTACACCGTCTCGTTAACCGAACTCATACCAATTGTCGAAAAGGAAAGTTCAAATTTGGGCAACTGTCTGTTGGTTTATATATCAAGCTGTCTCGCAGGGCGAGGTTATCCGACTGGTGATATACCCAACGATTTGGTGCAAAATGTAAAACATGAAGTATTACGCTGCCTAACTTCATTGCATTCGAGCACTAGCGAACCCAATGAGCTGCCATATCCGTACTTACGAGCATTGCTGCAGTTTGATACCAGGGAAACTTTGAATGTTATTTCATTGGCCTTTCAAGAGAAAGAATTCAATGGTGAATTGGGATTTTCTCATCGCAAACGTATAATCAATATCTTGCTGGAGATTATGACACCTGAAAATGCGACAGTAAGAATGTTTACCTTTTCCTTTATTGCTTATACTTATAACGAGTATGTTCTTGTGTTTTTCATTACAGTGGGCCGAAATTGGTTGCCTTCTTAACTTCATTGCACAGCAAATATCGCTTCAATGCCTGCCCCGTGATACTCAACTACTCAATAAAGTATTAAACTATTTGGCTAAAGAGGAAATTGCCAATGAAAGTGCCCGTCAACATTCCGAGCGTGAAAGTGCCTGGCATGAGTTGCTCGTTAACAATTGCCTTGAGTATATAAGCAACGATGAAGAGCAATTAGAACTGGCAGAACGTGCGCACTGCTACTACGTTGAAGAGTACTTGCTAGAAAAATTGCAACGTTACGATAATATGCTCGATTGTTATTTGAATAACAATTTACGACATGAAACTATTTTCGTATACATAGAGCGTCATTTGCGTCAGCCAGAACGGAAAATCTACGAACAAGTCCAAAATCATATTAAAAAATTGTTAGAAATTAATGCAAGAGAAACTGTACGCATCGTCGATATGCATTACAAAGAGTATATTAATGAGTTACTAGACGCAGTAAACGATGATGAAAATGCACTTTTTATATTCCTACAACATTTACACAAACGACACGCACTGCTAACACAAGAACAGAGCGAACTGTACTTGGAGTTACTTTGCAAGCGAACGCCTGAAAATGCCGTTGAATTCCTCAAAATCAGTGATTCTTATCGAATTGAGAAGGCTCTAACCATTGTGAACAAATACGAATTGACCACCGCTGCAATATATTTATATGAGAAGGACGCTAACTATGGTATGGCATTTGAGCGCTCACTGGAGCTGTTAACAGCGGCTACAGCTGAAGAGGCTGCAGAGTGTGCCCAACAGCTGAGCAGCTTTTGTGGACGCGCTTCTGTGGTGCTAACGTCAAAAGAGTGTGAATCGTTGTGGTTTACATTGCTAAAGCTGATACTGCCACGTGAAGATCTCAAGACAATTACAAAATCAATGCTGCACGAGGCATCGCAACATGTTGACCTGCCAAATTTGGTGCAACTTGTAATGAATACACATAATGTCTCTGGGAATTTTGGTGATATTAAAGATCTATTAATGAGCATGCTTTCACAGTCACGCTACGAAACACAAGCAATGGCAACCACTACGAAAATACTAGGCAACGAATTGCACATACAATTTGCCAAGCAACGCCAGGAGGCATGTCGTGGTCTTTGGGTAACAATGATGCGCTGCGCCTTGTGTCATAATCGATTGTATAATCAGGGAAACGTGCTGGTTGTAGGCATTTGCAGACACGCTATGCATGAGGAGTGTGCCACACAACTGCATATTGAATTAAAAGCCAAAGAAAGTATCAGCAAAACCGAAAATCTACATGAAAATGGTAATGACGACGCTGATTCTAATGATAAGCAGGAAGAAGATTATAATATTTACAAATGCCTACGCTGTCATGTTGCATTGAGGAAAGATAATCCTACACATTTATCGAAACCTAGTCATAATATATTAAATTATGCAAATGCAAATAGCCAATTACAGCACACAGCAAAAGAATTAGGTATGTTACAATTAAAAGCACCGCCACGGAGATTGTGAGAAAATTATATAAAAAAACTATACTTATTAAATTGTAAGATTTGCCCTTTGTAAGTTTACAGTTGTTTCAATTGTTACTGGTATTTGTAAATGCTCTCTAACATTTGTTTTGCAGTATTTTGATGAACATTAACTTTCAGCTTACTACTACTCCTGTCATGATTAAATTCTAACTATTCTATAATTTTCAGAGAGATTACTGAATTTAACAATACATACTGACGCTTAGTTATTTGGTACTATATTACAAGCCTATATGGTAATAAATAGTATTATTGTAATTGAAATATCAGGTTATAAAATAAATGTAGTTAAATAAATATTTGTATATAAAAATATGTGTACAGTATCTATATATTAAATAGAAGTGGCATAAATATTATTATGCTATTTGCTGCTTGGTGTATAAATTGCTGTAATATTGCACAAAATCGTTGCATTGCTCCGCTACAAAATAAGATAAAGAGAAATAGTGGTTTCAATCTGAAAACAATTAATCAAAATTATATTAACATACTCTTTAGAAACTCAACATTCCCACGTTGTCTTAAATTACGCATTTGGAAGAATTTGAATACACTATGAAAAATCAAATCATCTTCAGTTTTTTGCGCAGCTTCTAGAAATTTACGCGCAGAAATAGTTTCACCTTCAGTGGAGCGTTTTGCAACACGCAAGGCATCAATTATTTTACTTTGTCCGAGTAAAACTTCGATAACAATCTAAAAAATACATGAATAGAACAAGTTTAGACCTATAAATAAAATATCACTTAAAAAGAAAAAGTCTTATCCAAAACATTTTATTACTTCAATATTATTTAGTTTGAGTACTGGGACTAATTTTAATGGCTTACATGTTTATATACACATACCTCATTCGCACCAATTTTTCCTAGTATATCTAACGCGACTTGCGAAATGGCAGCATCAATGTTGGAATGTGATAGTAAAAAACAAGCGATAGGTTTCGATTCCAGAAGTAAATTATTGCCTACTAAACGTCGTAAGACTTCAAAGCTGCGATTGTGTATTAATTCTTCGATAATCATTTTACTTAAATCCTCCTGTGCAGCGATTTGATGTTTACTAAGCGAATGCAAGTAAAGCATTAAAATTGTTTCAGTATATGGTCGTTCGGCGATTGCATGAAATACACTTGTATACATGTCTGCTTGTTCGATTAGAACTTTCGGTGGTGCAGGCAATTTGGGCATAGTTTTTACATTGGATGGTTGCGCTGTTTGCGTTTGCAATTCTAAATGTACCCAGGAACTAAAAAGGGGAATAATTTTATATTTTATTTTATTAAAATTGAATTTGTATATACTTACGCGTATACTTTATTAATTTTATCAAATATTGTCTCTAGCACAGGTAGTAGTGTACCATTGTATTGTTCGTCTACTAGTTGTTTAACTACTTTGAGCATCATTTGTTTACCATTAGAACGTTGTAGCAGAAATTCGGTTAGGCGAATACGATCTGAGATCAGCGTGCAAAGCGATTCTATGCAAAGATTCAAATACCACATACAACCAAGATTGGCATCAATAACAATGTTCGGCTGAAAAAGCACCCAACTAGTGGCATCTGATAAAAAGGATTTGAGAATTGCAAAACGGATCATTTCGAGAATTCAAACTTACATAATTCACATTGCAGAATCTGCCCATCTGGCGATAAACTAGGCAATTTGAGAGCAAAAGGTCGTATTGATCTGCCTGGCGTGATGGTTGTGTGATATGTGATGTCATTGATAATCTCGCCGCTTAATGCAATATCGAAAAGCAATGAAGTTGATGAAGCCTGATGATGTACAACAATCAAATTATCCACCGTATTAATAGCAAAACGTCCGACGTGGCCTAAACGCAAAACATGACATTTGCGAGATGCTAAACCAGGACCATTGAGCAGATACACTTCAACCTCCATCATACCTGCAGCGCTTTGTTGTAGTATTAATACGGCCATGGTACCGTAAACTTGACCAAGCGTCACTTTACTTTCTTGAACTTCACAACTTTGATTACCCACTAGAAAAGGGTGTGCAAAAACATTATTTTAATTTCTTTGCATTAGATAAGTAAGCCGATCTATACATACAATCTAATTTTGGTAGCTTTGTAATTGCTTTCTGTTTAATCAATACTGGAATCAATGTATTGCTTTCGGTTGAGCAAAGTAGTGCAATATTAGCTTCCGAGCACCATGCAAACCATTTTATGCTCATGTTCAGTGCTTTCACAGATTTTACTTGGCGTTTCTCTGCTATAACAGTGAAAACTTCAACGCCCACATTTGAAATGATTGCACACTCACGACAATGCACCCAAACGAAACCATAGATAAGCGCTTTCACTTGATGTACAATAATGTCCTGCAATAACGGTTGGTCACCTTGAAAACAAATAAATTCTACAGCATTCTCACGCCGTTGCACTGCCAAGAGGTGATTGTCTGGTGAAAATTTAATTGAGCGTATTGTACCGCGATCATTCATGCAAAATGATATGACCGATTCCTCTGTGGGGCCCTTGACAACAACGCCTGTGGCACCGCCACTCCGTACAGCAAATATCTAAACGAAGCAATTGTGAATTGCTAGAGATATATTATTGAAAATCAATTTACTTACTTGTCTATTGGAGTCATCAAAGAACACATTTGTCAATTGGCTCACAGCATCGAAACGTATTGGATTTTTTGATAATTCAATATAATGTAGTGGATTTTCCATTTTGAATTGGTTATTGTTTAGTTTTGATGCAACTCATCCACTGTATACATGTTAAAATTTGTTTTTCATACAAGAATAAGATTAAGTGTTGCCACACTGGGAAAGATACGAGGAACTTAGGAAAAGTCTGGAGTTTTTTTGCGATAAGAAAAAAGATGGCGTCTGCAGAAAAAGTTTATTTATTTAAAAATTCTTACAGACTAAAATTCTTAAATCAGATATTTCATCAACAGTTTCCAGCATAGAGCTAGCAATGCGACAGGATGTAGACAGTAAAGTATGTATATGATTTGGTGAAAGGCATATGAAAAAATTTGTTAATGTTCAAAGATAGCGAATTCTTGCCACACCAAGAATAAACATTATCGAGCTCAGATTGAAGAATCTGAGAATCTAACGGGACATTTAATGATAGAGTACATCTTAAGATCATAGGCATAAAGCATATACTTCACTGAAGTAAAGCAATAACTTATATCTTTACTGAAAAGAATGAACAACAATGGACCTAAAATGCTGCCTTGAGGAACGCCTGAAGAATTAGGGTGAATTAGTGATGTGTAATTTTTTAATAAAACAGGAGCAAGACCATTAGCATCAGCTTGGAACGAAGTTTTCAGATTAAGAATACCTTCATAGACATCATCCAAAGAGAGAGTGAGTGAACTAAAATCAATAGGGGATCTCAAGTTTTGAGAGCAACCACTCACAACAGTCGAATCAGCGCCAGAAACGAAATTTGAACAAAAGAAGTCGGCAAAAAGATTAGTAGCTTCCACTGGTGAGTTCGAGCATCTATCATTAAAAAAGACTAAAAAAGGATCTGTAGATGATTTTTTTGGATTAATAAAAAGGATTGGATTTTAAGTTAAGTTGTAGGATTAAACAAGCGTGGTGCATGTTAGTTGATGAAAATGGAAAGAGACATTCAGATAGATTAAAATTACCATTAGTGCCAATAAAAATTAAATCAAGACTTTTATTAAGCTTATTAACAAAACTATTTATTTGACGTAAATCAAGGCTAGATATGGAATCAATCAAATAAATTTCAGAAAGGCTATTAACATTATTACCAATAAGGTAAAAACTATCATCCAAATAAGACCATGAAATATTACAGAGGTTAAAGTCACCTAAGATACAGAAATCATTATTACTCTTAGAAGGTACATCTAAAGCCTGGGGTTGAGATGTTGTCAACATGTGCTTTATATAATGTATCAGAGCTATTCTGAGGAAGATAAAAAGCGCATCAGATCACTCATCAACTGAAACACAGATATGGTCTAAGAGAGAGTCATCATTTTGTAGTATGTATCGAGAAGAACCTAGCTTACGTTGGATAGCAATCAGAACACCTACTCCTCTGGACAATCCAGTTTTTGCAGCGTCTGTGTCTTTACGGAAATAATTGTAAAGCTGGGAATCAAGGAATTCCTTATCAAAAAAGTCAGCATTTAACCAAGTCTCGATGTGGACAATGATATCAACGTTAAGATGTGAGCTTTCCAAACGGAACAAATGCGATTTTCTTCTAAGGCCAGACACATTTTAAAAGTACATCTTAAGATGGTTATTATTGACGCATTTATCCGAGGAAGTAGTTATTAGGTGATTATGAGTGTTTAAGGAGATATTAGCTGATTATTGTTGGGTCTGCCAATATAAGGAGCCTTGTAGAAGACAGTGGACCAAATGCATCATAATGAGGTGCATTGAGATTTAGTTATTTTTTGTTGGACGTTTAACATATGCAGATGAGGACGGTAAATGAACACCTCTCTTTCATCGGACAAACGTATGGACCACAATATCTTTAGGCCAGACATCCCCTGAAACAATGCGATCAAACGCCTTAGCAGGAGGCATGATCTTGAATAAAGCGATTTGACATTCAGATTGTGCAGCAAGCTTGAAACATTTAATTTCATACGAAGTTGTACCAAGTTTAAAGTTGATATACACTGTTATATCAGATTTAGATGTAGATCTGGCTAGCGGCAATGACATAAATCGCTTCTTCAATTAATTTTTCATCCACATCCATTTTACTTTTCATAAATTAACTTAGTCCCCTTTTCCACACGGCAAATTTTCTTGTCGGGAAGTTTCCAATTCTCTTTAGGACTTGCCACTTGCTTTTCCACACAGCAAGATTCCTTGGGCAATTCTGCTTTTACTTTGTCTGTCATTCGTGTTGTTAAAAACTTTTTATTAACATTTCATTAAATAAAAATATATAAATGAAAAGTGAAATCAGTTTATTGAATAAAAATAAACTAGTCTAGAACAAATCTCTTTATGAAAAAAAAAAACAAACAAAAAACCAGAACAAAACTACTCGTTGACGTTTGTTTTGTTATTTGCGTATGCTGAGAGATGCCGTTATTTATGTCTTCTCGATCTCTCATTTATTATTTACTCCCGCTTAACCCAGTAATACCTAGCGGCGCTATATGGGACCTTGTCGCTGAGCCGTTCCTGAACCAGGTTTAAAAACAATTTTTTTCTCATGTTACTTTCTTGATCTATCTACTTTGGTTCCCGCTCGTCCTTAATGGGTTAAGCAATGATTTTTACCAGCGTAGAGCTTTTCCCACTAAATTTAGTGCTTAAATAATCCATTTTTTGAATAATCCTAACAAAATTTTTTATCGAAACAATGAGCAATGAACTTTTGTATTTACAACCAAAGTTCGTAACCGTAAGTCACTCAATTCAAAAAATTCTTTACTTTACACCCCCGAGTTTTTCCTCAAAATCTGGTTGAATTTCTTCAATATTTTATGCATATATTAAAATAAATTTAAAAAAATAATATGTCCAGGACTCTTAATCCTTACAGTTATCCTTGAGTTTTCCAATGTGGCATAATGTCTGGTATTACCTTTGTAACCAGGAACTATAATAAAGCCAATTTACGGCGATGACAGTGCATGTTTACAATCCACTCATTAACAACCAGTATTCGTATTTTAACGAAAACTCAAATAAAATGGAAACCGTATCTCCCATTTTACTTAAGTCTTTGGACATTATTGAGACAAACAATCCCAGGGTTAACGAAATTAAAATAAGAAAAATACGAATTAACGGTTTTATAGTTTAAGGCTCTTCTCGCAATCTTGTCAGCCGCGAAAAACACAAAAACTTCCATAAAAAAGTGAACGTAGTTATCTACAATGACTGATTTTTTTCGAATTATAGTTCCACAGAATTTTGCTTCGCATTACGAATTATAAGAGTTTGTCAACAAACAATTTCGATTTATAAGAGGTTAAACAGACCTTGTATTGAAAAAAATATGAATTAGCGACGGGACCATAATGTGTAGATGTACTAAAGCGATTTTTTCAAGGGACCAGCAGTTTGTTAAGAATTATTGAAATTTTCGAATTAATGGGGTACGAATTATGGCGATTTTACTGTATATAAAAAAATTTGTGTTAAACATTTTTGTAAGGGAGAAATTAAGCGCTTTTTTAAAGAAACTACGCGTTTCTTAATTTTAGCGAATTTGGAAAAATAAAGTTTGCCACACTGATCTCAAACACTGGCATCACTGTTTCCATATAAATTTGGCATTTCCAATTAGCGAGCCACTTAAAAATTGTGTTGGTGTTATTTTTATTAACTGATACAACATCAAAATGCAATTTTACAAAGAGCATGATTTGAGTTCACTATGTCGTGCCTGTTTGAAAGCATTTATAGAAGACTCCATTGACTCCTCTACTGGAAAACACGATATCTTTCTAACACCTGATCTACCAAAGAAATTCGTCCTGTGCACTTCGTTGAATTGTGAGCCAACAGATGGACTTCCCAGATATTTATGTGATTACTGCCACAATAAATTAAATGACTTCCATAAATTTCAAACAATGTGTACAGAGTCAGCGAAGCGACTTGACGCATTTAGGGCTTCATCATTAATGGCGTCGCCTTTCAGAGATGTAAGCCAAGAATTTGATTTGGAACCTCCAATTAAGTTAGAAGAAATTACTATAAGTGAACCAGATGTGTTGTTCCAAAGTGAAATAGTTGAATCGGAAAATAATGATGCATTGCAAAACAAAGATGAATTGAAAGTGGAAGTGAAATTGCAAAAAGTGCAAGGGAAAAGTAGAGGCAATGGTCGTTCAAGGAAAGGAAGAAAAAAAAGTGATACAGTAATAACAAGTTGTGCAATAAAGACCAGCTTGTCGGACAATCCCAAAAAGGGAAGAAGTAAGTGTGCGATGGTTTCACCTGTTCCAGATAATTGTCGAAATGAGCATGCTGCAACCTCAGAAAGACAATGCAAGTCGATTAATAGCGATGAATGCTCATTTGATGCGGATGACAGTGCTGATATTTTTACATTATCAAAACCAAATAAAAAGCAAAAGTCTGAAAATGTTAGTAAGCCATGCATTCGAAAACGCAAACTTCATCACAAAGATAATAATGATGGGTTAAAGGCGTCCAGCACGCCGAAATCTTCAGTGTTTCAATGTGATGTCTGTCCTACACGTTTCTTTGTCGAGCATCGTCTAGTTGCACATAAACGCAGTCACGATGGGTTGGTGCCGTACCCTTGCCCACGGGATGGTTGTGATAAGGGTTTCAACCGTTGGAATCGTCTTTCGGAACATTTGAAGCAACATGAAGGTACAAATAAGTGGTTCACATGTGAGGAAGATAGTTGCAATAGAGTATACAAGCACAAAGAATCACTCGCTATGCATCTGCGAAAATATCACAAGCTAGGGCCTGAATTAAAATCACATATATGTGAAATTTGCGGCAAAGTTTTCAAGGACTCGCCTCAACTGAAAAAGCATTGTTACACACATAAAGATCGATCAGATCGGCCCTATGCTTGCGAGCAGCAGGATTGCAATCGTCGTTTCTTGAATAAAGACAATTTGAAGATACATCTTATGCGTCATGCTGGGATTAAGAATTTCGTTTGTCCTCACTGTGGTATGCGCAAAACGACACGCAGTGAACTTAAGGTATTGTCTTAGCGAAATTTATACAAATCAATTTTCAATGTATCACCAATTTATTTCCATTTAGTTTCACATTAATTATCATACGTTGGAACGAACATGGTCATGTCGTTTCTGTTCACATGTTTGCAGTAACATTTCAAACTTGAAGAGGCATGAAAGAACTGTACATGAAGGTGTCAAAAACTATGCTTGCAGCTATTGTGATCGTACCTTTGCAAAACCTGATACACTTAAACATCATGAGATGATTCATACTGGTGAAAAACCACACGAATGTCAAGATTGTGGTAAACGCTTCATACAATTAGTTGCATTGCGTACCCATCTAAAGGTGCATCAACGTCAACCAAAGCCAATAACATACAGCAAAGTACCACAAGAAACAAAATAGACTGACGTTTAAATTCATATACCGACAACACTATTCATTTGTCTGCATATTACACATTGCATGCAGTGTATTGGTGGATAAATACTAAAAAGTAATGTATTACTGCATAAATCCTAAAACATACCAAGTTTATAATTGAAGGTAAGAACTTTTCAATACACCCATGGAAATAAATATACTTCCATTAGAAAATATTCAGTGGAAATTCACTATTACAACAAATTAAAGATTTTGTTAATTTCTTACCTTGCGACGTATTAATACAAAATATTTCATTTTTAATGTCCTAGTGCCGATTTAATTTAATTTTGTACCCATTTCAAAAAATTAATCTGTAAAATGGTCTTCTTACTTGTCAAAAATTCAAAGTAGCTACTTTTTGGAAAAATGCATCTATCTTTAAATACTTCTACCATGGTTTCAATGTGGATGTTTACACGGGCTCAAGCATAAACGCCCGTCTGAAAAAGAAAAATAGAAAAAGTGGGTAGTTAGTGGTGCTCACACGGGGGCAAGCATGAACGTCATGGGCAGGACGGTCGTACTCACACTGTCTCTCTGTCTGCAAGAGAGAGGTAGACCGAAAAAATAGGATAGATGCGCAGAAAATTCAAAAATAAAATAAAATTCGGAGCATTGATGAATGTTCCATGTTCATATTGTTTCGTTTTGACACTTTCTCTCATGAGCTTTAATTTTTAAGTACACATTTAAGGCACATAATTAAAATTTCAGCCCTGTTTTGAAATCCGTTTCTGTTCGGAAATGGAATTGATTCCGATGTTCCGTGTTCTGCAATCAGATTTTCGGAATTGCTATTGTATTAAATCCGATTTTATGAAATTTCAATTGGACTTAAACCGATTAGTTAAGAGCATATGGATTTGTAAATTTTTAAGCAAATATAAATTGTCAAAGAAAAAAAAAAAGAATTAAATGTGAAAAAGCAACTGCAAAAAAGGCTGTTGTTTTATTTTTGCAAAAATTTAATTTGAGAATTTTAAGTTGATAAAAATGAGCTGTGCAGTTTTGGCAGCAAGTTTAGTTGAGAACCAGAAGAATGGAGAAGAAAAAATTGTGTTTTGAGCTGCATTTTTATGTTTTCCCCTAATTTCCCAATGCTTTTAATCGTTAAGAAATGGTTGATTGATCAACTCCTAAAGATTCTGCAAATTCTTGTTGCGTTTGACATGAATCTTCTTCGAGTAATGCCTTCAATTCTTCATCTTCGAATTTTTTCGGGCTGTCTGGATGTTCCCTGTCTTCAACATCAAAATTACCACTTTTGAAACGGGCATACCACACCTGACACATTCTAACGTCTATAGCACAGTCAGGATAAGCTTCAGTAAGTAAACGATGTGCTTCAGTTGCGTTTTCTTTAAATGGAAGAAGCAAATTAAAACTTCCCGCAAATGTTGTTTTGTTGGCACGAAATTCGAAATTTTCAGCTATAGTAAAACACTTTTGTAAAATTATAAAAAATTATTTGACAGATCAATTCTTATAGTATTTTTGGCGCTCTTCGAGATAGAATAGCTGTCAATGTCAAAAAAATGGCGCGTATGATAGATATGAAGTTAGTCACAATTACGAGTTTATACATTCATACTCCCAATATATACATTACAAAATTTACAAATATTTTACAAAAATATATTTTGTGTATTTACATTTTTAAAATCAATTTTTTTTATTGGTTTTATTTTCTTGTTAAATTTGTTAATTAATTAAACTTCAAAACAATTGTAATGCCAAAAATCACTAAACATACCCCTTGAACATAAGTTCGAATCGGAATTTTTCTGCGTTTGGTACATTGGTACATGTTTTTAAAATTTGGTCCATTCTGTGTTCAAAGATGGCTTTTATAATAATTAAGAATTGTTTTCAAAAGAATTGTGTGTCGGACGTTAAGAGTCTCATTATATCTAGTTGGCCAAAGACTATTTTTAAAATACAAAATATATTTCAATTAATGTGGTACTTTTTATTAACTCTGGTGTTCCAGCCTAATTTTTACGGTTATTTCGGGAATTTTTTATTATAACCAAATAATATATAATTATTTCAATTTTATTAACTGTACAAAAAAAATTGTTTGATATTTAATTTACTATATTTTTTATTATTTTTTACGGTCGAAGTAAAAAAAAATGTGTGGTGATTTCGGTTCTTGAAGTCATCTTAAACAACAAATTTAGATAGATTATTGTTGTGTAGGATTGCCATTCTAGCAGGTAGTAGATTTAAACATTTAACATAACAAAATGGCGGACTTTCAAAATTTTTTTTTAAAAATCGTTGTTTTTTTTGTTGAAATTCGTTGTAAAAAATAGGAGATAATGATTAAAAATAAACAACTACTACTACCTACGAGAGCCAGTGGCGTGTAAAATAACAAATTAATGTGACTTATTATTTTGGTACATTTTTCCACCGCATTTTAGAAATTTAGTTTTGTATCATTAGTTGATACAGATGAACATATTTAGATTTTTTTTTATCGATTTGAAAGTGAAGTGAAAAACTTAATTTTAAGTGGTAGCGACAGCACTGACACCGAGCACGCTGAGTATTTAGGGTGGCAATGAGCAATTTTACAAAATAGAATTATTACATATAACATATTACGAAACAGAGGAGTGCATTTCGATAAAAAGCAACTCAGCAACGAGCTGAATGTAACCACCTTGACCGAGCACGGCAGAAAATGTTTTGTGTTCGTCGAACACCAAGCACCAATATAACCAGGCACTAAGAATGCAAATGCTTTAGAAATAATAAAAGCATTTGCTGGTCACGAAAATCAAAATCACAAAGGATTCTTGGTAGCATTTATATTTTGGGGATGGCTCGTTTTAGTAAATGAGAACTCTGTCTCAAAGGTCAAGAGGCCGAACTTAGCGAATTCAAGAATTTTTTCTGAAAAGGCATTTTAATGGATTGTTTAATTTTTTACCTTTATTAGAAAAATTATTTTTTTTTAAATAACGATTTTTAAAACTCCTGTAAATGTAGAATGAAAAAACCAATAGGCAAGGTATTATCTAGTGATTGTACAAAATATCCATTTCTAACAAAATGGTGGCTTTACAAAAAAATTGTGATTTTAACGAAACTTTTAATTTGAAATTGTTCATGAAATGATAAATGTTTAACTCTCTAGTTCCCAAACCCGCCTCTAGACGGCCTTCATCAAAAGGGACCATAACAGTTTTATATATCGCCTAGGAAATTTCCCAAGCTTTTAAAAAAATGCATCAGTTATGAGTAACGCTCGTATCTTTTTTCAAACAAAAAACTATATTTCGCGGTATCAATTTTTTCAATAAAAATTGACCATGTGAACAGTCTTCGTTCTCCATTTTAATATCTCCTTCTGTAGCTGTGTTGAATTTGTGCTTTGAAGAAATTTGACGAAGCGATTCCAGATTTGCTGTGAGGTATTTATAGACATCAGCGAATGGATATTTCAAGTTACATTTGACGATCAGAATCGCCTTCAATGTTTTCACTTCTATCAAAAGTATACTCGCAACGAGTTGCCATTGTTCTCTCAGACGTTTTGCATTGTGATTAATAAATTTGAGTTTCGTAGCATTCAAAAATTTTATATTTTTTTTCTTATTGTAAACGCGGTATTTCGGCAAAAAAAGGCGGTATGCGGTTTTTGAGTCTAAAAAACAGTATAATACCGCGAAAAACTGTATAGATACGTGCGTTAGTTATGACTTATGATGCGTATTACTGAAGCGCCAGTCAAAATAAAAAATTTGTGAAAAATAGGAAAATTAGTTATTTTGATTGTATTTGAGATAAAAGTAAAAAAAAAATAAAAAAAAAAATACTTCTTTTACTGGATACTATTCAGATAAAAAAACCAGCTATGGATAGCAAAGAATTTTAATTTTTCATATAAATATCTAATTACTTAAAATAAATTAATAAAAAGTTCATTCAACAACAAATAATTTTAGGCATTCAACCTTTCCCACTTCATAAAACCTATTTGTTTTTAATTTGTGAACTAGAGAGTTAGCAGAAAAATAAATCCTTCGATCAATTACTTAAAAAATATACTTATAAACCTTCTGCAAAAATTTGAGACTGATCGCTTGAGCTGTTTTTGGGAAATCTGTGAAAACACAAACAAATCTGAGAAAAGCGGATGCAAAGTTTTAAGAGCTCTTTGCACTTAGAGATTTTTTTTACAAATATGCACGTAACTTTAAGGCAGGGCTGCCAACTCTTTTTTCCCCATTCCCCCATTTTTAAAATTTTTCTCCTCCATTTCATTTCCAATTCCCTCAATTTTGTTTTTTTGGAATAAGTTTTTTCCTTAAATAATTGTTTAACAAACAAAGTTGACACCATAATAGTAGTTAACAGCCTATTTCTAAAAGCACTTTTGTTTATATTAATTTGGGAAAAAATTTGTTCTACACTAGATGTAGAATGAGGTAAAGAAGAAATGTGCCACACTAGTTTTGTTAACAAAGGGTAAAGTGGCTTATCTTCCGTTTTTCATATTTGAATACCAATACTCAATAGTGCTGGATACATTTATCTCTATAGCTTTTAGTGACCCATATTTGTTATCGATAGTAATAATTTGCGATTCGGATATAACATACGGAAAAAGACGCACCCAAGGAACAATAGCATTGTAAGTACGTGAAATTGACGCACCAAACGCTGTGACACGTAAAATTAATTTTGGATGGCAGAATCTAGTGGTAAACCAAGTTTTTTTTTAAAGATTAGGTCAAAATCAAGAAATATGTAATTTTTAAGTTTTCAAGCAATTTTGTGATTATATTTTAAGGAAAAGACATCGAAATCTATTTTGAAATTACTTTATTTATTGTTTGTTTGTCAAAATTTATTGTTTATTTGTCAAAATTCAAATCTAACAGTGATGGCGGTTCATTTTCAAGAAGATACAATTCATTTATTTTTAATTTGTGGCACTATTTAATCTAATTTTATGCATTTCCCCCAAATATTGGAGTCATTCCCCCATTACCCCAGACCTTAGCTATTCCCCTGAAATGGGGGAATCGCAGCCTGCTTCAACGATATTTGTCGGATCGATATGAGAATGTCGTTTCAAAGGATATGCTTAAATATAGGTACATTACGGAAATGGAATAAAAACGGTCGCTTTTTTTAAATTTCAACTGCGTATAACCCCTTAACGCACTATTTAAAACCATTGCATTGGCAGCACTGCTTCCATATGTGAATTTTGGTATTTGTTCGGAGTATAAACAATTTCGTAGCTACTGGAACGTTTTATATATTTACGTTTTTTGTGAATACATGATCGAAATGCAATTTTACAAGGAACACGACGCTTTCTCATTATGTCGTGCATGCCTACAAGTATTGGTTGAAGCAGGCATCGATTCCTCTACTGGGAAACACGATATCTTTCTAACACCTGATCTACCAAAGAAATTCGTCCTGTGCACTTCGCTGAATTGTGAGCCAACAGATGGACTTCCCAGATATTTATGTGATTACTGCTACAATAAATTAAATGACTTCCATCAATTTCAAACAATGTGTACAGAGTCAGCTAAGCGACTTGACGCAATTAGGGCATCATCATTAATGGCGTCGCCTTTCAGAGATATAAGTCAAGAATTTGATTTGGAGACTCCAATTAAGTTAGAAGAAATTACTATAAGTGAACCAGATGTGTTGTTCCAAAGTGAAGTAGTTGAATTGGAAAATAATGATGCATTGCAAAACAAAGATGAATTGAAAGTAGATATGAAATTGCAAAAAATGAAAGGAAAAAGTAGAGGCAATGGTCGTTCAAGGAAAGGAAGAAAAAAAAGTGATACAACAATAACAAGTGGTGCCATAGAGACCAGCTTGTCGGAAAATCCCAAAAGGGGAAGAAGTAGGTGTGCGATGGTTTCACCTGTTCCAGATGATTGTCGAAATGAGCATGCTGCAACCTCAGAAAGACAGTGCAAGTCGATTGATAGCGATGAGGGCTTATTTGATGCTGATGACGACAGTGATGATAATTTTACAATATCAAAACCAAGCAAAAAGAAAAAGTCTGAAAATGTTAGTAAGCCACGTATTCCAAAACGTAAACTGCATCACAATGACAATGATAGGTCGAAAGCATCCAGCACGCCGAAATCTTCAGTGTTTCAATGTGATGTCTGTCCTAAACGTTTCTTTGCTGAGCATCATCTAGTGGCGCATAAACGCAGTCACGATGGGTTGGTGCCGTACCCTTGTCAACGGGATGGTTGTGATAAGGGTTTCAACCGTTGGCATCGTCTTTCGGAACATTTGAAGCAACATGAAGGTACACATAAGTGGTTCACCTGTGAAGAAGATGGTTGCAATAGAGTTTACAAGCACAAACCAACACTCGTTATGCATCTGCGAAAATATCACAAGCTAGGACCTGAATTGAAGTCACATATATGTGAAAGTTGCGGCAAAGTTTTCAAGGGCTTGGCTCAACTGAAGGAGCATCGTTATACACACAAAGATCGATCAGATCTTCCCTTTGCTTGCGAGCAGCCGGATTGCAACCGTCGTTTCTTGAATAAAGACAAATTGAGGATACATCTTATGCGTCATGCTGGGATTAAGAATTTCGTTTGTCCTCACTGTGGTATGCGCAAAACGACACGCACTGAACTTAAGGTATTTTCTTAGTGAAATTTATACAAATGAATTTTCATTGTATTACAAATGTATTTCCATTTAGGTACACATTAATTATCATACGTTGGAACGAACATGGTCATGTCGTTTCTGTTCACATGTTTGCAGTAACATTGGAAATTTGAAGAGGCATGTGAGAACTGTACATGAAGGTGTCAAAAACTATGCTTGCAGCTATTGTGATCGTACCTTTGCAAAACCTGATACACTTAAACATCATGAGATGATTCATACTGGTGAAAAACCACACGAATGTCAAGAGTGTGGTAAACGCTTTATACAATTAGTTGCATTGCGTGCCCATCTAAAGGTACATCAACGTCAACCAAAGCCAACAACATACAGCAAAGTACCACAAGAAACAAAATAGACTGACGTTTAAATTCATATACCGACAACACTATTCATTTGTCTGCATATTACACATTAAATGCACTGTATTAGTGTATAAATACTAAAATTAAAAGTAATGTATTACTGCATAAATACTAAAACACACCAAGTTTATAATTAAAAACAAAAACCTTTTAATATCACTGAATTTACAAATAAAAAACCTTTTTTATTCAAAAGCATACGTAAAAAATAGAAAACTGAGTCAGAATTTCCAAATGAATTTTATAAAGTAAAGAGTAGTTTGATTGATTGATTGATTTAAAAAGGTTGTAACGTATTTCGACCTAGAGAGATCTGTTTTACCCCCGATAGTAACTTGTTTAAAGGTTGTCAGACAAACCAATCTTGCTGAGGAATCTCAGTAACTGATGTGGCTTTAAGGATATGATGCCCCTATTTCTTAAACCTTTGGCATTCCCATTATAGTTTTGAGGAGGTTTAAACGGAAAAGAGTATGTTACATGTTCGTATGTGGTATATAGAATTATTACAATTTTGCAACTACGAAAAATTGAAAATCAGATTGTTAATACAACGCAGTTTTTGATAAATTAACATCTTAGAACACGGTATATGCAAATTCAAAATGTTAGAAAATACTTGTCCCTCGTTTGTTGTGAGACTGTTATAAACTAAAAAATAATCGAGTTAAATATACAGAAATAATTGTTATTTAATCTTTTGTCTTGTGTAAAGAAAATCATAATGGTATTTTATGAACTATTCTCGTGAGAAGAGGTTATGCTGTTAGAACGTACTTTTCGATAGACTTTCGTACCATTGACCTATTCCGCTAGATGGCGTTCCGTTTGTGAAGAACTTAATTTTGAAAAATTTTTCGAACGAAAATTATATAGTTATCTAAAGGTGTTGTACTTCCTACACTTAAATATATTCACCATTATTGCTTGTCTGCAATGAAGCAAAACTTTTTAAGCTGCAGAGAATGCAAATTATCCAACATCTGAATCGTCTTCGTTTTTTATTTCAATATCTCCTGTACTTGTTGTATTTATCCTTTGAAGAAATTTTACGAAACCATTCTTTGTTATGAGGTATTTATAAACGTCAATTCATCGATATTTCGAGTTACATTTAATGATCAGAATCGACTTTAATCTTTTCACATCTATCAAAAGTATACCCGCAATGTGTTGCCGTTTTGCATTGCGATTCAATTTTATATTTTTTTCTTAGTTTAAGCGTAGTATTTAGGTAAAACAAACGATAAGCGATTTTGGAGTTTAAAAAACAGTATACTACGTGAAAAACTGTATACATACGAGCGTTACAATAACATCGTAAACATAATTAGGTTCGTTCCCGTACTTTCTGGGTAAAGTCTGGTAAACTGAGAGTAAACGAAAAATGCTCTCTCTGATACACAAAAATGTACAAAAGTACGGCAACGCAATAACCCACTTTTCTTGCACGAAACAAAACGTTAAATTTTAACGACAGTTGAATTCAAAACACAAAGTTTCTGTGATATTTAATAAAATAAAAATTGTTAAATCTTACAAGAAAATAAATAAATAATGAAAAAATTAAACATAAATTATTCGCCTGACTACTTTTGTAGAATCATCTGGTTCACAATTACCATTTGCATTATTCAGAAATAGCAGAAGCTTCTACAACGTCAGAAATTGAACAGACAATTGCGTCATTAACTTGTGGAGAATGTAGTTGAAAATTAACTAATATACCATTTAATCATTTTCAAATGTCTTTTAAACATTTTCCATTTCAAATAACACTCATTTTTCTAAAATTTTTTTATTTTTAATTTCAAATTTTCAATATATTTCCACAAAAGCAAAACAGCTGATTGTTTGGCACTTTTAACATTCTTACCCGAAGAAAAAGTGCAGGCCAGGGCTGTCGTTTTGAAATACTTTTGTGAAGTGAAATTCTTAAAAAATCGAAGTGATTTTTAAAAAAGTGAAGTGTTTTTTGAAGCGTAATAAGAAAATTACATATTTTCAAAATTTATCTATTTTTATTTATTTTATTTTATATGCTTAGTTTGCGAAAAAAAAAAAAACTGTTGGTGGAGCGCTACTGTGTGGCAGACAAAATAGTGCTCCGACAAATTGTTTGAGGGTACATAATTTGTTTTAAGGAATTTTTCACGCCAAAACCAAAATGGCAGAATTCTTCGAAACTGTCGTTTTTTTTGCATAAAATCATTTAGAAATAAAATGCCCCACTCACCTTCTAAATCGTCTACCTCTTCATTTTCTACCAAATTCTAATAAATTATATGACAGTTCTTCAGCAGTGTTGCTAAATAAAAACAAAAGGTCTCAAAATGTACTAAAGTATGTATGTTCAATGGTATCTTTTTACTTTTTATAGGGAATATAAATTCAAACACGCAAATTTGGCTACAGTCAGAGCATATTTAGATTTTTTTTTTATCGATTTTAGTTTTTCATTGAAACTGGAAAACAACTGTTTTTATGAAAGAGGAAGTGACGATGTATCAGGCTTGAAAGTGAAGTGAAAAAGTTCAATTGAAGTGAGCAAGAAGAAGAAGAGTACGGGAACGCTTTTTTAGGCAAACGCGATCACCCGCGTTGTTGCACGCGTTGCGTATGAGCACCGACTATCGACGATGACTTGTACTAAAATGTTTGTTGGAAAAAAATGCACAAAGCTCAATACTCATCCTTACAGACAATTTTCTGGAAAACTCAGCACCTTTGTCAAATATTTTCGTTGCTCCCATATTTTTAATGAACTCCATCACATCTGTTTTTTCTAGTGGCCGATTTCTTGGATATTCGCAAACGGTCTTGCATTTTATTAGTCGTAAAACGAAGACTTGAGAGCAAAATCACCGGGAGGTGTACAAATTTTATTAACTTTTATACTCTCGTCTCAAAGTATTGTGGAAAAGAGTACGGTCTCCGCGAGTTACCGTCTCATCCCAATTTGTTCTACACTACCCAAGGTTATGGAAAGCGTGGCAAACTTTCACTTGGTCAAATATTTAGCTCAAAAGGAATTGGTAAATGTTCGTAAACATTTGTGTTTAACAAAACTTTTTTCAACCGAGCTCCAATTTCTTCCTAGCGCGTAGAGCACGCTCCGATTGTGCTCTGACCAGAAAAAAAAAGCATACAGTTTTAGCTCTGACTGCGAGATCTAAAAAGAGACTCGATAACGATTTTTGACAGCTTATGTGCTACTCAGAGCTGGAAAAGAAAAACATATTAAATATGTTGCAAAATTCGAGCTAATTTGCCTACCATGAATCACCCCTGTATTAATGTATTATAAAAACCAGTTGCGCTGGCATCACTGATTCAATGTGAATTTCGTGCATAGAGCACTTCGTGTTTCCGTATAGTAAACAACTTTGGTGCAAGTTTGAGTGCAGTTCTAAAATGCAGACTTACAAAGTACCACATGTAAACTCATTATGTCGTGCATGTTTGCAAATATTGGTGAAGGACAATGTCGACTCTTCCACTACAAAACATGATATCTTTCAAACAGATGAACTTTCTGAGAAATTCGTCTTGTGCACTTCGTTAGATTGCGTACCATCAGATGGACTACCCAAGTATATGTGCAATTGTTGCTACAATAAAGTAAATGATTTTCATCAATTTCAAGCAATGTGTATAGAATCGGCAAAACGTTTTGGAGCCTTTAGGGAACCTTCGCAAATGATGATGCCTTTCGAAGATGAAAAACCAGAATTTGATTTGGAGTTACAAACAAAAATAGAAATAACTGTTAGCGAACCCGATGTGCTATTCCAAAGTGAAGTAATTGACTCAGAAAATAATGATGCATTGGAAGACAAATATGAACTGAATAATACCAAAGTAGAAAAGGTAAAAATTAAAGGTGATATGAAAAGAGGTTGTCGTTCAGAAGCCACAAAAAGAAATAGAAAAAAAAGAGACTCAGAAAAAAAACCGGCTGACAGACTCAGAAGAGGAAGAAGTAGATGCGTGGTACCAACTATTACAGATAATATTCAAAGTAAGGAGTCTGAAGCTTTAAAAGAACATTACGAGCCTATTGAATTAGATTTCGAATATCCATTTGAAGAAGCTGGTGCAAATAAAGCTGCAGATCTTACAACAGTAAAAATAAGTAAGAAAACCGCCTTGAGAGAGAGAAAGTTCGAAAATGTAAGTACACTTCAATTTCCTATTTACACTTGTGTGTATTTTATAATTCTCTTCAGTTCGGATCCAAACGTAGAAAATCCTCAATGCTTCAATGTGATGTTTGCCCTGCACGTTTCGTTGTTGAGCATCGTCTAATTGCGCATAAAAGAAGCCACGAAGGATTGGTGCCATATCTTTGTCCACATAATAACTGCGGTAAGGCTTTCAAACGTTGGGAAGGACTTTCAGAACACTTGAAGGAACACGAAGTAAGAAGAGAGTCGTTCAGATGTGAAAAAGATGGATGCGACAAGGTGTACAGGAGTCAATTATCTCTCGCTTTGCATCAACGAACATATCACAAATACTATAAATACATATGTGAGACCTGCGGTAAAAGTTTCAAAACTATGTCCTTATTGAAAGATCATAGTTACTCACACAAAGATAACTCGGAGCTGCCGCATGTTTGCGAACAATGTGATCGTCACTTTACCCAAAAGAGAAGTTTGAAGGAACATTTATTGCGACACGCTGGTATCAAAAATTTCATTTGCCCTCACTGTGGTGTAGGTAAAACGACCCTCAACGAGCTTAAGGTATTTTATTTCTGGCGAAGTTGTCTATGCAACCCATTTTTTAATGTTATTATTTTCATAATAGTATCACATTAATTATCATACGCTGGAACGCAGATGGCCATGTCGTTTATGCACACATGTTTCTAATAAAGGTGATAATTTGAATAGGCACATAAGGACTGTGCATGAACGCATTAAAAACTATGCCTGTCGCTATTGTGAGCGTTTATTTGCAAATTGTAAAACACTTAGACATCATGAGATGATTCATACCGGTGAAAAACCACATGAATGCCAGGAGTGTGGCAAACGTTTTATACAATTAAGTACACTACGTACACACCAAAAGACACATCCATCGTTTCGTATTGCGACAACAACGCGTATTGTACCACTCGTAACAACTGATGGTGTAAAGGGAGATGATGTTTCAGGCGAACCAGAGCCTGATACATAAAAGCCAACACAAGTTTGATTTCTATACTATTTGTTTTAACAAGTAAAAAATGCCTGTAGTTAGAATGTAACCCACAACTTGGGCTGATAGATAAATGCAAATAAAACATAACTAACCACAACCATATTGATGCCACAGAGTGGCAGCTAAAAATTATATTGTTCGAGACATAGTGTATGCTGTAGATCCCGTAGAACTGTAAATCCTAAAAGACCTACAACTTCCACCATGGCTCACTGTGAAATTTTCTTTTGCATAAATTTAGAGAATTCGTTTTTATACCTATAACAATCCTTAAAATCTTCTTAACCCTTAAATGGGTTTTTATGTATATTTGCATCGTCGGAAAAAGTTTCACAGAAAGAAAGTGTTACTGTTTTTCAAATTAAAAAGTGGGAGATTTTTTTTCGAAAACATAATTTTTTATAAATTCAATTCAAAGAATAAGAAAATTACAACTGTCGTATTGTTACAATTATTTTTAACTAGAAAAGTATGTTTGGGAAAAATTTTGGACCGTAAACTGAAAATTATGTTTTTATTTTGAATTCTTATATATTGCTGTGTTAAACGGTAATGGGATAACACCAAATTATTGTTTTTAAAAATTATTGCACATACCTATATTTTAATTAATTTTCCAGATAATCCCCAAAGGTTACTACAATGGCCAACCGCGAAAATCGAAATTACGGCACTTTAAAATAATTTATTTGAAAACTCGTAAAACAAACGTTCGGAATAAACAAATACTACCTCTAAGAATGTTTTTTATTGAATTCGGACGTACTGGTCATTTAAGGGTAAGTGGCGTTGTAGTCGAAAATAAAAACTTAAAATGAAGGTATAATGAATGCTACATACAAAAACAAAAGGACATATTATGGAACATAAGGGCGTGCAGTCAAAACATGGCTAGGTGAAGCATTATTATCTTTATTGGTTGTCTTATTTACGTCAAAATATTTATTTTTTTTTTTTTTAGAAACAAATTCAACAAATTGGGTACAACAAAGTTTGCCGGGTCAGCTATAATAAATATTTTAACAACCTGTGGAGCCATAAAAGCTATAGAGTTAAGATTAACACCATAGGTTCGGTTCGAGCTGTTCTCCTTTTTTTTATATTTTGGGCCTTGTAGTTGACGTTGGGCTCAAGTAACAGTCGAACTTCGCTATATTGAACTTCTATACAATAAACAATTTTTTGAAACAATTTTCTGGTACGCATATTAATAACAGCGTGTACCGATAAACAAATTTTTTCGATATTTTAGTGGAAGACAGTATTTGAATGTATTTTTTTTTGTATTAGTGTGTTAAGCAAATCTATTGGATGTCGAGGGTTGATTTTGTTTAGCAGCTAATGGAAGTGCTGGAAGAGTCTCGTTAAATTGGATTGCGCTCTGCTCCACGTTACGAATTGCCAAAATTCGTTGTTCTAGATGTTGGAACGGGGCTTCGACATCCGATTTTTGCAGTAAGTTACTTTTAGTCTCCCATTGATTGGAGTACATTTTGCTCAACAATATAACGCATACAATGGAATTCCAATGCTCAGTTTGGAAATCAAAACGTTTTAGAATACTCACTATAGATGAGCATGTTACTGCTGATGCAGTTGTCATCAGTAGTGGAACATTGAGTATGCTAAAAATGTGTGCATACGCCTGTTGATACTTATTATCATAAGTGTTTTCCAGCTTTGACCAAATGGGGTTTAGTTCAACAGCACACATTTAAGGCGGTCAAAATTATTTTGTCTAAGAAATAGTTTCGAATCGTATCTGTTTGCTGATTTTTACTATCCTTAACTCTGTACGGCCATTGGGGCATATACGACCCATCTAAATCTTTACTTTCCTGGGATTTTTAAAGAATTTCTAATCAAATTGGTGCTTGCCGATGAAGAATATATTTAACTTCTAAAATACAATGACCTACAGTCTGAGATTCATACAAAAACATCTTAAAGTTAAAATACGTTCTCTTTTTTGAAAATTTTGTTTTCTATGACATATTTTGATGATGTTTTCGGAAATGTTTGTTTCTAGCTTCAGCTGCCTAGAGGCAGCAGATTCTCAATAACAATCGCATCATGTTTAATTGTGCCTCTTTGTACACTAATGTCGTAGTTCGTTCTTACGGATTGAGCGTTCGAGCTACTTCTTTGTCACTGAAATATTCAACCGTTAACTGTCGTTGTACCGCTTCGAAGAGATTCCAGTAGTCTGCGAGCATGTCAAGAATTGCATCAATTAGCGCAATGGACCAAGTGTCTGTTGTTGTTGCTACGCCGTTCTGTTTAATTAGAAGAATAGTTGCTTTGAATTTAAATTAATTTGATTCAATTTTAATAATCTTATTTGAAAAAGCGATAAGATTGTTCGTAGAGGCTTAAGGAGAACATGCTACATGCTTGTGAAAGATAATTTAAAAAATTTAAAAGTGGTGACTTTGACATCAGTAACAAAGATCGTGGAAGACCATCATAAAACTTCGAAGGTGGGAGTTGTTCACTATGAACCGAGCATTGAAGAAAAAACTATCAGAATATGTCCAGACACAATAAAGTAATTTTACAACCTGATAATGCTCGACCCTATGTTGCACATCAAATAGTACGTTTTACCCCGCCCGCTGTATTCCCCAAACTTGGTTACTTCCGGCTACTATTTCTTTCTATCGCTGCAGCACGGACTTTCGAAACAATACTTCAATTCGTACGAAGAAGTGGCAAAAATTCTGCAATTCACATTTATACAAAATATCAACTTAATAAAAACACTGCATAATTTTGGAGTTATTTTTTAATAATAAAAAGAAACAATATTTTTATACAATAAAACATCTGTCAAATTCTCTACATCGCCTAACTACTACTATTATGGCACAACAGCCCCTGGAGGGCCAAGGCCGAGCTTTTTCGCATCCATTCATGTTGCGTGAGTTATATTTATATACGAATGGAAGGAAACTACAGTTTTATGCCGAATCTCAATGGCGAAGTGAAAAGCTTTTCACCAAGAGGGTGGTGCAGTGTAGAAAAATTTTTATTTTTGATTTGAGAGATTTGAACCCGGGCACCACTGCATAGCAGTCCAACACACTAACCACTAGGCTAGGGCGACCACCTCGGCAAAATCGCCTAACATTCGAATTTTAGTTTAAAAACCGCGAAAAAATAAGCAAATCTGAACATGTAAGTACATTCGTAAAAAGTTTCTTTAAAATAATTAATCTGATGTAAGAATATTCCAAATAATTCGTTTAGGAAACGAAAGCAATCTCTTTTAATTAGTCTGTAAGAACTTTATACTCATAGACTAAGTCAATAAATAACTAAATGAAACAAGAAAATAAACACTGATGTTTACAAATCATTGATCACGAGTGCCACGACTCGTTTTGGTTTTTTGTTTTAGAGTACCCGGAGGATTTCTGTAACACCCGCCAAGAAAAAGGACAAAAAGAAAAAAAAATAATATAAAGAATAATTTTCAAGTTCTATCTGTCGTATTTTTTATACAATTTCGGTCTCGACAAATGGAGACGTCAACTTAAATAAAAACAAAAAATTCAGGACTTTTTGTATGGGGTTAGAAATCTGTGTGGGACAAGTAAAAATTATTTTATAAAGTTTAGTCCGTCTTAAAAACGTGGTAAATTAATTTTTTTCAATCGATTTTGAATATTTTGATGACATAACAGTGACATATAAATTTCAGGTATATTTCAGTTTCTCTTCATCTGGTCATAACTGAAATATGTAGGGTTCTGTAAGTAACGAGCAGGCTGGCAAGAAAGCGAGTTGATATTGCATTGTCATCCAGTTCTGAGCTATGTATCAAATCTCTAGCTCATCGAGAAGTTAATTTAAAATCAGTTCCAAAATTTGTACCGAACAGACAAGAAACAGAGTTAATAAAAGCGTTTTAAAATAAATCTTATTTTCCATTTAAAGCTGGATTACTTTGAGCAAGGATATAAAACAAAATGGCCTTTCTCAATTATTAATAAAAACAAGTATTTTCACACTCTCTATGCCTATTAGACGTATTTCTCTAATTATAGGCCTATTTCGAAATTATCAACTATTTCCAGCTATTTGAGTGTATCATAAAAGATAAATTCTGTGGTGAAGATGAACAGCCTAACTCGGCTTAAGGTGGAAAATATTTTATCGTATTGATTATAATGTTACATTTATTTTTTTAACGTTAAACTGGTGCAAATTTTTAAATCATTTTTGGTATTATATATCGTTTCAAGAATGGTATTTAATTTCAGCTTAGAGTCTTTTGAAACGGTGCTATAGTTTCTTCAATATTTCTATTCAAAACTATTAAACTCAGCTGGCAAGAAAATAAACTTAAGCTGTCATTCTTTTTTACCACAGAGTTATCTTTTGTGGTTAAAGAAATAATTAGTCAGATGCAGCATTGGTTTGTGGCAGGGCGTTCAACTGTTTCTAATCTAATTGTTTTTACTAGAGAGAAGTTAGAAATTAAAATTAAAAGTTAAAATTCTAAAAGTTATTAAAATTCTGATTTGAAATATTTACTTCCAGTTTTGTGCAAGAAAAAAAAATCAACGAGCTGAATGTAACCACCTTGACCGAGCATGGGAGAAAATGTTTTGGTTCGTCGAACACCGAGCACCAATATAACCAGGCACTAACAGCTGTTCTTGTAATATTTATTAAGCGAAAATTAAAATAATGGAGTCGGAGAGTAACGCATTACCATTAGTTCAATTTTCCATAATTGTTATATAAATTCTTGGTGTCCAAATCCAATTGAAAGGCAAAATTTTTATTTTTTTTTTTGTGCAAAACACACACAAAAATTCTTTTTCTTCTCGAAACTTATAAGCTGTCAAAAAACGAATTTCAGATTCGTTTTTTGTCGTGTGTCCACCTAAATTTGAAATGCAGAATTGTGTGGCAGCACTATAACGCACTATTTACAACCATTGTACTGGCAGCACTGTTTCCTTATGGGAATTTTGGCATTTCTTCGTAGTATAAACAATTTCTTAGCTACATAAACGTTTTCTATATTTACGTTTTTTTGTGAATACATCATCGAAATGCAATTTTATAAGGAACACGATGCATTCTCATTATGTCGTGCATGCCTACAAGCATTGGTTGAAGCAGGCATCGACTCCTCTATTACAAAACACGATATCTTTGTAACACCTGATCTACCAAAGAAGTTCGTCCTGTGCACTTCGTTGAATTGTGAGCCAACAGATGGGCTTCCCAAATATTTATGCAATTACTGCTACGAAAAGTTAAATGATTTTTATCAATTTCAAACAATGTGTGTCGAGTCAGCGCAACGTTTTGGTGCAATTAGGGAATCGTCGCTTATGGTAATGCCTTTCGAAGATGAAAAACCCGAATTTGATTTGGAGGCTCAAATGAAAGTAGAAATTACTATTAGTGAACCGGATGTGTTGTTCCAAAATGAAATTGTTGATTCGGAAAATAATGATGCACTGAAAAAAAAACGTGGGTTAAAAGGCGATGCTAAATTTCAAAAGGTGAAAGGGATAACAAAATGTAATGGTCGTTCAGAGAAAACAAAAAGCTCATATTCTTCAGCAAAAACAAGAAATAAAATAATAAGCAACTTGGAAAATCGTAGAAGAGGGAGAAGTAGAGGTTTGGTGATTTCATCTGTTGAAGATGATAGCCCAAGTGAGGATGCTGAAACTTCAGAAGAACGATTCGAGTCGACTGATTGCGATTTTAGTGATGAATGCGTATTCGAGAATGCTGATGACGACAGTGATGATGATTTTGCAAAAGTAAAAACAAATAAGAACATTGCCGCGAAAAGGCTTAAGTCTGAAAATGTTGGTATTGTTGTTAATTCGAAGTTTATATATATGCTTGATTTATGCTGTTTTTCAGTGCTCATCCACTATTTTACGCAGTAGCAAACGCAAACTCCACCTTAGACGCAACAGTGACGAGTTTTCACCATCCAGCATCATGAAGACCTCAGTATTTCAATGTGATATCTGTCCTACAAGATTCTTTGTAGAGCATCGTCTAGTTGCGCATAAACGCAGTCACGATGGGTTGGTACCGTACCCTTGTCCTCGGGATGGATGTGATAAGGCCTTTAAGCGTTGGCATTGTCTCTCGGAGCACTTGAAGCAACATGAAGGCACAAATCAATGGTTCACCTGCGAAGAAAATGGTTGCGGGAAGGTGTACAAGCATAAACCTACACTGGTTATGCATTTGCGAAAATATCACAAGTTGGGACCTGAACTAAAATCACATATATGTGAAATTTGCGGCAAAGTTTTCAAATCCTCGGCTATATTGAATGATCATCGTTATACACACAAAGATAAATCAGAGTTGCCGTTTTCTTGTGAGCACTCGCAATGTATGCGTCGCTTCTCCAATAAAGAAAAATTGAAAGTGCATCTTATGCGTCATGCTGGCATTAAGAATTTCGAGTGTCCTTATTGTGGCATGCGTAAAACGACTCGCAACGAGCTTAAGGTATTTTTGTTGTCAAAATTTATGCAAATAAATTTTTGTAGTACTCAATTTTTATTTAGGTACACATTAATTATCATACATTAGAACGTACATGGCCATGTCGTTTCTGTACACATGTTTGCAATAGCGCTGGCAATTTGAAAATGCATGTAAGAACTGTGCATGAGCGTGCTAAGGACTATGCTTGCCGCTATTGTGAGCGTACCTTTGCCAAGCCCGATACACGAAAATATCATGAAATGACGCATACCGGTGAAAAACCAAATGAATGCCAGGAATGCGGTAAACGCTTTACACAACCTGCTGCACTGCGTACACACAAAAAGATTCATCAACGTCATCGTGTGCAAACAGCGCTGCCAACTATAGCGATAGCAACTACTGATACTGACCCTATTATTTCGAACTCCGAGGATTTACATGCATCTGCTAGTGCATCGTTTACGGGTACAGCTGTACTTTGTGGTGGTATGGAGCACTCCGTAACGGATTTGTCTCAAGAACCAAATACGGAGAATTTATTACATGCTAATAATAGCATTTAAAAATCCATTGGCTTTTTTTTTACTTTTAACTTTATCTTAATTTATTTTATCTTATTTTTTGTTAATACGATTTTTTGACCATGCTTGTATATTGTATAAAAAAGTTAAATTTACATAAAAATACCTACAGTTTTTTATTTAAGGATAGAAAGAAATATGGTCTGCGACAATATAAAATTTACAACATTTCTGCCAACCAAATAACTATAAGCTATTTTTTTTCGTTTTTGAAAGTTGAACCAAATATCTATTAAAATCTTTTTCCCATTTTTTTCTGCAAAAAATGCGTTATGCAAAAACTTGATTTCCCACAATTTCCAAAATCAAGTTACTTTGTTTTGTTATATTACAGGAGATTATGCCATAGTGTCATTTATAATGCCGCAGATAATACTTCTATAATATAGCATACGTTCTATAATATTTCCAATATCACAGTCAATAACATAGCAGACGTTTTATAGTATTTTTTCTGCTGAAGACAATATTTCTATAATAATAACATAGCGCACATTTTAGACTTTTTTTACAGTCGCAGACAGGGTTGTTAAAAGTTAAAAAATTAAAAATTACTGTTTTTTTTGGTAAAATTACTGTACGTTTGAAAAATTAAATAAAACAGTTGTTATTATTTTTACTGTCGCAGGCAGTTGTTACTATTACAGTACGATAGTAATTTATGGAAAAATACAGTTATTTCAAAGAATTTTTGGGATAATTGTCATTTACGTCTATAAATTCTATAAAAAGGCTCTGGAGTCTTTGCGACTCCAAGGTATAGCAAACGCTATTTTGGTTAAGGTACGGACAAACGATTAAGTTTTAAATTGGACGTACTAGTCCAGTCATTATAAAGATTTTCATCGTAATAATTTTTATGTGAGGTTTTTCTTCAGTAATTGTTAGTGGGAGTATGATAGATGGAAAACCCACAAAAATCAGTTCTGGGATTGCAGAGCGGCCCTCCCAAAAAACACCTTGTTTGGTGAAAAACGCCATTTTTTTACTTTATATCCCCCATGGTAGAAGTATTTAGAGGTAGATGCATTTTTTCAAAAAGTAGCCATTTTGAATTTTTAACAAGTAAGAGGAACATTTTAGAGATGCATTTTTTTTAAATGGGAGCAAAGAGTGAGTTAGTAGTAGATTATTAATACTACTTTTATTACTTAGTACTAAATTATAAATTTTATTTATAATAAAAAAAGTATAAATAATGATATTTAAATTTGTTTTCTTTAATAGCAAATATCTTGAACATGTTACGTGTTAAAAAATAATATAAAAAGCAGCAACTAATCCTCCCCATGTAAAAAATAAGGTAAACATTTTGCAAATACATATGTAAATATGATTTATAGGCATCCAGATAAAGTATTTAGGATGTCTTGGTAAATATATGTAAATATATGCAAATTATTTTCTTATAAATTCTCACTTTAAAATTTCACTATGAGAATACAACGCTGTTGCAAAAAGAACAATGGTATCAAAACAAATGTTTTCCCAATTGTCAAAGTACCTCAAACAATGTTATTTTATAACATAGCACACGTTTAATACTGTTTTTACTGCCGTAATTTCCAATTACCCAACAAACTATACGAATTTGTTTCTAATTCGAAACGAATTCGTTGTGACGATAAAATGATTCGAAAACGGATATCATTAACGATTCATTTCTTGGGGAATTCCCTCTTCATCAACGAATTCGTTTTTGATTTCGTTTATGAATTCATCCCGAACTCGAGAGTTCCTTCGCAAACGAGCATCATTAGCGAATCGTTCACGAAACTTTTTGTTGTTTTCTAATGAACTTATCTTGAATAACAAAAGTTATTTTATTAAAACATTTAAAGGTTTTCTAACAAATTTTTATTCAATAATATTGCCAAGAAACAAAAGGAACATGTATTTATGTTGATATTTCTTCCATAACTCGACGCAGACGATTATTTGTGTTACGTGAAACGCGTTTACGCGTTTGATTCTCGATTTCTTAAATATATAAAAAATAAGGTAAACATTTTGCAAATACATATGTTAATATGTAAATATGATTTATAGGTATCTAGATAAAGTATTTAGGATGTCTTGGTAAATATATGTAAAGACGTTTCACTGCTTTAGTAAGTAGCAGTTGCACGTTCTAGTTTTTTTCATTCAATTAAACTCTAATAATCACAAAATTCAATCAGTGCCAATATTCATAAACAAGTTATATGTTAGTGATGCACCGATATGGCATTTACTATTACGATTATTATTTTTAATAACCACTGGTTACGATAACGATTATTATCTTTAAATTAATAAGCAATATTTTCATTTTTATTTGCTATATTTTATTCCAGAATACTCTGCTCATAAATTTAGTTGATTACATTTGTGTAATTGAAGAGAAAAAGACAAAATGACCTATTCGTTTTTAAAAAGAAAATGTTAATATTAAAAATTAACAACTGACAAATTTTTTTTGCAAGAATCATAGCATTTGTAAATTGTTTGAAATTAGCTTATTTCTCATGCTAGTTTGTATGAGCGCTGTGGCAGAAAATATCCTTTCTGAGGGCATTGTTGCTGGAGCTTACGAAAAATATTTGAGAGCTAGTGATTTCAAGTGTGGAAACAATACACTATTTTTCCAATAATTGATTGGATCAAGCTCATAGTTCAAATTCGGAACTCTCAAGTAGGAGTCAGCTTCATTTAGAGATTAGAGTACAGCCTGAAAAATCAAAAACATTTTACTCATTAGTTAATAAATAAGTTACAATAAGTTTTTCTTCAATTCTTTGTCTCTTTACTTAATTTCGTTTTATTTCTAAAATTCAAATGTTCTATATTTTTTATTTCTAGACATTTTATTTCTTGAAATTAATTGCACTATTAAAACTTAATTTATCAATAATTATGCCTAAATAAGTTATTTCACATTCAATGTCTAGCTTCGTCCCATTTATAAATATTAAATATATTTAAATTAATATTGTCAATGTTCTTATTAGTTATTACCATGGCTGGCGGATATATACGCCATAGACAGGTGTGTTTACTTCAACCTCAAGCGGAACTATCGGAATCAGAACATTGCGATTCTAACTAACAGCCAAGAGGCTATCAAGGCACTCGAATCCTATCAGGTAACCTCTAAACTGGTTAGGGAGTGTCTTGAGAAACTTAATACGCTTGGCTTGCAGAACAAGGTCTGGATACTTTGCGTTCCAGGCCATGTAGGAATAGAAGGCAGATGAGCTAGCAAGAAAGAGGGCAGAAACCCCATTTGTAGTATCCGAACCCTTTTACGGAATAGGTAAAAGGTTTCTAACAATGACGTTAAAGAAAGAAGAAAAAAAACTGCGAACATCACACTGGGTAATCTACCTGGAATGGAACAATCAAAAACTCTTTTAGGAACATACAAACTAAAAAAATTTAAGGAACATATAAATTTTTAAAAAAAGAATCTGAGAATTATAATAGGCATTCTGACAGGGCATTGCATGCTGAACTATCACCTGACAAACCTGAGAATATGCAATAATGAGTTATGTAGATTTTGTGAGGAGGAAACAAAGACTCCAAAACACATTCTAGGACTATGTCCTATGCTTATTCAAAACCGGAAAACGTACTTGGGAAATTATCAACTATCAGACGGCATGTTGAAGAACATAGAAATAGGAGGCTTTATACTAAAATTCATAACGGGTATAGAAATTCTATAACCCTTTAAGGATTATAGGGCTCATAGGAATACTATACTATGATAATACAATAATCCTCGAAGGGGGCACAATAGTTCTTTAGGACGCGGTGCACATCTCCAAAATAATAATAATAATAATATTACCTTGGCTTTGGTTTTACTCACATTTATTTTATGTTTGTTTTGGAATAGTTTCTTAAAATTGTTTCCAGATCATTGTTTATTTTCTGCAAGGCACCGTCAATAGAGTTAGATTTAATATAAATGAGGATAAGTGGCTTTAGTATGAGTCATGCATTTTGCCAAGTTCTTCATGTATACAATAAACAGTAACGGCCCCAGAATGGAATCCTGACGACTCCTAGCCTATTATTTAACTCTTTCGAGACTATCCCCTAGTTTGACAACTTGCTTGCGGTTAGTCAGGTAGCTGCTGAACTTATTTATTGATGTTCCCCGAACTCCGTTCTTAGGTAGCTTGTGCATTGAAATGCTTGGATTAATAATCTCGAAGGCGCGCTGATAATCCAAAAATATAGCAATGATTACCTTTGAATCATTTTGAGCGGCTTTCAATTCATATAGCACATCGTTAATTGCTGTTTCGCACGAATGTTTAAAGCGAAAACCAGATTGATTGCTGTTTATAATCTTGTTCGTCTCAATATCATTTATAATTGACGTTCGATTAAACCGACTTAAGCTAAAGATATCTCAATAAATTTCAAACTTAAATTTTAGCAAAAAAAACTTATATCTACTTAAAATTGGCAAAATCTAAGCTTTCGTTGAAGAATATCTTAAGCACAAAATCTTTGCCTTTCTTTGCTTTAAACAATGTATTCACTGCTACTGAGAATAAAAACATCACCTTGAAATCCAACAGAAATTATTTTACTCATGATAGGTACTCAAAACGTCGATTTTTGACAAAGCTACTTTAATTTATTACCACAGATTTGTAACCGGGGTAGACAAGCCATGTTTACAAGGTAATAATTTTTGAAGCAGTGATTGCAATTGCCCCTAAATACAAATAAAAACAAAAGTTTTCGTTTGAAATCATAGTGATAGACAACAAAGACCTTTGCAATGAAATATGAAAGGACATTCCCTTGAATACATAATTTTTCCAATATTTTATTTAAAAGTATTTTTAATTTATCCTTGTAAAAATCAGTGAAAGGGAAAAGGAGTTGAGTCTTTTAAAAACATTTAAAAACTAATTAGTTATTGCAGTAACAAGAAATTAAGTTTTCTTTTTCTCCTTATGACTGATGAGATTCTAAATAACTTTTCCTTTCTCTCTCTTAAATGTTCTCTCTATTTTACGTTTTTGTTGTTGTAGTTATTTTTCAATTACGACCAAATTAAAACTACATTAAAACTTTTACGTTTATAACCACTTCGGAACGATGTGCAGATGTTGTCCAGAAAATAAGCAGAGAGATAGATTTACTCCAATAGATAGTGGTGGTGTTGCTGATAACATCAACAGGAACAAACAGCAACAATAGAGACAAGAACAATAACAGATGTGCTGAAAGTTGGAGCTCTATTCTGAAAAAATAATAGAGCAGAGAAGCATTTACATGAGCTAATAACATGAAGATGGCTGCTTGCTTTTCTAGCAATCTTCCAAGAAATGTGGAACACATTAATGCGCTGAACCACATAAACTTTGAAATAAAACTTTTATTTTTCTCTCTACAAAGAGTCACACACACAAGAATGCTTACTTACACTACAAATGTTCATAAATTAAAGGCGAAGACATATATATATCCACACATATTTCATTAAAGGTGCCCATAATTGTATGCAAAAAATTAAAGTTTCTTTAATTTTCGAGGGCCAGACATGAAAAGTGTCTTTTGCTCCTTTTAGATAATGCAATTATTTCCAAGCATTCTTTGAACTTCTCTATGATGTTTTTTTTGTTGGTGAGGGGCGCGAGTCGAAAGTGAACGGGCCAAAATCGTTTCTACTAACGATTTTACGATTTTTTGACTTTTGCTTCTTGCAATGTTCGTATTGTTTTTCAAATGGAGAAAAACTTAGCTGGACTTCGCCTAGCTTTGTTGCATGTTGCAAACTGGCCCTCGTTGCCCCTAAAAAATTGGAGGAATATCAGTAATTAACCCCAAAATTCTTCCGAGAATTATATACTATTGTTTTTCCAATGCAATCATAGAATTTTTTAATGACATCACGTTAAAAAAACTAAATTAATTTTTTAAGCAGTCATTATCAGAAAACTGATAGAAAATCTAAAAACAAAGTTGGGCAATCAACGAAAAAATTACAGTGCGGATAATTGTAGAAAATATAGAGATAAACGCTTGGAATATTTTGTGAATATCGGTTTTAGTTTTAGAGACTCGCATTTAATGTCATAATTTTTGAAAACATTTTACAGAATAGTATTTTTGTTTTTTGGCTAAAGAGCGATGTTTATCTAAACTTTATAAGTAGTACACATAAGTCATAATTTTTTTGGGTTCCTCTAATGCATATGCCACACATTATTTGAGGTTAAAAATTTTGCAGAATAGTTTTGCGGTTTTTAACTATACTAGTTCACAGTGGAAAAAATCTTTGATTTATTATTTGGAAATTGAATTGGCAATGCCTATTTCTTAAATAAGTGCTGCACCATATTTACGTATTTTGGTTTTATGTAGTTGAAAATTGCCGTATTTCCACTAGAAAGAATTTCAGGCCTGACTCAAAACTTTTTTTTAGACATTTGGCTTTAGAAATTTGGGCATGATCGAGACATTTACGCTAATATTTTTTTTAATGGATGATGGTCACCAGATGAGTATTTAAGCGAAAGTTTTCATAGCTTCGTCATATTGTTATATTCTTCAGATCAACAAAACTTTCATAAATCGAGTCAGTAATAAA
Organism: Toxonevra muliebris; assembly: GCA_963691655.1. NCBI lineage: Eukaryota > Metazoa > Arthropoda > Insecta > Diptera > Pallopteridae > Toxonevra > Toxonevra muliebris. Next base: position 10,061,677 of record OY829326.1, on the reverse strand, counting down.
AATTTGAGGCCATTTTATTAAATTTATTAATATGCAGAAAGTTAAATTTTTTCCACTGTGCAATGTATTTATTTTGCAGAAATGTCGTTTAAGCGGCAACTTTACCGCAATAACTCTCAAAAATTTTATTAAATGCCACGCCTATTGGCATACGCAAAATAAACGGCGTTTGTGTCATTTGGGAAATTTGCTGCAAAAATTTCATTTTATAAAAATAAACTTTACAAAAGTTGAAAAGAATTTTCATAAATATTTTTAACACACACGAAAATTCTTTTGGACTTGAAAAGTTTAGGTTGAATGCCAAATAAAGAAACCAAGAACAACAAAACAGAATGGAATTTTTTACATATATACATACATATGAGAATTTTAGTTGAATTTCGTCTTTTGGTAGAACAAGGGGGGAAGAGGAGATGGGCAACTAAAGGAGTAGACAATTAAAAATACATATGTATGAGAAAGATGTGGAGAAGCTTAATATTTATTGTGTGGTGTATGAAATAAGCAAATGATTTTTACTTACATACTTTTGACTTGATCTTATAGTTTTCTTATATTCCATTCACTTCACTTCTATTCCATTTCAGCTGCACCTATACATTCATCACTAATTTCAACAGTTCATTAGGCAACAACATAAAAATAAATTCTAAATGACCAATGATTTTTCATTGGCATTGTTCCATAAAATTCTTTCTGCTTTTATGTAAATGTATTTTCTTAAGTTTAAAACCAGATCATGTATGTGCATGGTTCACTTTACTCACTCACTTGTACTAACATTTTTTATACATATAAATACATATTACCATGTGCCACATAAAAAATGCCACAAGTGCGTTGTCGTCACCGTCGATGCTGTTCATATTGCTCAACTTAAAAATGCCTGGATAGAGAATAAGTAAATAACCGATACGACATCCATCCATACATACATACATATATACACTTATCTTTATCGTTTTTCACTTATTACTTTTGGCTTTAAGGTAGTGATGTCCTCTTTTTGCCTATGCTCTCTTTTATTTTTTTGTTTGTTTTATTTTCACCTTTCCTGTATTTTCCCAAAGAATTTTTGGTATTTCTTCGTCTTTCTCATAAATTTCAAACATTCTTGTTTGGCTTTAGCAAACAAAAAAAGAACTAAGTAAAGTGGAGTACGAAAAACATAGAAATAAAATAGGACGTACGTACTTTGTAAATGTCCTGTGAATGGTTATTAACGTATAAATCAAGCTGCTTAATGTGCGGTTGAACATATGTGTGTGTGTGTGATTGTTTGCGTGAGTTTCTATATTGCAGGCAGGTGTAGCACATTTAATAGGCGCTGCGTCCTAAGGAAGTATAATAGCGAAACAGTTAAATATATTTGGTTACGAAATTTGACAGTTATGAAACCATTGGGTCTCTTTATGCAACTAAAATTATTCAAAATACAAACGTTGAATGCTCCAGATCAATAAACCTTAATATATTTTATATATACGTATATATTGATATAAGAGGGGGAAAAGGCTAAAATAAATTTGACGCCAAAAATCACATATTTAATTTTCTGGTGCTCTATAAAAACCAATTTTTGTACAAGTCCATATCACGAGGAGTGTTCACAATCAGCGCTGCACAATAAGGATTACGATTACATTTTGATTACTGCAATCTTAATCGAAAAAAAGAGTATGACTACGATTACAGTAATCAAAACGCAATCGTAATTCTTACTGCCCAGCTCTGTTCACAATCGAAAAATGGTTAATGACGCTGGACCAACATTTGCCCGATGAATCAATCGCGGAGACAAAAACATGCATTTTTTCGCTCTAACATCTCCATATATTGTAATTATAAATAGTTATCTCTGTAGGTACTTTTTATAATTAATTTTCTTTAGAAACCTTTCGAAAATATTTTTATATTATTTACTTGTGTAACGTTTTCAATTTAATGTTCAGATGAAATGTTTGCAACAAACCAAATGCTGTAACCACATCAGAAATACAATTAAATGCAGGAAATGATGTTTTATCAATGTTAAATTATGCCACAGAAACCACATTCACTTATGTATGTATGTACACAAGAGTGGATCGATTTTGTAACCCACACAGGGATGAATGTAGAAAAACCGGGCCCGGGCGGTAAATACGAGCTCTTATATTATTCGACGAACACGAGCTGTTATCTTAATTGCAAAATGTATGGTTTATTAGAAGATGATATAGTAGAAGAATTAATTTTCTTTTTATTGGAACATTTGTGATATCCACAACTTTTAATTGTGTTTAAAAATTAGTTCACTTCGAGATACATAAAATTCATTTTTTATTATATATAGATGTATTGATTCTATTTCAAAAACGCTTTGAGTGTTTTCGCTGCAGCGAATGTGTGAATAATTTCCATAAAATTTAATTTCCTGCCTAATTCAGAGTCCAATCTTTTTATTTTAGAAAATACACCAAAGGAGCGCTTAGTGGTGGCGATAGATACCGGTAAAGTACAAAACACTCGTAGTGTTACTGGCTTAAGATCACCTTGAACGTTCGACGAATGAATATGTATTGGAAGCAGGTGCTTACGCTGGGGGGGGAGGGGTGTTTTGGGGGTAGTATAATATTTGGGAAATTAATAGAACATACTATAAATATGGTCTGGAACACAAAAAAAAGAAAAGAAGCAAATAAGCCATATCCTAAAAACTTGTTCTGATGCAATTCCAAAAATTAAAACCTAAGTATCAACATTTTTAAATAATTAAAAATAAAGTAGAGGGCATAAAATGGAAATTTGCGACAAGGTTTATGAGTAGATTTTAACAGAGTTATTACAAATATTTAGCGGAAGTTGTGTGTGAGTTACCTATACCTGAATGCACTGAAACATAATGACTTTGAAGGATGGTTGTCTTTGCCATCTTTGATAGTAAGACGCAACCATTGATTTTCGACAATCTTCCAACCAAGATTAACTTAATTAAGTCTAAAAAAGTGATTTTAGTGTTTAGTAGATACCAATTTTTCAGATTTTTTTGAAAATCATTCATGGCTTGTTTTACCCTTTGTTTCAAAAATTCATTGGGATGTGCACAAATTTTAAAGGTATATGTGTATAAACCAATGAATGAACTTCCAGTCTCAATGGGGACTACCAAAAATAAAATTTTTTTTGCGTATGCGACTGGGGTATGAATCACTTTATTCAAATATTCAATGATCTCTTTTTCATCCAACGTTAGAAATTTCCATAAAAAAAAATGAAATTTTCATTTAAATTGCTTGCTGCATTGAATCGAGTAGTAATTCCTACAATAACAGAATTAACTGAATCAAAAACAAAATTTTGCTGAAATTTGAGGCACTGCTGCAGATGGTTTTCCTCAGAAAGTGCTACGGGAAGATTTGGAATCGCCTAGATATCGCCCGATAATAAAATGGGAAGAAATTCACATGATAACCGCTTTTAAATTAATAAGTCACTTTCGTCACATTCACTCGTTCCGGAATTCGTTCATTCACTCAAAAATGATTTTTGTTTTTTTTTATAAAGTTTTGCTTACTGGGGGAAAGCCGGGCACCTTAAAAATCAGGCCTGAGAAAGTACATTGCTTAGCTTGAGGTGTTGGTTTTGATATTAATTTTTTTTGGATATCCAGTAGGGTTCAATAAAGAGCCTCGAGCAATAACGTATAAATTCTCCTTAGAATTAAAATTATAAGTAATTGAATTACAGTTTGTGGGTATTGAAACTATAATTTTTATCTGTCACTTGAGTGGTTGACACCGAAACTTTTAACATTCCACTAATTACAATCATTAATTGATTACTACTTATAAAATTTGAATGGGAAAGAGTTTATGAAAAAATAAATGCCTCAGTAAGTACGAGTATAATAAAAAGCAGCATCATAATGAAGGCAGACATTCCAACAATAGCACACCTCAAAGACATTACTAAAGGCAAGTAGAGTATATATGAAGTACATTTCTACCCACTAATTGAATTTATGCATTGAATTTGTGATAGAGCTTCGACTTCATAAAACTCTCATCAACAACGCAAAAAAGGAGGAAATGAAGAAGACAATTTCTCTCCAGAACGCACACAGAATGTTTGCTAATATACGAAACGTGTTTGTTATGAAAGGGTCTGTTTGTATATGTGTGTGTGTCTCTGTATGAGTGTGAGCGCGTGTGTGTGCAGCAATGTCCTTGCAATAAAGATAATCAAACTCTAACTTGAAAAATGTTTGTGCAGAAGTGTGGAATTTTGCAATATGTATTTTCTACTACTACGTTTATTACTAAAGTACGAAATGAAATACATACATTCATACATATAGTTCACTAGCGGATCCAAGGAGGGAAGTTTTATTGTTCAAAGTCTGCATGCTTGCTCCGGGAATCGCGAATCATTTGTCGAAAAACACAGCGTTTTGTGTTGAAACCCCCATCCCTGGATCCGCCAGTGCATACATGGAATTTTATTCTACTCTACAAAATGAGAAAATAATAAATTCCATGCGATTGACTTCTGACAATTTTATTGATTGATCTGCATGAAGCAGCAACAGCAGCAGCCATGCTATAAATGTACTATCGTATTGTAATACATATCGACTATAGTGCATACGTATAGGTATATGTCTACATGTATAAATAGTAGAAAAAATGTATAAAATAGTATGGTATTAGGAAAAATAGCATGATAGCAACTATACTATAGATATACATATTCGTTTGGTTATTAAATTTAATTTATTGTTACTTATTAATGGTGTATGATAGACTCTTGTTTCTACTCTTGTTTGATACTATACAACTTGAAAAAGCAGCAATGCCGTTCTGGCGATAAATGGAATTTAAGAACTTATATTTGTTTTTTCAAATAACGTTTAAAGATTCCAATCTTGCATATTACAAATTGAAATTGCATCCTGAATAAAGGAAAAGAACAAATCGGTAAAATATGTCTATTGTACCCCAATAGCGGCTTAATCATATGCCTTCAGATAGGCGAATCGCTCTAAGGGATCCCAGCAATGATTTTGGCTTTAAGGTGATAATGTCCAAACTGTATGGGGAGTAGCCCTTCAGTCCTTCAAAATAAACCCATAATTATTCCGAGAATGTTTTAATTTTGACTGAAGGATTGGTCTGCTCTTTTGGGGTTGAAATTCACAATTAATAGCTCTGATTGCCCATTTTTTGCAATTTGAATCAACTAGAATGATCTACCGTTCCTTTCGTCTTTTCTTAGTTTTTCTTTAATGGTCTGAGCCCTGAGCCCAGAAAGGGTGCAGGGCAATAATTCATTCAGCAGATTATCTTTGAATATATCTCAAAGAAACTCAGTGCAGAGAGAAAGAGAGAGGGAGAGAGAGCTGGCTTCGATGCTTGAACTCAGAAATTAAATCCTGTTGCTTCACTTAAATTTTAGTTTCAAACATACTTAAACCCTTTTAATAGGCGCAAAACCTTAAATAAAAAAAAGTAATAAAATAAGTAATAATTAAGTGATATATAAATCTTTCATGACCAGAAGCTTGAAAGTTAGATCTTTTAAAAATACTTTGGATCCACAACGAACCCTATACTACACTGCCGTTGCGTTTTATTTCGTGCTGTAGTAAAAATTGAATTTTCTCGTGACTCTGTTGTTCAATGTGGTGGGCGTGATATCTGACACACTGACCGTCCGATACATTCTATTATTTTTTCGATCTTTCTTTTTTTGATAACTTCAACAACTTTTTTACGATAGTAAATCTAAATAATATTTTAAATAGAACTTGCAATAATTTTTTTTGAAAGTGTGAATATTTTTGTATTTTTTCTCTCGTAGCTCGATAATCACGGTCTTGGAAAAAATTTCCATCCAGCTCTGTGACCTGAATCACGGCACACTATCCGTGCCTGTGGGGAAAAAGTGTGGAAAGTACGCCAAACTTTTTTTTTTATTTTTTAAGACTTTAATTTTAATTTAAAACAGCTAATTCAACTGTAGACATTGAACGAGAAATGTTCCATTTTACTGAAGTAATAGACATTTTGGTCAAAGAAATTAGGTTTAGATTAGGTTAGAATGGACTGGGTGTCTAGAGAATTACTGTGTGTGGCAATTCGTTATCACTTGGTGGTTTTGCCATTCCTTAGTAATATGTGTATTTGTACATTTTCTTATAATTCTTATGCACTTAATATTGATAAAGAAATAAAAAAAGATTATGAGAATCAACCACCAAACGAAGACGGGAATCTAACTGAAACTTCCCGGTGAAAGGCTAGTGTACTACTCACTATACTATAGAGGTTAAAAGTAGGTTACAATCAAAACGTATTTTTTTTGTTTTTTCGATTTTATTTTTCCAAAGCCATGTAGTCATAAATTCACTCAGAAATGTATTGTTTTAATTGGTAACTTTAGTTGATGAGAGCACAAACCAGGCCACTCAAATCTCGTAAATTTCATACCTTATATTTTTAGAATTTGCTATATTTACTATACTTACAATATTACTATTTTTTATGCAAATTATTTACGTACCTTTATCAATATATTCAACATATTTTCATTAAAGCAATAATATGTACATACATAAATATGTATACACCAAGTACTTACAAAAAAAAAAAAAAAAAAAATTTAAAGAAAAGGCAAGAGAACAACAACAAAATCATCTCTCAAAGTAAAATACACTTTGATGAAAGTTTCCACATTTGAGTGCATTTAAAATTCCATTAGTGTGGCAAGTGAGTGCATGTGGTTACTACATATTTATGCAAGATATGTACTTTAAACAACGATGAGGTAAATGCGCAGTTGGGAGGATGAAGAAATCTTTAAAGGACGACATCAAGATGAGTATTACTCTTTCTATTGTGCAGGAGAAAAATCCTTGTTACAATATAAAATGATTATGATATAAAAAATAAGCAAAAGAAAAAGTTTAATTCTTGTATGCTGTATAAGAAAAAAATTACTGTAAATAAAAATGTACATCGTGTTTGTTTTTGTTTTTTAGGTTTGAAGAAAAGATGAAAAACTTTTGTGCATCATAACTCATGTATTTTTTCAGTGATTCTAGAGCAACCCAGCGAGTAAGTAGGTAATGCATTACGACAGTAATTGAATAAATAATCAATAAAAATTATATTTATTACCAAATAATGCAAAAAATTGATATTACATACAAATTTTTTTAACTAGTAGAACAAAAACTAGTTAATAATTCTTCTCTCAAATTCTTATCACAATTTAAAATTTTTTTCAAGTGATTAGAAGGATGAAAAAAGAAAAGAATCATTCATAGAGCATTACATGATGTAAGCAACAAATCTTCAACTTCGATTCTCCGTCTCTTGAGAGTCAAGAAAATGGCAGATGAACTGGCCAAAAAACCATTATCCAGTGACTTTAATGGCCCATGACGATTCTACGGTTCGCCATGGAGTTCTCCTAAATTAAAACTGAAAAATTGACTGCATAATAATATTCTGAATTTCTGGAGGGTCACCATAGCAAAGTGGTTAGTATGCCGGACTCCCACGCAAAGTGCCCGGGTTCAATGCTCGACTCAATCAAAATCAAAAATAAAAAATACAAATTTTTGTCCAAGGCACCACCTCTTGTTTAGCAATGACCTTTAACCTTCAAGTGTAAAAATTGCCTAAGAAAAAGATTTTCACAACGCCGCTTGTACTCGGCATAAACTTGTTGGTTCCTTCTATTAATGAACAAACGCGGTTGTGTCATAACAGAAAAAGAAGAATTGGAGGGAACAACCTGGTAACACCACCAAACATTCGCCAGTGTAGCGGAAAACAATTGCTGAATCTAAACGGAAATCAAATCTGGATTGCATATGTAGTACAGTACAGGACGATAGGTGTCGGATGTGTAGCGACGAGCATGCTTTGCACTTTGTTGTACATTTTCATAATTAGAAAATTCCGTTCTACAACTGCAGTCGCGCGATATATCGCTTAGTTCTCCTAAAGAGACAATTGATTTCAGTGCAAGAAATGAGCTTATGAGGAACTATAAAGTAGTATTAAGTATAAAGTAGTTGGCCACAGTGGTCCGGAACATTATGCCCACGATTTTCAAATGTCCAATTAAATCTAACAGCCAGTCGGAAGCATGTTATGGATAAATAGGGTTGCTACATCGCAAACTTCTCTCTTAACCCATTTTACAAAAATACATTCATCATTTTTTTTTCAAATTTAATCACTGTTCAACATTTGTATATATACCTGCTGACTTTAAAATTGCATTTAGATAATTTAAAAGCATTAGACTGAAAAACCAGGTAAATAGACATATTTTTTTGGAAGGTGGTTTGAAAAATCAACAAAATATAGTAGAATTCATTATTTGCATTTGAAATGAGAAATTTATTTAGATAAAATATTAAACTCTATGTAGAAATTATAACTTCACATGTCCTTATATATTTTTAAGAGACTGCAGCTGACCAAACTTTTGTAAAATGCATAAAATCTCTTATTGAAGATATGGTAAGTGTGCAGTGCCGATAGAAAGTTTCATTACAAAACAAGAAATAACAAAATTCTAGAAATAAATAGAAGATAAAATAAATGACAAAATACAAATATATTTTGCATTTTATTTGCGGTTGTAATAAATTTAAAAGCAACCAAAAAACAAAAAACTAAAATCGCGTTACTAAAACTGGATTGTCGAATAAAATAAAAATACACACTCGTACATTAGTTTGAAAAAAAACTCAAAATTACAATACACACACAGTATACTACAAAAGTACTCGTTCAGCTCCTCGTTTGTGTGTTAGTATGTGAAAAATGCAATTATTTTGGATCGTGTGGGTTTTTGTTTCGAAAATTTTTATTATGCTTACAGCACGACTGCGATGTGCTGCTGCAATTTAAATAAAAAAAAAGTTGAAAAAAGAAACAATTGCTTTAATCTTGTGTGCCACTAGAAAAAGTATGCAAGTGTCCAAACAAAATAAAAAATATATATATATATGGGACATTCTCTGTCAATGAGGGATCCCCCCCCCACCCCCTGTCCAAAATTGGTTAAGGTATTTTAGGGCATGTTTGGGTTCAAATGAAAGCTTCAATTCTAGGAGTACGTTGTTAATTAATTTTAATTACGCTGAGCCAAATTTGTAAGGAAAAAGCATAAGATTTGATTTTGAGTACAATATTTTCTCCAAATATGCCAATATTTATTTAGACTGATAATTTAAATATGTACGTTTGCCAAATTCTCTTTTTCTTAAAAATATATATACCTATACTATATGCACATATATTTAGGTTATGCCAATTTGTTTACGTTGACCTACATTCCAGTCCTCTTAATACCTATTTCACAAACTCACTACTTATTTTTTTACTAAGTTCCATAGTAAGAGTATTGAGCAAAGTGCCAATTTCCTCTTTTATACATATATATTCACATTCTCTATATATTTATCTATCTTTTTCTTTACTCATGTTTACTCATGTATTTACGACCTATTTTTATACAGTCACATACAAACTTGGAATACAAATATTTGTTTGGATGCGCTTCAGTACAAATGGTACCTTCTTATCATTGGCAAATGTAGGTGGAACTACATGCATATACACATCCAAACACAAAAACTCATATGTGTAGGTGTAAAAAATATACACACCTACGCAATTTGGGAGTAGTAAAAAAATGCAAGTAGTGAAATAGTTGCAGTAGCAGTTTTAGTACCAACAATAGACTTCCTCAAGGATACTTATTTTTTTAGTTTATAATCTAGCGAAGAGCATTAAATATGTAACAACAAAAAAGAATAGCAGCATTTGCGCAATTTTAGGGGGTGGCAATAAATTTTCTTCATTTATTCTTTTTTATAATAAATAATTATTGCATTTCGTACTTTATTTCTTTAACAACGATATATTTTTTGAATATTTATTAAGTGTGTGCATAGTTAACTTTAAATTGAGTGGTTGAGTTGGAACTGAAGTCATTAAACTTCAAAATGGGGTGCCAGTTTCTATTTTATCGCCTCTGAAATACATATTAGTGGATTTTAGAAAAACTCTATGTCTCGTATTTGGAGTCGAAAGTCCAATTAGAATGATGACACACGGATGTCTTTGACTGGGCAATGATTAATGAAACGATTAAATTCCAGCTTTATATCGGTTTAGATTCTTAACTTTAGAAGCAAGTATTTTCTTGAGTTGGTTCACTTATAATTTACTGCTAGGTGGCAACACCAACGCAACGCATTATTCATATTTACATTTATTGTTACTTCCAGTTTTTTGTTGCTTCTTCAACTTTTACATCACTATTTCCTGCTACATTTTTTACTGCATTTTTTTATGCTTGCAAAACGGAAATCTATTTTTTTAAAACTGGTAGTAGTAGAAGTTTTATTCACTTTTATATCAATTTTTTCATCCGCTTTGATGTTTTGCTTTGCAGAATGGCGATATAACAACAACGGTAAGTAAAGCATTTTTTTCGTTTCTTTCAGTTAAAGCACTTGAAAGTATTTCCGCTTCCCGTAAGCAGGTAATATCCTCTAGCTTGTTTGCAACAGGTCGCATGATCGAAATGGTCGGTGACTTCTATGCTGGTTTTTTCTTACTGTTGCTGATTTTATTAACATTATTCTTTATATATATATCAACAATTTTTGTTTACTAAACGTAAACTTAATTTTTGTTCAAATAAAATGACATAAATTTTAAATATAAATGATTATAAAGTTCATTGCTCTGACTCTTGTTCACACACATACATTTAACTACTTTCAATAATTCAAAGGAGCACGATAAAGAGAGAGAAAAATTGATTCCATGCAATATGTAAAATGAAGAAAAACGTAAAAAGAAAAAAAACTTTTCTCATTCTTTTTGCACACAGGAAATCGATAAGAAAAAATATGAAGAAAAAATGAAGAAATAATTCATAAGAATTCATAATTGAATTCCGTTCATATTAAAAAGAAATGGCATAAGAAATTCTTGAGTGCTGCACCTTAAAGAACATTAAAAAAGGTGGAAGCATTCATTGCGTTATTTTGCCTTATGGCATTCTATTCTTTATTTTCTAGTAATATTATTGACATTCAATGTTCTGGCAGATGGGCGCTATTAACCTTCTCCTATAGAATATTTTAAATACTTATAACAGGAAAGCGATTTGTAGTTCAACATCTTATCTGGCAACGCTCATACACCTTTGTACGATGACTCTGATGGTAACGAATAAGAGATATTGACATAGAAAATATTAGTAAGTAGTGTATGATATGTATGATATTGCTCAGTTATCACGAATTGAAAAAAAAAAAAAACGAAAAATGAGCAAAGATTAACTAAAATAGAAACATGTAATTGTATATGTTTTTTAGAATGGTTTCAATATGAATGAGTTATGAATGAGCTATAAACATTTTAGTAAAAACTTTTACTTTAATTGCAATATAGTTGAAAGAGTATTTCTCTATTAAATGTTGGAGATTGTTGCTCCGATATTACATCCGGCCACTAGTGCAATCATTGTATTGTATTACGTTCAATTACAATCTTTTTTAAAAGCTTTGACTAATGCAATAAATTTTTAATTAAAAATAAAGGTTTTTTAAAAAATAAATACCATTTTAGAGTTTTTTATTCGATATTTAACACTTTCAGTCCATCTTTTTAATTGGGGACGATAGATAAGTTTTGCGTGAAATTCAAGATTGATTAGGACTTCTACAACTAATATAGACAAGTTTCACCCTTTATTAAAGCTTGAACAATTATTAAAGCTTGAACAATTTTACTTCTGAAGCTATAGACAAAAATCCATTAATGATTTTTACAATTTTCGGATTTTTACTTTTTTAACTTTTAAAAATATACTAGGAATGCAATATTTCCACTTAGCAATGAATTGTTGATTTTTTATTAAAAACATTCAACCAGCTCGATTTTGGCCATATATTTTTGATTTGACTTCGAAGACAAAAACTTTAAAAATAATAAACAAAATGAAATAATATTCTAAATGGAAAATTTCGAAAAAACGAAAATTATTTCGCTTTGGAATATATAGCCTTTATGTCATAACGCAATAAGCCCTAATTTTTAAAATGAAATCAAACCTCACATAAAATATAAATATAAAAAATAATATATTTAATTATAATTATACACAAATGTATATAGAATAGATTGGATCGATTTTTAACCACCAGCGTTAGGTCAACAGCATATGCTGCACTAGTCTGGTGGCTCAAGGTCATCCAAGGCTAGACTATCAGCAAACTGCGAACTTGTCCCACTCCTGCAATTAAAATGTTGATCGGACTTGCACATCTGCACATCTTCCGAAAGAAGAGAGCTACAATTACAGCTTTGAGGATGCAAGCTTTATCCAACTTACTAAGAGGTTTCACCGGTCATCTGCGCATTGTTAGTAAAATTCGTAATATTCTAATCAGCTCTGTGGCCGATTTTATGATCTTAGCTTTGGCGGAAAATGTAATATCGCCCTTCTGTCCAAGTCTCCAACTTCGGTCCTTTTGCTTCCAAGTGGTATACTCACCGTTCAAAAACGATCTGTGGTTCTGGTGCTGATGTTGTTGGAACTAAGTGTTTTTCAAGCTGAAATATACGCAATTGAGATATGCACCAGAATTAACCTTAATAAATGTCCAAAAAGAGCTAAGATTATGATCTTCTCTGATAGCCAAGCGACTCTCAAGGCAGTTTCATTATGGAGCTTCACTTCGAAGCTAGTGAAGGAGTGTTTTGACAGTCTGCAGTAGTTGTTTACCCATAACAAAGTCACGCTTTGTTGGATACCTGGCCACTGTGACATTATAGGTAATGTAGCTGCTGATGAACTTACTAGGCTGGGTTCAACGTCTCTAAACACAGGCCTTGATCCATTCTGTGGAATCGACTGGACTAGTTCCGAATTAATCACAGAGGCGTCAGCCAGGGAGGAATGACTATCTCATAGGCATTTCGTTCCTTGTTCCTCCTCTTGCTCTCACTAAATCCGTGATCTTAAAGAAAGCGGATCTCAGATTGCTAGAGGTTTTCTATCTGCCCACTATGTGGCCAAATATTACCCAAGTAAATTTGGTCTGCCATATGAGACATAGTGTTGTCTATGGATGAGGGATGATGAGACAACATCTCACATTCTGTGTGAATGTCTAGTCTTGGATCGGTAAAGAAGCGTTTTTTTTCGCAAACCGTTTTTATCAACGAACGAAATCAAAACCTCTTCCATAGAATATGTTCTAGCCTTCATTAGGATAGCAGATCATCTTTTGTCTTAATTTTGGGACTTTGGTACAAAAGATCTTTTAGGTCACAGTGTTTGAATTTCAAGTCGTCCGATCGCTTATCAATTACAGGGTTTTTTGAGAAGAGGGCGTAAATACAAGAAGTTTAACATACCCCCAGTTTTATAAAACTTTTACTAACCTTTGGAATATTTTTTCGATCAAAATAGGGGCTAAAAATCGATGTCACTGTTATTATACTTTTCATTGAATGCATTTACAACTTGCTCAAACACGAATGTGCAAAAACAAAGGAAAGCTGAATTTATCCTTGTATTGGAGTACCATCTATAAGTCTGTCGATTTTATTGGAATTTTGTGCACCAAAGTTTTTTTTTTTTGCCAAAGAACCTCTATTTGGTCGTATTTTGATCTAAAAAATATTCGAAGAGGGCACCGCAGCAAAAGTTACTAAAAATTTTATAAAACTAAAAATGGGAGGGAGGGAGTTGGGTTCCGTTATTTAAAAAAAAAAAAAAAAATTGTTTCAGATATCTTGTATGTACCCCCTCTTCTCAAAAAGCGCTGCAATGATCGCGGTTCTAAAAGTCCCTTGTATATCGATCTAGCCTAATGCATATGATGAATTTGCAATTAGCAAAAAATTTAAAAGTCTTCTATGAAAATTTTCTTTTTTTCTGACGCGATATTCGAGTTTTTCATTTCATTGCAAATGTTTAAGAGAATGTTTAAATTTTATTCTGTACTAATATCCGTAATTTTTTTATTTTTCCACGTAAGTAATAAGTTAAGTTTAAATTATCTTCAGTGAAAAAATTGCCAAAATGTTTTAGGTCCGTGCTGCAAAAGTTGATTTCTCAAGTATAAAATGCAATGCCGAATATCCGGTTTTAGGTCGTATTGAATATTGCTTTATTAAATCGGTGTCTCGCACCTATAAATATTATTCGGTCAAATTGCATCTTCTACGTGCACCAATAACAAATGCTATGGTAAATAAGTTCTTAAATATCAACTCCATTTTTATTAATTATATATTATTATTAATTTACATTTAGGATCGTATAGCAGTTGTAAAAAGAGCAAATTGTTTTAGAGCATTTCTCTATGACTGACGTCATGAGAAATGCTGGGTGTAAATTTATGCAAGAACGTAAGAATCCGCTGGTAAATTATTTTCTCAGTTTTATCCTTCCTAACTCGAATATAAATCATTCTTGTCCTTATAATGGGAGTGTGCATGTTTTTATAATTTCTTATTTCCATGATAGACTCAGAATTATTTTTAAAGATTACCCATGCCAGGTGGTGATTATGGCGTAAAAACATTTTGGAGTTTTAATAATGTGCTTACATTCACTGCACATTTGTACTTTTCAGTAAAGGAAAATTAAATCTTCTATATTTTATAATAATATTGTAGGTCCAGTATACAATGTAATGCAAAAGGTACAGATTTTGTGTTTTTTAAGTACAGTACCCGCTCGCTTATGTTAACTAATTCAGATAAGCCTTGTTCACATAATTGAATTATTCATATATCTGAATATGTAAATATATATGGGGCATTCTTTCTCAAATCAGCCACCTCTCTGCTCATTTTATTCTTGAAGATAAAAATATCGCTTAAACCCCTCAAAAAAAATTAAAGTTTGCAAATAACGGTGAAAAACTAAAAAGTCTGTGTCAAATTGGCTGCAACTTCAAAAAAAAAAAAAAACGTTTTAACATTTCAATTAAACAGTTCTCAGACCTTACCCCACAATATGGACCTAAAGTCGAAAAATGAGGTCTTCATATTTTGGTCATATTGCCTTAGCCTTAAAAGGAAATTAAAAACACCGCACGGAATTAAAAATCCCATTGAGTTTTTGACGAAAATTTTGAGTCTTTACAAAGCATTTTATCTTTAAAAAAATGCGCAGAGGGGTGGCTGATTTGAGAGCGAATGCCCCAAATATGTACCTACATATATGTGGGATATAATGTTTATTGATATTTTTTAATTCATAGAATTACAAATTACACGTTTATGTGTAATATTTTTTAAAATAATTAATTGAATATAAAGAAATTGAAATTACACTTGCGCACGACTCTGTGCGACTTCTTAACTTAAGCGACGCTACACGAATGAAAGCTTGTCTGTTTTTATTCGTCCAGTTCGGGTTGCCTTTCTAGCAGGGTCGCTATGCTGCCTTTCCACATATATTTACCTATTTCTCTTTTATGAAAAATTACAAAAATTGTGCTTCAGAGAATAAAAAGAATTTTTATTGAAAAGTGTATTGCATATTGTATAAACATAAAACTTTTGTTTCAGAGTTCAAATTAAAAACAAAAAAAAAAAAACAAATTAAAATTAAAGTGAATTATTGAAAATTGAAAAATTGTGTTTGTGTTTTATTTGCGTTTAGGTTCATTTGCAATGCTTTCTTTCTGCATTTACGAAACACTCCACATTTCGTCAGCTGTACAATTTTCGTCAGAAAAAACGATGAAGTATTTACTGCAACCTTAAATTTTCGTTAAAAATTTCATATGCACTGAAAAGCAAACAAAAACAAACTTGAAAATAAAAACAAGTAAAATTAAAATACTGTTCACATAATAGAGATTAGCCTTGTTCCCTCTTTGGAACCTCGTGTACAAAAAATGTTGGGCTTTTGTTTGTTCACTCGTTTGGATGTTCATATATACGAGCGTCTATATAACCGAGCGGGTACTGTAGTTTTCTGATATCAGTGAATTGCACCTATAAATATTTTTTTTACAAAGTGAATCTACACTATAGTTTTCACTACCTTCGGTGGTAGTAGAAATCAAATCCCTCTACCACTAAACTTTTGATTCGAAACAAATTCATCGAGGGCCTACGGTCATTTGAACATTTATATTGTACGAGCGAGTATTACATTGTGCAATTCAATTTGTACTTCCACTAAGTTGCCAATTAAAATCTGGCTCCGTATCACCAAACATTTAGTGGTGGTGGGGTTTTACATATTTGATAATATGGTCTTACTCAAACGGGCAGTAAAAATAGTGAACTGTGAAATTCAGTGATTAAATACAATACTTATAAAATAAACGCAATGTTTACTTTTAAATGCTATGATTATGTAATCCTAAGGTAATTACATTTAAATCTTTTTCAAAATAAATTGACGGAAAAATGAATACAAATAGCTATCGCAATTTTATATTCAGAATATCACTCAGAGTTAAATTCAGTTTCCATTTGAATGTAAAAGTTAAAAATACTTAAAATATTTTTTATTCTCATCTTAGTAAGTTTTTATTTGTTTTATGTAAGTATTAGAATATAATACGAACATGAAATTCCATCGAAGAGCTTTAAAAATATTTTAGATTCGTGCTGCAAGATTGGATTTTTCCAGCATAAAATGCATTATAAAGGATCCGGATTTTGCGCGTTTTGAATATTGTTATCTGAAAGCGGTGAATCGCAGCTATAAATATTTTTCGATTAAAGTGAATCTACTACGTATACCAATAACAAGTGCCTCGGTAAATACATTTCAAATGACATTGTATTCATTTTATATTTATTTATTTATTTATTTAGATTCGTGTAGCAATTGTAAAAAGAGCAAATGGGTATAAACCATTTCTCTATGACGTTACTTTTGATGGTTGTAAATTTATGGCAGAACGTAAAAATCCTCTAATAAATTTTTTCTTTGGTTTTATAATTGATAATACGAATATGAATCATACGTGTCCTTATAATGTAAGGTATTTGTATTTCACTTCCTTTATACAATTTTTAATTAGTTTTTAACCGGTTTTGTAGCATGATGTTATGGTGGAAAAACTTTCTATTGATAAGGCGTATTCAGCTATAAAGAATTTACCATTACCAACCGGAGAGTATGGCGTCAAAACTTATTGGATTATTTATGATGTGCTTCGTGTTAATGTAGATGCTTACTTTACAATAAAAGAATAATTTTATTGCGCTAGCAGAAGTGAAATAAAGATAAAGATTTATTAATTTTAAATTTAAGAACAATTCAGTCACACTACTTTTAAGAGTTACGATTAAGTAATTTAAAGTAAAATCGCTATTGCAATATTCTAATTTATTGCTAAGTCCAGTTTTCATTTCAATGCTTAATTTAAAATGGCTTAGCATATTTCTTATATTAACCTTTGTAATTCGGTTTATGTAAATATTACTTACAATATAATTTATACGATATTAATGAAATATTGATGGAATTTCCTTGAAATGATTTAGTTTCGAACCACAAAATCGGATTTTTCCAGCATCAAATACAGCACAAAATATCTAGATTTTGTGAGTTTTGAAAACGCGTGCGACTGTGGTTTCTGTGAAAAATTTCAATGTGAATGTACTATAAATGAGCCATAAACTTTATAGAAATAAAACCGAAATTTATAAAATTTTGATAAAATGTTGGAGATAGAGCTGTGATATCTTTCTTAAACACTAGTATACGAATTCCTTACAGGTGCGTAGCCAGTACTTATTTTTGGTTTTTTAAAAAACGACCATTTTATAACAGTACATTTTGTTTTGTAAGCAAAAACAACAGACAAATATACAAAATATATTTTTTCAATAATAAAATAAATAAATATAAATCACATACAAATTCATTGTTTTACAAAGATACGATTTTACACTCCTATTTTGTACAGAAAAATAGTACGTATTTGGGATTAAACAATGCAGTCATACCAAAAATCCATGTATACCAATTAAAAAATCAAATAAAAATTCAGTCTTATAAAATGAAATTAACCCAGATATGCCCAATGCCCTGTATGCAGTACACTTTAAAATGAGAATGTATTAAATAAAAATCAAAGGTTTCTGAAATGTACTACATGTGTAGTCATCCGCCATATCTGGTTTAAGTTCCCTACTTTTCAATTTGGCCTTTTCGTCCAGGTGACTTCATCTGGATTAATTTTCATATCCTTGTGAATGGAAAGCGAGGCAAGACCACTAAGTCTTCCTGTGCTTATTGGCAAAATACGTATGTAATGGGATGTTTCTGAAAATTAAAGAAATATTTTCAAATCGGGTTTTAAAATGCTTGCATTAAGTAAGTTTTCTCTTTGAAAAATAGGAAATTTTTGCCGTTCATTAATTTCAGCCAGCCTTCTACAGGGCAACATTCAACATTAGGTGTAACCGAGAGGTGTATATGTAGGTTGGTCGAGCGGTACTTACCTATATTGATTTCGTGATTACGTCGATATGAGTTGCTGTTTTAGTTTACGCGCTAACGGACTGATTCAATGCATCACCGCTTTTAAAATTTCCTAACCATACTGGGTATTTGGCAACAATTTAGTTTAAAATTGGTTATTTTAATTACTATAAAATTTTAATTATATGAGATATAACGATAATATACGATTTTAAATGGTTATTATTTTTAATGTCTTTATTACATTCTGTCGTAGGTATACATTTTTATACATACTTGTGAACCTTCTGGCCTAGTGAATTTCAGTTAAACCCAAATTGTTTTCAATACCTTACAAATTCCAATCCCATTACAGAAATGTTGAAAGTACTGAGTATATTAATCTTAGTGGATTTGTGTTTTGTCAATGTAAGTACGATCGAAATACATGCATTTCCATAAAAATAAATAATTCGGAACTGTTTTAGGTGCCTGCTGCACAGTTGGAGTTTACTAGCATAATATGCAGCAACAAGGATCCAACTTTTTCGCGTTTCGAATATTGTTACTTGAAAGCGGTGAATCGAACTTATAAGTATTATTCACTAAGAGTGAATCTCTTTCGTTTGCCGATTACAAATGCTACAGTAAATATTTTTCAAAATCGAATTTAGAAAATTTGTTTCCACATATTTTGCATGTATATAAATCAGGTTCGCATAGAAGTTGTAAAAAGGGCAAACGGATATAAACCTTTTCTGTATGACATAACTTTTGATGGTTGTAAATTTATGGTGGAACGAAAAAATCCACTAATTAATTTCTTCTATAAGTTTGTTGCTGAAAATTCAAATTTAAATCATACATGTCCTTATGACGTAAGTGTTTCAGGTTTACAAATGCTTTTTGTCGCATTTCATTTCTAGATAAATCTCTCAAACTATATATTTCTTTCGGTTATTTTCATTTCATTAATACAGCATGATGTCATTCTGGAGAAATGGTCAATTGAAAAATTTACTTCGGTTTTAAGGATATTGCCAATGCCAGCTGGTGATTATGGCGTCAAAACATACTGGTTCTCTTATAATGTGTTCCGAGCCGCTGTAGATATTTACTTTACAATAAGGGAATAAGTTGGTCTGTGGAAATCTCAAAAGTTGCTCGTTAAAATTGATCCGACTCTTCTCTATTTTGAATTTTATGTAAACATTAAACTTTGAACTAAGTTGAACAAAGCTAAAAATAAAAGGTTGAATTTTCAAAATTCTAATCCCAATACAATTGAAAAAGAAATTCAAATCAGCCAGATACTTAAGTATTTTAACTGCTTTAACTTCGTTACTACATTTTATTTAAAAGTTAGTTAGTTCTTAATAATACTTAATACGGTATTATCACAGAATTTGGACGATATGTATAAAAACCTCAAATGAAAGTATGTTAGAGACAAAACTTGAAGAAGACCCCTTACATATTCCACTTCAGGTACATATATCCCATATATCGTGTTTGACTTTGATAAGGAAATACGAACAAATAAAAATTGATATAGATAGAAGAAGACAAGAGAAACTAAACATTGTAGATGTAAAGAAAATAAAGAAAATTTTAAACGATACCCGTTTCCACTAACGTGGATATTTATTCTATAATGTCAACACGTTCGCTATGATAATTTTGTTTTGTGAAAATAATTTCTAATTCTTTCTTCTATTTTTTGCATTCAATTGTCACATATCCCATTACATTGATAGTTACGGTTGAAAGTTTGCAAACATCGCGTATACTAGTTTTCATAGCCCTGTGAACGTTTGAGTTTTTTGTGAAAATTTAATTATAAAAACATGTTAAATACATTATTTGGATTAATTTAGCTCGGATTTATTACAATTTAATGAATAATATAACATTGCAATGTTTAGAACAATATATTGATGTAAAAACTTTATTCAAAATCGATAGAAATTTCTAAAATTCTTATCATTTTCGTGATCAGGGCTATAAAATACATATAAAAATACTTGTTTTCTTAAAAAGAAAAAATCATGCATTAAAAGGTTAAAATTGCATTCGTTGTCTAATGTACGGAACACTTATTTGCCAAAAGGATCGGAAGGAAAGCGTTGATTTATCATCATTCATAATTAATTGAACTATTTTGTAATCAGAATTTTAAAATTTTGTGATAAAATCTAAATGCTTGTGACTTAGTTATTCTTTTTATTTTTATATTTTTACGAAGTCGCAATTAAATAAATTACACGTAAGTAAAACACTAAGTAATTATAGCTGCGTTTTATTCGCCACTTGCTTCTAGTTATGTATAACTAGCAGCGATAATTGTAAGGGGAAACAACAACAAAGCGACAGATATAACACTTATAATTATAGCAGAAAAAGAAAATATTTGAAATGTCTGGCGGTGAAAATAAGTTAAAATCATCGTTAAATATTCTTATAAAGTGTAAAAACGAACAACAACAGCCTATTAAATTATCATCGAATTGCTAATAACATTTTTTAGGTATGTGCAGCGAAGTTAGATTTTAAATATCCTTACTTTTTATCGATATTTTTAATATGCAAATACCAACACTATTTTATAATCGAGTCCCAACACGCTGAAATGTTTCGGCACAATATTTCGGCCTTCTTCAGGAGATTATTCTTTTAATTTACATTTTTGTGGTAAAAAGGGGAATTCGATTTAAGATGGAAAATATTTTATGATATATCTTAGATTATAAGTACCAAATTAGCGAGAATTTTCAAAATTTTTTTATACATCAATATATAATTTCAAGGTTGATATTTGATTTAAACATATATGGGGTATTCACAAGGTGTCGTATCCTTTCATTTGACAAAAATTCTCACAGTTTTCATTCAAAATTTTAGGACATTATGATTATACGACAGCATACAACAGATTGTGAATACCCGCATACTGTTTTGAATTAGTGCTATCAAACTTAGCTGACAAGGAAATAAACTTAAGCTGTTTATCCTTTTTAATTCTAATTATAATATTCTAAATATTTTTTAACACTTACTTAATCGAAAATTAATTTTATATTTATATAAATTAAAATACAGTTAGAAAAAAAAAAACGCACGCAATTTTTTGTTACTGAATATTTCGGATAGCCACATTGCAGCTGCAGCTTCGATTCGAACTGCTAGGGTTTCAAAGAAACTGATTCAGACTCTGAAACCAAAACTACAATTTCACAGCATCTATGTATACAAAATTACCTTCGTAGATATATAATTAAAAACTAAAATAATAATTTAAACAAAATAAAAATGTGTGTGGGCTAATTGGGGTTAATGCTGTCAACAGCAAATCTCACAGACCATTAACAACGAAATGCTGATAAAGTTACTAAAATCAGCATACAGAGTTAAGGAACTGTGTGTATGTATATAAGTTTGCCAACAAATTTGCATTGCCAACGTTTGCATACGACTCGTAGCATAAAAATTAATTGAGAAACTTCTTAATTAAGTAGAACTTTAAAAGGACGAACAAAAAAGCCAAGGAAGTATAAAAGTTCGTAGAAGTGAAGAGTAATACATAAAAGAATAATAAAAGAAAATTAAAAAGAAAAATATGTTTTTAAAGGAATTCTTTTAAAAATAACATCAAAAACTTAAATTAAAATACAATAATTCGCTTAATTTTTTTACACATGGTGCTTTTGCCTAACCAACAACAAAAAGAAAAGATTCTCCACAATAACCAATTTTATTATACAAAATGAAATTAAAAAAATATATATATATATATATATTGGAACAACTCGAAACATAAAACGAAAACTTTTTTCATTAAAAATTGCAGTCCAAAAAATCTGAAACTGCTGCTTCATTCTGGAGTTCTGGTGATGGTTGGTGATGGTTTTGTTGGTGTTAGCAAAGCTGCAAGTAAGTGAGTGTAAAATGTTATTTTATTGTCAACATAAAAACTTCTCTCCAACAACAAGTGACTCGTCGATTAGGAATAAAAGCAAAACAACAACAAAATAAAAATAATAAAATATAACAACAAGAACAAGCAGCAGATATGTAACAACAACAATAAATGTAATACTAAATTTATTTAATGTGTAATAATAAACATGCATCCTCACATACATTTAGAAACGCACGCACTCACACGCACTCACACACACACACAATGGTATATGAAAACATCACATGGTACACGAAAGACCAAAGCAAAGTTAACATAACATTCACTCTCCTGCCCTATCAGTTTCCGCACTCTCTTTACTCACACCATCCCACTCTATATAGTAACAATTTAAAGCTTGCAGTCTCTATTTTTTTCCTTCTCCGGTACATATGTATGTAGTTGTAGTCGCCTTTTGGGAGTAACAAAAAATTCAGGACACAAAACTTTTTTTTCTCTTCTTTGGTATTTTTTGTTTCCTTATTTAAAATGCTTAAAATTTTCTAAAAACAACAACAAGAATGACCAAAAAAAAAGTAACAATTTTTAATAATACCTTAAGGACTTTAAAATTTAATGAATATTTTTATGCTGCAAAGTGTTCAAGCATATACTTGCAGTAACTACACAGTATGTAAAATAAATATATATGTACACATTTTTTGTAAATACTTGTAGGTGTAGGTACAATATTGTCTAAAAAAGAAGTAGCATGAGAGGAAAATATATAAAAATTTTATTAAAATACTTTAAGAAAGTAGAAAAGAAGAAGAAGAATTTTAGGAATTCCTCCAAAAATTTTCTCTTCGCATTAATTTTTCATGATGGCTTATTTAATGGATTTTATTATTTTACAAGCAGCCTGTAACATAAATATCGCTGGCGACCAAAAAGTACTGTATGTAGCAGGTACTTTCATACATATAAAGCTAAAAACCGAAAATGCCGCACAAACACATTAAAAACTCAAAATTACTCAACCACGGTGATTAGATGTGGAAGCAAATGCAAAGCGATTACTTGCTGCGTATCTACTGCTTACCAGAAATGCAAATTACTTTCAACGTTAAGTGCTACTACACTCCACACTTCCACATGAACGTTAATGCTAACGTGGACACTGCCACAAGATGATGCCGCCGCCAAAACATGCGATAAGAAAATTTGTTTGGACTCAATTTTATTTCTGGTTGATGGTTTCTGCTGCTGTTTGTTTGGTGGTTGATGCTGTAGTGTAAATTTTAATTTTGTCACAAGAAAAGCAAGTGGCTAAAAGTTAATTTATTAAGCTATTCGCTCCCTTAATACTTAATCGCGTGGTAGGATACTATCAGTGGGTTTTGTCGGTGGTACACAATTTAAATTTATGCGAAAGTTTCGATTGCTTTTTTGCTTTTCTTATAGCATGAAATGGTGTGGAAAGTATTATACTGTATAATTTATATGCACACATACAACGGCTATCTGAGAATTATATTTATTTTGACCTAAAGGTATTAAGTAATATCTGCGTTGAGCAAGAATAACTGATTACTTCTAGTTAAGCTAAACCAAATTTTGTTTCAATAAATTTATTCTATGAAAACATTTAAAAGAATTTTTTAAATCTTACGCATATGTTTCAAATATTAAAAACTTCTATGAATTATTGTAACATTAATGAGAAACTTAGTTTTATCAAATTTCTTGTACATTTCTCTTGATGCCACAAAATTTGTTAAATTTTATAATTTTTTAAATAAGTCTCTTGTTCTTTTCAGCTAATTTTAGTTTTGTTAGTATTAATTTGGGCAAATATTCTTTCCACATTCGTTAACTGCAAGTGCTACCCTGAAATACAATTACATTTTTATGATAACCAAAACATATTTAAGTCTATTCTGCATATTATTGCAAAAACTGTAAAATTGGGAAATAAACTGTAATATTTGAGGGGAATCTGTAAGACTGCATGGCGGCAAAAAAACTGTAATTTACAGATAAATCAGTCAATATGGCACCGCTGCTCAGTATGCACCGTATCGAGAGCAAAATTACGTTCGACAGAAAATTCGATGTGCAACGAAAATTTCGACAGAGCTGCACTGCTCATAATACGAATTTTACTTGCGATATTCGATCTTCGATAACCAGCGAAGATCGAACGTCGAAAGCAGCTCGTAATAAGGGCCTTAAAGAGAGTTAAGAGTTACAGAGAAATGTTGCATATAAAACTCTACAATGGGTTACTGAAAACTGGAAGCCTGTGTACTTAGTTTCGGTAACTACCTATAAACAAAACTTAAATCTCAAAAATTTATGAACATCAATTAATGTTTGCTAATTTAATACTAAATTTGAGGTTTCCCAAATAACCACTGTCTGGTCGCCGTAGCCTAGTGATTAGTGTGTTGGGCTGCTATGCAGAGGTGCCCGGGTTCATATCTCGGCACGCTCAAAAATCAAAAATAGAAAATAAAAATTTTTCTACACGGCACCATCTTTTGGCTGGCAATGGCAAACCTCCAAGAGTAAAAAAATGCCTGTGAAAAGCTTTTCACTTCGCCGTTCGGATTCAGCACAAAATTGTAGGCCCGTTCCATTCGAGCATAAATATGACTCGCACACACTTGGCCCTCCAGGGGCTGTTGTGCCCCAGTTTTACCAACAGTTCTGCAACACGTTATTCCTCTTACAACTCTATTAATGGTTCAAGAAGACCTTAAGGTTAATATGCCTTAGATACAAGATGTTTTAGGTTTATTGCATCAAAATTGACAAAAATATTAATTTTTTTGATTTAGGAATCGAGTACAATTACTCGGAATACGAATTTGACTGGTTTTGAAATGATTTTTTTATCTCCGAAAGAGCCAAATAAATCAGTAAATCAACATATTTTAATAGTTGATAAATAGAAGTTCCTTGTAAATTTTTAAATTGAGTTAGGGGCTCAAAAGTATATAAATATATCTAGCAGGAGAGATCTTAGCAAAGTTAATTTTAAGAATATAATTCTTAGGAATAATTGTAGATTTCAGATTTAACTTGCACAATTTTCTTATGAATTATAATTACTTAGTGTATTTGCCAAACACTCTACACTTAACCCGAAATTTTTGTTAGGTCCCGAGTTTTTTTTAATTAATTTAATACAAGCAAATTAATTTAACACGAGAGGTATAGCACAAATAATTGCAACTCCTTTCCCTATATGATTAGGATTAGAATAATAACTATATTAGGGCGGATCGATTTGTATAGATGTTTTTAAAGGCAAGGTATTGAAAAGAGATTAATTTTGGTATATATATTTTTAATTAGGACATCATTTTCACTTTTCATATAACTAATATAGCATTAAAATTACAAATTAGTTATTTTTAATCATAATTTTACTTATTGTTTTATAGATTTAATTTCCAGCAGTTTTCCCATTGAAAAATAAAGTATATAAGTAAAAGTACATTTTTTTAAAACAAAAAACCTAAGAATCCAAAAAAAAAACTTTAATTTTCAAGGGCTATCGGAAATATCGAAAATCATGACCAAATTTAAAAATCTTCTCTCTTCTCTTTTCAAGACCTTTCAGAAAATTCATGACAGATATGAAAAAAAAACTGATCCGCCCTAATATCTACTTCTTGCACAAAAGATTTGTTGGCTAACGAAATACAAGTTTAATTAAATCTCCAAATCATTAAAAGAAAATAGTTTGTAATTGAAATCGTGTTTATCCACGAAACCGATAGAAAACCGATCACGCGTTTGATTGTATATCCTCTCACCCTCACCCGCACAATCAGTTACGCAAGGAGCGTCCAAGCATGATGCTAATTCTGGGAGATGTCTTCTGTGTTGATAACTTCAGATAACTGTCTTCTCGATAAAACATGGGTTAGGAAAATTCTTACTTTTTCTCACCGGAAAATATCAAAACCCAAGGCGATTTAAAAATTTACCAGAAAACAAGAATGCATGTATGAAATATAAGCTTAAATCTGTTACCTCAAAGTTTTAAGAAGAAAATATAGAACTACATAGATCTGGTAGCTAACTGCTAAGCTCATTGGAATTTGTAATTAAATTAAATAAGGATAATTGTTTTCCTCCAGGTTGTAGTATACTACAACCTTGTTATTATTGTTTTATTACGCTTAGCACGAAATTCGGTTAACACGAAATATTTGGGAAGCTCCTCCAATTTCACGTTAATCGTATTCCACTGTATTTTATTATAATTTATTTTTATGAATGTCGTATGCATAACATGTACCTACTCGCTGTTACTTCTGCTACCACTCCGCCACTTTTCATATTCTTTGAAGCAACATTTAAATGCATTAACTTGAGTTTGTGTTCAAACAACTTTTTCCACTTTAATCCTTTTGTAATTGGTGGCTCCTTCCACCTCCATGATCTCGCTCTTACTTACATACACACAGAAGTATTTATAGAAACATGAATATATGAATGTGTATATAAATACTCATACACTGGCGTATGCTAAATCCACGGTTTTAGTTCTATGAGTTTAAGTGACACTTTTGTTGTTGTTGTCGTCGTCGTCGCAAGTACGTAAAAAAAGAAAGCATTTGAAATTTTAATGACAATTTAAGTAACTGCGAAAGCTGCTAGTGTTACCAATGTGTTACCACCGCCGCGAAGCGACGCGACGTTGCTTATATTGCCACATACGCTTCAATTAACAAATTAATGCAAATCCTTTGAAAAATACATACATATGTGTGTATATTTATATATATGAGCATGTCTGTGTATGTAATGGCAGTGATTTTAACTTTGAGTTAATTTTTTTTCCTTAGGCACTTTAGATTCTATGTTGTATTGAAGTGTAAATGACGCAGAGAAAGAAACTGAGGGTATGGCAAAAGAAAAGAAGTCAGTTGTTTACTTAAATGTATGCGCATATGTATGTATATATTTTTCTTATCGTTAAGTGCGGATTTCCTAAAAGAGTTGTTAATATGTTTTTATTTTTAATATGTATGTACATAATAATAAATATTCATTAACTTACACCATATGCATGACGTTTGTAAGCGTGCTTGAAAATCTCACAAGTTGAGAACAACGGTAAAGAATTAGTTGCAACAGTTTTCATAAAAATGTTTCGAGACAATATTTACAAATAATACCAAAATTATTATACCTCATGCTGATATGAATATATTTACAGAACGACCCCTTTGAGTTTTGCATCACATGCTCATTGATATTTTTAATATCAAAGTATCAATACGAGACCATCAAAAACGGGTTTGAAATATGCTTTTTATCTTAGAAATGTTTCTCGTAATCTGACATATTCACATCCAGTAAACATTGGATTTTACTATAAAGTTTTGTGTTTAGAATTCTCTATCTATCGCCGAAAATAAAGGATTTATTCCTAACCTTTTAATGTATCCAAAAACTCCAGGTGCTTTCCAATTTTAAAATTGGTTGTAGAATTTCTACTAAAAAAGGCGAAATCTGATCCCTTTAAAATCAGTTTAAAAGTCCTTTCCTTTCGATTGAGCTCTCTTTCATTGCTTTAAGTTAAGTTCAGCAATATGAACGTATTTTTTCATATAATGTCAATGGTTAATTTAACTTAAGTGCAAATTTTTTGTTACGTCTTTAAATTTTTAAGCACGTTATTATTGGCTAATCACTTGCAACAATCACCACTAAGCAGGTAACATGTTGAAGTTAACTCATTTTCACCTAAAAGTTTACTCAGCACATTGCCAAGCTTAACCATCGATATAAATGTGCCCCCATTGAGTGGTTCTATATTCCATATTTCTTAAAAGTTCAATCCAGAAAATATAAATATGTTATTTTTCTTTAGTCGCAGTTTATTTGAACATGTGCAAAATTCTTGATTTTATTATCATAAGAAATATATTTCATACAAATATTTTTGATTCAAAACCATAATTATATTTTCCATAAACTATAGTGAATGTAGGATGCTACTGGACACTTATTAATTCAAAAAGCCAATAAAGTAATTAAATTTTTATTGGAATTGCAACTTTTGAGAATAAATTCATTGTCAGAAATGATTCCACATTATGAGCAAAAACTAAGAAGACTAGAAAACATAGTCCGAAAATTGCAAATAAATCCGAAAAGAATAAAATAGAAAACAAATAAAAAACTGAAAACATTTTGTAGCTTTTAAGTTATAAACGTATGGGCCAAAGTTGAACCATGATAACGAAACACTTTCCAATACAAAACTTCATATTTTAAAAATACAAGATAAATAATTTTATGTTGAGATACGATGATTGAGAAAAAAAAGGAACCTGATTGATATTGATACTTAGTTTTCCAATATAATATTTGAAAGCGTGGAGTAACTTTAAAATGAACCCCAATGATTAGCTGCTGCTGCTGTTGGTGGTTTGATTAGCTTGACTGGTGGTGGAGGTGGTGCTGATTGCAACATAATTTTCCTTTGCGTTAGAATTGAATGATTGTCTACCTGTGATAATGATGACGACTCTTCATTGCTGGTATCCCAGACGACGATAGCATTACGTCCGAATTTCGCAATGGTGCGTAAAAGTTCACGGCGTGCATGAACCGCCTCTTCGTTGCACTTGAAAATAATCTGATACTCAAAATGCCCCGGATAGATTTCATGGCCCACAAGCTTGTCGAATGAAATGAGTTGGCGTAAAGTCTCGTAGACACTCTGTGGTGACATGCGGTAAGTTTTCTTGAGTAAGAGTTTCGAAGAGTTGCGCGATTCCCGTACGCGTATCATGGGTAACGAATGCTGACGAAATAGTGCTGGCAAACTGAAAATGGAGATCAACACAATTTTTATGCATATTTATCAATTGCTGCTTCATCAATAACTACCGCGCAATCGCCAATTGCATGAGGCTAGGATTCAGATATTGCAAATAGGCAAAGCCGCGTGAGTCTCCTGAGAAGTTAACCTTAAAGCGCAAAATGTAAAGTTCGCCTAAATATGCCGATATTTCGGCAATTTGCTCGGCGCGAACCTCCGGCGGTATACCACTAAGAAAAATCTACAACCAAGAAATTATGGAATCACAAGAAATAGTGGAATTGTATCGACCAAATCTGCTACTTACCTCTCCTGCACATGCATTTAATTGATTTTGCAATTGCTCCGGTACTGCCTTCGAGATTTTCAAATATTTTGTGCCATTTTCTTGGTACGATTCATAAAATTTAGATGGAAACTCAAATGGTGAACGCGAATATTGTATAAGCGCATTTTGTTGTTGTACATTTGAAAACATATCGAAGTTGATGAAAATTTTAAGAATTTATTTGCGAAAGCGGAGATTTTCCAGGAATTTGAAGATGTCGAACTCGTCGTTGTCGTCGTTTATTACTGCGAGCGTCGTTGTAAAATGAGCGCGTAAAATTCTGCGAATTTGCTTTTGATATTGCGTTGATTCATTGTTGTTATTGCTTTTGTGTACAGAAATTTGCTCATTTCGTTTGGCATTTGTAGTAATTTTTGAAGGGTTTGCCATTTTCTCCGCCATTTTTTGGCGAGGAGAAATTTTAGAGCTTCGCGCATGCGCACTGTTACCGACGACGTCGACACTGCGGGGCTGGGGAAATGAAAAAGCTGCACAATTTGTGTAGATTTTTTGTGTTTGCTTTTGCAGTGTATAGTGTTTGAGCTAATCGTAAATCACTCATTTTAAAAACTGATGCTGGAGTTGAAGTTTGATCGATTGCGGTGCGAAGAGGGGAAATAATTTTTGAAAGGTATTGGAGAAAAGGATTTCTCCTTTTCGTTACTCAATTTACCTCTATTGGTAGCCATTGTATTCCGCTGATATTTTATAGTGATTTCTGCTTGGACAACGATGCTTTGTTGGTTGTTAAAAACAAGTAGAAAGCGGGAAACCCCGTAAAAAATAGCAGACAAAAGATAATTAAAAAAGAAGTGTCCGGATTTTTGAGGTAAATAAAAAGCGTGGTGTTCGGATTACAGAGTCTACAAATAAAGTAATTGTGTGTCCGGATTACCGCGCTGTCCGAATTACCAAGTGTCCGAATTATCGAGATTGCACTGTACAAGTAGGAAGATCACATGTTTCCAAATATTTCCAAACCTGTTTTCATTTTGTTGCACTCCGATGCATTTATGAAACAAGTTTTTTCTGTGATGAATTTGTCTAAATCGAAAATTCGTAATAGAATCGGCATCAAAAAATCTCTATATTATATTCGAGTTTGCTAAATTTTCATATATCATATGAAAATTTGTTTACTATGCTCTATGAAAAATTTTTTTTTCACTAAAGCAACAAATTTAAGTTGATTTCATGTTTTATAGTAAGTCGAATATACATTTTTTATTTTGATAATATGCATTGGCGAGTGTAATTTTTTATTAAAGTTATTTTTTTGATTTTATAAAAAAAATGGTTATTTGCAATTTTAATTCTAAGCTAAATATCAAAGTGTAAATTGAGCGCTTTTGGGAGATAAATTCTTGGAGAAAATGCGCCTTTTTAAAACTAACCTGGCCACACTGACAACGAGGAAAAAATCAAACTAACTTCGATTTTTGTTCGTTGATGGTTTTTTTTTGTTGGTACATTGTTATGATTTTCGTTTACATCGCCATTACACCACGAACGTGCTGCAATGAACAACAAACTAGTGTGTAAATCCAGTATTAGTCTGCTCTTACACACACAGATTTTTGGCCAATTTTTCTCACCGATTTTCTGTTGGCGAAGGAGAGGAGGCGAAAGTGAACGAGTTGCAATCGGCTGAATCAAGGATTTTACAACGATTTTTGACGTTTGCCATTTGCAAGATTTGCACCGTTGTTCCACTCATGTAAAACGAATAACAAAGTAATAGAAGTACAAAATCGGTTTGTCGAAATCTTTGTCCATAAAAGCTGCCGAGGATGGAACAAACGAACAAAAGAGATTTACACCTTGCTTAAAGTTTGATGACTAGTTCGCAACCCTGTGTTAAATAGTTTTATTTTTTTTTTTACGCTGCCGACTTCAAAACAATTACTGCGATCATTGCTCTCGTTCTTGTTTTTATATATGATTTACATATGTATATATGTATGTACATATGTTCTTCAAGCAAATGCTTCCCTTTTTAAATGTCTTATTGTTCCAAACAACAGAAAATATTTCTTGTTTTCATACATTTTCTTAAGGATTTCTTATACACAGATGTAAGCTTTAGTTGTCGTTGTGTTGAATGCGGTTTAAAGAAATAATGTAAGCATAAGTTTTTGTTGTAGCTTGTATGTACTTAGTTGTTGTTTTAGCAGTTGCTATTAGCACGTTTCGTTGCAGCTTAATTCATTCATTTAATTGCATTATTCTTTTTTTTTCTGGTTTTTTTCTTTCGTTATTACAGTAAACTCGTGATAATGAGAACATCCGATTTCGTAAACATTCACTAATGTGTGAACGCTCATTCCTAGCATTTACTATTTAAAAACATAATAAACGAGAACAAAAATTATGTTTCCATCAACTTTTATTATTTGAGAAATTTAGTTAATGCCCTAGTTATGTTCTCTATAACTTTCTATAAATGACAGGCTGAGAGGAAAAGCGGGCTAAAATTTATATAAGAGCAAAAGTGAAATAATTTAGTGTGTCAGTGCAAGAATGGCATAAGTAATACGGTTTAGAGTGAAAATGAAACGCCTTAAAAGTAAGAGCAAAAATGGTATAGCAATCCTTTCAGAGCAAGAACAGCATAGCTTTTATTCCGTTTTCGCTCTGAACATTTTTCGTTTCACTTTTGCTCTGAACATATTTCGTTTTGCTTTTGCTCTTAAGTAAAATTATTCCACTTTTTTCTGAACGTAGAAGTTATACCACTTTTCCTCTCAGTCTCTCAATTAATACCTTATATTACATTTATTTGTATATATATTCTCCTACGGCGGCAACAGCAATCGAAAACTTGAATACCCTTGGTTTTCATTAGTTTGCGTTATCGCGAGTTCACTGTACTATATAATATTCTTTCTTTCATTCGTTTGCTCATTCCTTCACTTCATCTTAAAAGTATGCAATGAAAAAGCAGGCTTTAATTATCTTATTCGCTTTGAAATGTGGAAATGCAGGTAAGACATTTTTTTTTCCTTTTTTCAGTTGTAGGTGAGGTTTTTTGTATATAGATACATATGTCTGTTGACACGCTCAATCAAAGTCGAAGATTTTTTACTGCTATTAACCCTTTTAGCACAATAAAATAGACAGTGAGATGGGGTTTCTAAATCAGGGGGAGGGGGGGGGGGTGCGGGGTGGCAAAATTTCTAAAATTGGTCAAATATTTTTGGTGTTAACTATAATGTATTCATTAATTGATAAAGAACGTCTTTCGAAACTTCAAACTGGTATTGATAAATTTTTTTTCAATTGGAGCTACTGAATTTTTTATGTAATTTGTGCGTTATGTGAAACTGTATATTTATTAAATCGAATGGCTGCTCATGACAGGAGAACATACTCACGCTTCCCTCATAGAAACTCAGATAAACATCAGCGTCAGTAACAGCAGCATAAATATGTATATTCACTTGCGTAAATGCAACGCTACTTGCCACCCACACACAGGATTATATAAACACGCTTACACATTCTTGAGCCTATCGTGATGCTTGCTGAAAGTATTTCTCAAAGCTTGTCTTCATTGAAAAAAACGTAGGCAGAAGCAAACATAAGAAGAAGCTCAAGTCATCACTGCATTTCACTCGCGCATATTTACTCGTCGTATATTAATTTGCATATTAAAAGATGCTGCTGCTTGTGGTTCCATAGAAGCAGCACCTTCTGCTTTGCATTAAGAGTCAGGGGATGCGCGTTGAGGTTGGCAGTGCAGGAGGAAAGCGGCCTGTAGAAGGAGGATAGTAGGCAGCATTGCTTTACATGCTGTTGACTTTAATGAAGTCAACAATGCGCAACTAAGACCGCCCTTAGGCTGCTGATTAAATTTACACGTTAACTGTGTGACTATATGTATGTGTGTGTAGGTGTGCGTAGGGGAGGGGTATACGTGAGGTGGTGAGATATCTGAGTAAGAGAAAGGCTCATTAAGCATCTTAAATTAAAATATGCCCCAGAGCTACGAATTTTTATCTGTGCGCGTAAATTGAATTCACATACACCTTCACATTTACTTAACACCAAGCAGCAATAATAAAAATAGCAACAACACCAACCAAGATTAAAAAAAAAAATAATAATAACATCCCCAATAATGTAAATCAAATCAAATACATGTCTGCCTCGCATCCGCTTGTTATTTGTTTTTGTTATAGCTGTAAATCTTTGAAGCGCCTATTTAAAATAGAATTTCACCAATTTCCCTTGCTGTTTCTTCTTAATTGTTTATTTTACATTTTTTTTTTTTATTGTTCATTCTAAGGACATTTACGCTGACTTTATTTTAATGAACGCACTCAGGTCGCACAGTTGAGTAACAGTGAGTGTAGGAGTGGAGAGAACCGGAGTATTTCCTGTCTTCCAGGATTGGTAATTTAGGAACAAATTTCACTAGAGCTAGGCTACTTTTAACCATTAACCATTTTCCCAATACAAATTTTAAATATTAATAAATGTGAAAAAACTTTGAATGTCAGTTAAAAAAAATAAAACTGCTTTGAAATTAATACTTTTCCAGTTTAAAATAAAGTTGCTCCCATTTTAAGGGGTCAGCTCATCTAGAGCCGGGGAAGTATATTATAATCAACTGTTGAACAAGGTTAAAAAAATAACACCAAAATGTTTCGAAATGGCGGAGTACACCATGCTGCACTGAAAGTAGTACTAACATAGTAGTTCGTAACATTTTATTCTCTATATGAACCAGAAAACATAATGAAAACCGAACATCAGGAAAATTTTCCGTTGCTTGAACCAAAACTTCGATTTTTGATGTAAAATTTGTTGATATTCGTGCTTATAAAAATATTAAAAATTGATAAAATCATTGATATTTGTGGTTCATATAGAATAGTTTTTAATACTTACTCTACAGTAAAAGTTGAATGAGGTCAATAGGTTCAAAAGTTTTTGCCTAGTCATGTATGAAGCCCTACTATTTCGGCGGCAACACATTCCAGCCCAGCATGGTTTACTCCGCTACTTTGAAAGGTTTTAGTTTAATTTTTTTGTTAAACATTTAAACGAAAATAAAAAAACTCCCCTTTTTCAAGCTTTAAAGGGACTAAACCCCTTAAAGTATAGTAGCGTAAAAAAAGCTTATGTCATCTCTAAAATGGTTAAACTTTATTTTATAAATGTATCATATTTATTTCAGCATTGAATTAAATTTAATTTGTGTCAATGATGAGTTAAATCATTTTTTTCAAATAATAGACCTCGTAAATCACATTTATGGGAAGAACCTTTATGAACTTCGTAGTAGATCTGCTGCTGAGATGAGCAATTTGATTCAACTATGTAGCTCGGGAATTCAACAAAGCTAAGTGAATCGTATATATAGACGGCTGTACTTGTGACCTCATCAAATTCAAAACAAACGTGGACTGCCTCGCTTTTGGTCTTTTTCCTTTCTCCATTTAACTATTACTTATATATTTCTCTCCAAATCAACACAGTGCTTCCTAAAAAAATCGATAGTATATGGATTAAAGTATAGAGTGTTTGCTAATTACAAAACGCGATAAACTTTGACTTCTTGTTTTTGACATGGAGCTTGACTTAGAATTCTGAAGTAGAAAAGGCGACGCAGCAATTCTGCATTCATATTTTTTCCTATGTTAGCAAAGTTAGGTAATTTTTTATTAGCAGCTTAAAATTTTCGCCTTTAACAATAGAAAGCATTATCACATTTTTAGAAGTTTGGACTTATTTGAAATGTAATAAAGTGGTAAATATTTAGCAATTTTATTTTTCACCACTAGATGGCGCGTTAAAAGTGAAATAGAAAAAACAAATAATAAACAGAGATACGTCAAATTAGGAAGGTGCCAGGGAGACATGATTTTCATAATTTCCAGAGTTTCGTCCTGATAAGAGTATCCTTTAGATTTTTTTAACTGAATTTCTAAAATTGAAACTCCAAAAAAATACGTAGAAATTTTAGATTTTAATAAATTTTATTTTATTTGAAATTTATTTTTTGCAATCTATACATTTATTAGTGTAACTAAAATTTTATTCCAGAAGATCCAGAAGTGCTACAATATCATTTATTTATAGGCGAGTATGTTAGCCAAAAATTATCAGATTTAAAATCGGTTTAGCCAATTTTAAAATATTAGCGTCGGAAGTTCGTTAAAATTTACTCATTGAACAAAGCATTCATCGTTGTAAAAATCATTGCTTAAGCGGGAGTAAATAACAAATGAGAGAGAGAGAGACATGAGTAACGGTATTTCTCAGAATTATCTAACGAATTATCTGCATACACAAATAACAAAACAAACAACAACGAGTAGTTTGGTTCTCTTTTGATATTTGTTTTTTCATAAAGAGATTTCTTGAGCAAAAAAATAGCCCTAGTTACTGGGGGCTTACCGACTAGTATCAATTAATCACCAGATGTCGCATTGGGCGCGGTTAAATATATGATAAAAATAAAAAGAGGCATGAAGAATGATATTGATAGAAATAGTGTTTTATTTATACGATCATAAAAACAGTAATTTTGCAAAATTTGGATCCAGTCGGTAGATATAACCGCTCAAAAAGGAGTCTGCATTTGGTGCAGAGGCGAAAGGCATGCTTAATAAAGCCTCATGTTTGTTTCTAGAACAAAAAGGGGGTTAATAATTTAGTTACATAATTGCATTTCCTAGTTCCTGACAGTTTAGCTTGAAAAAATTCTTATTGTAAGCAATAGCGTAAAAAGTCAAAAAAGCCGATTTCATGTAATATTTTTGCAAAAAAATGTTTTAAAAAAAGAGACCTTCAGAAACTAGAGAATTAATTGCATTTTTTACGGGTGAAAAAGAAAACATTCAAATTGGTTCAGCGGCTTTCTGACAACTTGGCACGTCGTTTTTAAAACATGGTTTTTAGGAAAAAGCGTTTAGAATTCGACCGCATCGGGCATTACACGTTGGAGACCTCGTGTGGCGCGAGGCGATAAAATACATAATTATCAGAATTTCGAATTGAAATTTCGCAGGTACATTTCCGAATAGAATTGATTTATGTAAAAAGCGATTTTTTGAGCCTGCTATGTGGTATTCCCACCTTAAATATATAAAAGTATTGCAGTGAATAGATTACGTGCAATTTATCGTTCATTCAGTTCAGGTAAACAACTTTAGTATATCCGGAGTCATGATTTTTTTTGGAAAACTTCGACAAGTTATACAGCATCACTCGCATTATCAGGGATTGGTAGAATTTCATTATTAATATTATTAAATTTTGAATTTGAAAAGTTTTAATCTTTAAAGTTGTACTTCTTTTAATTTCAAATAAGCTCAGATCTCAACGCACTTTGTATTAGTGTGTAAACACTTTAGCACTTATTTTAAATATACTTGACAACACTGTCACTTCATTCTTACTCAACACTTTTCGAGTGTTGAGTATAAGTGTGTGTCTCTCATATTGTTATTGCTGTTTAGTGTTGTTTTTGTTGCTATTGCATATATATTTAATAAATAAACGAAGACTGAAAACTGAAGAAGCGAAAAGATAACAACGCCAAAGTAGGCAGATATAAATAAATATTTTTGTACATAAAATATAATAACAACAAATTTGCACTCGTATGTTCAACAACAACAAGAATAACAAAATACATGACACTTTAACTTAATGTTACTTCGCATAGAAGTATGCTATACATATATTAATACATATGTAACATACAACTAGATGAAAGTTCTGGCTTGGTATATTACTTATCTTTAACATTGTAAGAATGTGAGTGTGTGTATATGTGTATGATTCCATAATGTTCTCCTAATTTATACGCGCTTCCAAATGCAAATTCATATATGCGTTGCTTCAACAACTTCGTTGCTGTTGTTTCACTTAGTTGTGGCTCTTATCCGTCAGAAGGAAAAGAGCGGAGAGAACATCTCCTTCCTTTTAAATACTTGTGGCATGTCAACAAGCATTGGAAAAAAGTAGGTGCTGTTGCTGGTTATGGTTTTCTAGAGTTTCGTTTGTTATTGTCGTTGTTATATTTTCTTTATTGTTGTTGTTGCTTTTGCTTCGGAGCTTACTAAAGAGATACAAAACCGCTGCTAAGAAATGTGGTAAAGTTTTACATTTTCTTATTAAAGAAGAAGCAGAAGAAGAAAAATAACAAGAAAACGTTACTCATTGTGAAATAATGAAATTTCATAGAAAATACTCATGTTGATTTAGTGCTTTGCAATCGTTGCGGTCTTCTCCTTCTTAAAACATAAAAGATTTAAGATTTAAAATTTTTCAGTTGAAAAGAAAAAAAAAAATATTTTCTACTTAAAATAAAAGAAAAAAAACAGAAAAAAAGTAAAATTATTTTAATTGAGGCATGAATTATTTTGTTTTGCACTCTTGCAACTACGACGACGACAATGAATACGAGAACGTTGAACGACGGCAGCAGCGGCAAAAGTAATTAATTAAATGGCGGCAATTTCCGCTTGCATGCAGCCGGATATACAATAGCAAATCGAACAACGTAGGAGCGCATGCATGCATAGGAAAAAACGATAGCAAGAAAGAGGATTCGTGGGAACAACAATAAAAGGAAGGATCGACGCGTTGCATATCCTTGGGCGAAGTGGTGGTAAAACCACAGCTACAACAACAAAAAAGTTAAAAAAATAATCGAAAAAATAAAGCTGCAAAGAAACAAATAAACATGCAAACAAAAGTAATTTTTAATTATGCGCTGTTTCCGGTTTGTAATACAGAAACAATACAAGAAGGAAAACGGAAAACATGAAGTTATGTATGTTTGTAACTAGTACTAATACATACTTACTGGGTATAGTATAAGTAAGTATCTAAGTAAGCAAACAGTGAGCTGCACAAAAGCAGCAGACGGTAGCAACAACAGCGAGGAAGTACCAGCATTTTTCACTTGATGTTGTGGCAGTTGTTGATTTTTTTATTTCTTTCCAACCCAGTAGATAATTTTGAAAATGTCAGAAAAGTACTAATGATGTTATAACATTTATAAATACCAATAGAAAACATTTCGTAAAATAATGTGAAAATTTTTTCAAAAAATACATTGAAAAAAGCTGTTATTTTTGCAACAAAATCCGAGTCGAACGGAAATATCTTTCAGCGGGGAAAAATTCATGACTTTGGTTTCAACAAGAAACAGTCCGACCCAAAAACATTGTGATATTTCATTTAATTTTTTTTTTTTTTTTGGGAAATTTCGTGAATATCAGGCAAAATGTCTAGAAATATATTTAAGGAAAGTTCCTCAAAGGGGAACTCCTTCACTAATACAGCGATTTTTTAAGATATGAAAAAAAAAAGTAGACTTTCTTTGAGCCTTAGTATTGAAGGCAGGCCTTAATTGCTTATTATTGTAGTGCCCTTTCCATAGATCAATTAATATCGTATTTTTCGAATGGGACTTCTTTTTGCTGTGTGTGTTGAAGATATTTCGGGAAATTGTTCGATAAGTTGAAAATAAGCTCTTCAAAACGAAAACCCTTCATAATGTAGTTTAGAGAATAATTCTTTCAATGACTATGTGATTCTTAAAAGTGATATTAGAATAGATTTCTTGAGATACGAAATATAAATTCTTTAAAATGGACAAATGGAATTTATTCTTGCTACAAGTTCAAGCTTTGTTTTGCTCTACATATATTATTTCTTAAGTTTTCGATTCTAGGAGCCTATAGTTTTTATTTTGCAATTAATATTATTGCTATTGAACGATTAAGCCTGTAATACAATCTAAAATGTATTTTGTGCTCCAGCTTAAATTTTTTCATTGCAGATTCTATGATATGGCACTACATAGTTTTTGTATGTTTTTGAAATTTCTGAGAAGCTATAGCTCTATTGGTTCTCTACGTAGGTTACTACAAATTGTTTACTGGGTTATGTTTTTTTTTTTTTTTATAATTTTCTGCTGTTACTGCGATTAAAATATCAAACAATATTTTCAGTATTTTTCGATGTGCTCTTAGTGTACGTTGGTAGACAAAACTTAGCGAGCCATAAAGAGGAGTGGCATTAACAAGCACAGCAGCGCATTGAGTACTATAACAACAATTACAAAGTGGAGTTTATATACTAAATAATTTCTTTTAAATTTACTTTTTATATTTAGTACGGTTTGCTGCAGTTGAGAAGCAAGCGAAAAAAGAAACACATAAAATGTTATATAAATCGCAAGATTCGAGCATGATCTAGGATGAAATATGATTCATGTAGCTATGGTTTGTTTATGAGGTAGGTTGCCTCTATGGAAGCTCAACCAGGCCTTAAGAGCTTTGTGGAGTCACATCCACATACAGGGTTTGTATAGCTGTTTGAGTAGCTAATAGAGA
Organism: Toxonevra muliebris; assembly: GCA_963691655.1. Lineage (NCBI taxonomy): Eukaryota > Metazoa > Arthropoda > Insecta > Diptera > Pallopteridae > Toxonevra > Toxonevra muliebris. The sequence continues at coordinate 10,021,757 of OY829326.1, read as the reverse complement.
TAGCTATGGCGAAATTTAATACATTTAATAAGATTATTGAATCAATTTAAAAATACAAAAACTTTCGATTAGAGCAGTGCGTAATTCGAATTCAGAGGTCGCAGTTCATCAAATCTTTCTTTTTAACTACTTATAGCTGTACATTTTTTGCAATGCTACGAACTAACTATCAAATGATACTTGTGTGTTTATGGTCTTTGTGGTGCATATTGTTGAAGATATTTCATGTGTTTGAAGAATGCTTCTTTACACAATTAGCTCTTCACATTAGCAACATACGTTCTACAATTTCGTACATTACCCTTTTTCTATTGGTAGTGCCGAGAACTGTTTTAAAACTGTCTGGTCAAATTATAGTTTACCTCAAGGTTTTTGTTTTGCAATTTCAAAAATTTTAATTGAAAAACTTTTTGAGAGAGCAACATTTTGCAAGCTCACATAAATAAAACACTTCCTTCATTAGCATTTGAAAGCGTTTTAAGTGAGTGCTGCCAACAAGCGCTAAATTTAATTTACTGCTGATTAAGTAGAAAAAAGTGAATGTGCGCTAAAATCTCATGCAAACATTGCAACCGCAGCATTTAGATCAAACGCCAAAATGATTTAAAAAGCAAATGAAAAGCATCCACAATGAAATAGGAGTGAGGTCTAATTCAACCAGCCAACAGCCGACAATTGAATATCAAACTCATACACATACATCCAAAGAAGGAAGCAGGAGGCGTAAGTATAAGTGTGTAGGTAAGCATACGACGCGTCGGAAGGAAGCCCTGATTAAATGCCAATGCGTATGCAATGAATGAGCTTAATTAACGTAAAAATTATGCAAAAAGGCGCGCATATCTAAATACATACACACACATACACACAAATATCCCCATGCTCAGGATAGATGTGAGTGCAAATGTGTTCTCATTAACGCCCCAACACCCACAGAGAATATTGAAGTGACGCGGCAGCATCGTTACCCCCGCCCCAGCACTTTATACTCAGTCCATTGCTAGCCAACCAGTCAGCCAGTTAATCAGTCAGTTTGGCATTCAGCCAGTCAGTGAGTCACATCACGTAAGGAATTGCAATTAAGTGTGCTAAGTGTTAAAGCCTCCGGCTGCATTAATTAATTATGCTTATTTCGAAGGTGATTTTGAGTTGTTTATGTCACATGTGCACGCTGTCGAGATGTCGAAAATTTTGCAAAGACAGCACACAAATTATGCATTTGTAATTTTTTGTTAAAAATAAATATTGGGTTTAATGGGTTATGTATTTATTTCAGAGTGTTAAACCAGCGAAAATAAGTGTTCGGGTTCAAAATCGTGTTCAACCAAAAAAAAGTGGGTTCGAGTACAAAAATATTCAAGCGAAACATAAAAGTTTTTTCAAACCTTTTCTAAAAATTCTCTCTTTAATCAATCAGTAGCCATGCTTTCTTAAATACCACAATGATCCGGCAATTAATGGAAAGTATACATTTTTGCCTGGAGAGATGACTCCAATAGTTGAATAATTTTTGCAGATTATTGCATAGCTTGCTTTTCTTCATTCTTTTTGCTCTGAATTTATGTTATTTTATTGGAAGATGGGAAAATTAAATTTGTAAAATTCTTGTCAAAAATAGGAAAATGATTGGAAATTATCATGGTGGGTTCAGTATCCGCATCATTTTTAAACCTAAATAGAAATTTGGTATTTACTTAAACAAAAGAAATAAGTTTCAAAATGCTTTAAAAAATTTGTAAGTGTACCAAAAAATAAACATAAATTTCAGATTTACTTTTCTTTGTTTTATAACACTTTATTTAATTTTTCACTCCATTTACGCCAATTTTTCCAATATATATTTACAAGCAAAAATAAGGAAAATAAACTAAAAATTTTAAGCATAACCTGCTCAAACATACATATACATGCCTTTAAGCACAATGGCAACACTGGCCGATACTCATCACTAAAATGCGATAATTGGCAAAGTTTTTAAACCATAAAACAAAAAAACAAAAAACCGAAACCTTTTCCTGTTCCTCTTCTCCCTTTTCTGCTTTATAAAAGTTGCTGCTGTTAGCTTTTAAAATGTTTGTGTTCTTTTTGAATTAATTCGGAAGTGAAACTTTTTGAAATTCTTGGTACAGCAAATCGAGAGGAAGTTGAAACTACCTTCACATTCACCTAACTAATGGCACTAATGCTTTTAGCATGTAGTATCCAGCCACCTAGGATAGGAGTGTAGCTAAACTTTCACTTTGGACGACGCTTGAATTGATTATCGAATCAATCAGTTTTGACGTTTGAAAATGTATGGCAGTAGCAAAGTTCGCTTTATTGGCTTTGATGTTGCTGGCTTTCAAAAAGTGATGGTCATAAAAGTAAAGGTTTATTTGCTGTAGGGTTAAAAGTGAGGTTAGGCTCTTTTTATTAGAATTGAAAATAATATGTTGTAGCAGTTAAGTTAAAGGTATACAGAAAGGCTAACATACTTGAAGTTTTTGCTTAATGAAAATGAAAATGTGGCAGATGATTTATAATGTTTACTTATTTGCAATGTGTGTATGTAGCATGTAAAGCAATCACATTGAATAAATCATAAATATGTATATACGTATATGGATATACTAAAATAAATTTGCCAACAATTGGCGACAGCATCAACAGCAGCGAGTAGCAGGTGCCAATTTTAATTTACTGCCTTGCATCTTCATATGTTGTCGATGTTGTTTTTGATGGTAATATATTTTATAAGCGACACTTGTGGCAAAAATGTTGATGAATATGTATGAATGTGAGGCTGCACATATATATGGTATATTTAATGGGGTGCATTTCGAAGGTAAACGGGAGTATGAGTAAGCCAAGGCAGCTACTGTTCGCTCTAATGTGGTTTGTGGTTAATGAGCGTTAAGTTGGCATTTTCAGTACATTTGGCCAAAAGTTGTTGATGTGTGAATGTTCAAATAAATTTACACTTGAGCGAATCGTAAATATACAAATACATACAAACATAGATACAAAGCACATACACAAATATGAGGATATTCTTAGGAATAGACACAAGCTGCGGTTATTATATGTGTGCGCATGAGTTTATTTGTGTGGGTGTGTGTGTGGTGCTTTTGACAAATACTCGCAATTAAATATATCTTGAAATTATTATTTTTTTTCTTGATTTGCGACCTTTTCTAAATGCTTTAAAGTTACAGCACTTGTTCAATCAAAGTGCACATTTTAATTATACTAGGCAAGAAAGTGAGGAGACGCTGTCAGTAGAAATTGTTGCGCTCGTTTAAACAATCGGGTGAGGAACTAAATTTGTGAATGCTTTGCTTTATCACCATTGGTATAGAGTAACTCATTTCCAACAAGACGAAAAGTTATTGACCTTCAGGGTGGAGGTAACGTGAACTGTAGATGTAATGTTGACAATGTTTAACTGATTATGAATATTTCTTCTAGATTAGGGTTCACAACCGTCCTCTTTAAAGAGTACACGCTCTCTTTTTGCAGGTCTTCTCTTATTTACTCTATCTTTTTTCATCAAAATTTGTATTCGCGCCCAAAAAAGCATAAAAAGAAAAATATAATTTAGAAGTTAATTTAGAAGCACTACAAAAAGTATACCCAGTATTAAAAAAAGAAGGTGGGTGCCATAGTGCTATGCGCACGTGCAATAAGACCATTTGTATCGAGAATAAGAGAAGGTTCGTAGTTTGTCTGGACTTATTGGTTTTCTTTGTTTCAAATAGGGCACGTTGAATCCAAAATCCGTAAAACAACATTGCAGCAATCTCAATGTTAACATCTGTGTTGGATAAGTTCAGGCCGGATTCTTCCAAATAAAATCAAATATCTGCTTGTTAGATTACTCTAGACTACCACACAGTAAAACACCATCTAAGCTAAAAGTCAGTCGATTGTAAAAATAAACTGCTTGCGGATTCTACAATTGTGAATTTATTTCGATCTAGAAGAATGAAAAAGGAAACCACCACAGCGCTTTCTCCACAATCTTTAGAAGATTTAAAAAATGTTCTGATGCAATTAAGGTATTTCAAATTGTAATGCAGTACTTTGGCGCTGAGTTTGGAATTTACCATAATTCGATAGACTTTAAGTCGGTTTTAAATGAGAAATTTGAAACATTTAGTCAAATTATTTAAGATTGTTTACTCATCACTCTCCTCCAAAGCCCTAACTAATCGCTCGACAGCAGCTTACCAGCCAGAAAGATATCAGCTTCCTTATAAGATTATTATTAGTTCTTGACAAACTTTGAAATTTAGAAGAATATGCAGTCGAGTGAATCGTGATTCACAGAGTTATTCGAAGAATATTTGTCGTTCTTTTAAAAACGATAATTTTTGTGACTTAAATTTGTATTTACATGCATATACATATAAACGTGTTGCATAGTGTAATTGATTTTGTTTGGAAACAACTTTTGCAGTTCATGAATAATTTTTGTTGAAAGTAAAATAATCTCAGAAACCTACGTACTTGTACCCTGACAAGTGGGTGGGTGGGTGTTTGATACTAGCAGCAGCAACAACAACAATGCCACTTAGTAAAATATTTACGTATTTAAATGCAGGCATTAACGCGCTTTCATAAACGCAAGTAGAACAAGAGCAGATGGTGCTTTTTGAGACTGCGACTTTATAGCACTTAAATGGAGCGATATCTGTTGGGGGGTAGCACAATAAAGGACGCAAGTGTGAAACTTAAAGCTATAAAGGCGCCAAATCACCATTATTATCGTAATCTTAATAATTTTTTGCTATGAAATTCTTAAATATGTGCAAAAGTACTTAAATACTTTTTGAGAGACACCTCGGCTGTTACTTTGCTTCGTTTATTTTTTTTTTTATTTGAATCAGGGATGCCAACTCATTTTTTCTTTCTCCCCGATAGTCCTCGAGAAATTCTCCGATTTTCGATCGAATTCCCCGCATCGATATAATATCATATTATAACAGCACGACACGCATTTCCCATATAAACATTTTACAAAAACGAAAAATTACCTAAAATTTACCTCGATGAGTGTTATATTAAGGCGGCCCTGAACTTTCTCGGTCCAAAACTTAACCAATTTTTACGGGACTGGTAGATTAATAGAAATGTACTTTCCGATTCAGGAATTTTTTTGGGACATGGGAGATTTCATTTCAAGGGAATCCACTCTCAAAAGCGATCCGGGTAGTAGTTGCTAAACAAAATTTGAACGAGATGGAGTGTTTCGAATTACTAGATGCTCATTTTGATAGATAACCAAGCCTCAGCCCATCTTTGGATATCAAAGTTCTCAAAGGAGAAGACATAGGTTCTCTTTTGACTCAAATGAAAAATGGCAAAAACCTTATTTTGAGAAAAAGGGGTTCAATATTTTGACAGTCGGTTTTTAACATATAAAATATATTTCATCTTCTTTATGATAGCTGATCGTAATTTCTAAGTTTACAGATTATTTATTTATTATTATTTGAAGGAAGGACGACTCGAAAGTCAGGCACTACGATCTATAAGATCTATTGTACCAAAGTCCCAAGAAAGAAAGAAGGAAAGGAAGAGAGAAAGAAAGATAGATAAGAAACATACCCAAGCCGAGAATCGAACTCGGGTCTCCAGGGACAAGAGTCTGGAACTCTGCCAGTAGACCACAGTGGCGATGGTAAGACCTACAGTTTAACGCCGATTCCGAACGGTTGTGGCAATTTTTTATCAGCTAGGTGGTTTTGCCATTACCAACCAAGGTGTGTTACTTGTACACATTCCACTTCATATCGATAGTGAATATAAGAAGTTTATGAGAATTAACCACCAGACTAAGATGGGAATCGAACCCGCAGCCTTCTGGATAAAAGTCTATTGCACTATCCACTAGACTAGGGATGTGCACTTCAGTTGCCCTCTGCCGACGTCGTGTGTAAGAAGGTGCTAGAAGCGAGGTGTAAATTTAAAGACGAGCGGTGGTGGTTTTATTGTGTGTGTACACATAAACATTATTGTTGTCGTTTTGCCAAAAGCACACATAAATGTGCAAAAAACTAACATAAGGGAGAGAGTACACCAGTGGCGGATACAAACAAAATTTTCTGGGGGATCATAAATATTAAAAATTTTCCATATATTTAGAATTTTTATATCAGATATTACTATTTTATGTATTTGAAAATTTTTTGGGGGAGGGGCGGGGGGAGTGGAAAATAGCCCCATTTAGCCCCTTGCAACTGCCACTGGCCTAACCAATTGTAAAGCAGAGTGACCAGGTTATATTAAAATAACCCGCATTCTTCTTTTAAATTTAGCGACCAAAATATGTCCGATTTACATACATATTTATATTACCTTTACCAAACGTAAATCAGCTTTCAATTTATAAAACATATCTTGTGGGATAAAAAAAAAACTATTAAAAAAAGAAAAATAGCGCGAATGACTATAAATTGTTAACTTGGCCACACTAATGTGGAGAGTGAGTGAATATAACTGAGAGCGCCCTGGCTACTGCCAGAACGCCGAAGAAATGTGAGCATTGGCAGTAGGAATGCCAACTTATAAGGAATTCCTCGAATTGTTGGGAATCGACATCAATTTTAGTTAGTTGTAGGGAATTGGGGAGTGAGATCGTTTTAGTGGGCGACTGAAAATTTTAATTTTTTGTCAATTTGTAGATATGAAAAGTGTATATTTTTTGTGTAAAACCTTTTATTAATTTTTTATTTTTATTATTCTTTAATTTTTGTTAAAAGTATTTGCATACATTACATACATGCATAAAAGTTGTAATCGTAAACAAAAATATTCTTTACTTTTTGTGTTAATTATTAATTGTGATCTAAAATATAGAGTTGGCATCCCTGATCAGCACGCAGCAGTGCGTTTGCTGCTTCTCTTTTTTCGATCTCTCAAAGTAACAACCACGCAGGAAAATTACATATGCATTCAATAATATAATTAAAAAGTTCTACAATACAAAGCTAATTGAAAAATTCTTTCTTTTCCTGGTAACGCAATTACTAGGTTTATGAAATCAATCCAAAAAGCATGAGTAAAGTATAGCTAAAAACGAAGTTTTCTTATGCATTCACGTTCACACTCTCTACAGGGGCGAAATCAATAAATTCATATACATACACAAAAGAAATCACATTTGTTCTCTTATACTAGTTACTCTTCCCCATAGCACAGCGTTACCCCTCGTCTAGCCCTTATGAGTATAGCATCAGCTCATATGTGTTTATTGCCCATATGTGTCGAAGTGCACATCGCTACACTAGACTATCGAGGTCGTCAAGTTTACAGATTAGTCAGCAAGGATTAAGAGTTATTAAACAGGAGGTGCTGGACTAAGGCATAGCTTTCTGAATGGTCGAAAGGAAAGTCAGAGCGTCGCGACTGTTTTGGCCTGACTGATACTCGGAGCTATAATCGTCTATATCTACGAAAGCACTCTGCCTTCCTTGAAATTTTTTCAAAATACTTTCGAAATATAATGCTTTGAAATAGCACACTTTTTTAAAAATCGATTTCTCCAAACCAATAAATTGCTGGGCCTTCTTAAGAAAAGATGAAGATTTTAAGACTCAAAATATGAAATATTTCATAAGTTAAACGTTTTACATTACTTAAAATTTGACAAAAAATATTCTACAGGCTTTTATGACTAAAAATTGAACGACTTGAAATTCCCCCCAAAAAACAGCTCATTCCCCACACAGTAAAATTCCCCGCAAATCAGGGAATTCCCCGCAATTTGGCATCGTTGATTTGAATGCTTCAGTGGAACACAGTCTTAACATCACTTAACAACTTCCTTCCTTTCTCCGTACACTTTTATTCTTTCAGTTTTTGTTGTTATTTTGCAGATAACTGTTAATTGCATGCACTTTAGAGAGCACATACTTTTTTTCTAATCCATACAACAATAATTTATGAATGAAAATTTGAGAGTGCAAAAAAAGAAAAAGAAAGAAGAAATCAATATAGAAGAGTGAGAAGAGTAGCAGAGAGTACAGTGAGAGCACAAAAAATGTAGTCATGCACAAATACAAAAGTGAAAATTGGTTAAAAGAATTAAAATGGCGCACAGTGGTTTGATTGCGGAAAAAAAATTTTTTGACGCGTCGATATTAGAATTTTTTTTCTAAATTTCTTCTTCATAAATATTTCATTAGCATTTAAAAAAAAAAATTGAAGGGATTAGTTCACTAAATTATTGTGAGTAAGCTGTCAAAGTTGATGAATGCTAAACACAAAGTGCTAGCATGCATTTTGAAGCGTTTTTCGGAAGCTTTTGTTGTTTAACTATATAGTTGCTGCGGATCCCTTTTTTATTAACGAAGTACTAAATGCATATCGGGAAAAAACTGTATGAAAATGTGAGTTTTGTGGTTTCAGTGTACTTTTAAGAGATTGAAATTGTTTTGTCAAAAACAAAAAAATATGAATTAAAATGAAATGTTGAAACAGTTAAAACTATTTTTTTATGATATTTATCTCAGTATCTTGACTGCAACGTATTTTAGAGCGTTTTCAGTTTTACTGTTGTATGGTAAGTGGGCGTGGCAGTTGACCGATCACGCCCATTTTCATAATTTTTCTTTTCCACGACCTAAGAGTGACTCATGTCAAAAATCGTTAGGCTGAGATAATTCCTTAAATTTTTTTCCGCACTTTGTATGGAGTCAAACCACTGTGCGGCGTAGTGGGGACTAAGTGTTGCCTGCACAAAAGAAAGGCAAAAAGGTATATACGTAGCATGTCCTAAAAGTACGATGCAAGTTTTTTATGACATTTCAGAGACTACTCAGTGACAAAATTGGCATAGGATGAATTTATTGTACAAAATAGATGCGCACCAATTAGGAATTGGTTGCAGAACAACAAAGAAAGGATAACAAATGACAGCAGGTACATATCTATAGTACTTATTTACACTTTTAAGAGAATCAAGAGAAATGTGAAATGGAAATGCACTTATATAAATTACCATTGGGGATGTCAAGTAACGAGAACAATAGCAAATAACAACAACCATCAGAAAACATAGGAAAGAATATCATAAAATAAAAACTTTGTTGAAATTAGAATTCAAAAGAAAATGTTAATAAAAATTAAAAAGATAATACTAGAACTAGAACTCAAATTGCTAATCCTAACGTGTATTGCTATACAAATGTGAGAATAAGCTACAGGTAGACCTCGGGGGTTACGTTCCTGGAAAATCTGGAAAATGCCGTATTAAGGGGAATCGCGTTAAATGATTCAAGGAACCAATGAAACTTTACCCCCTTACGTTCCAAGATCTTAAAAAAAAACATTGATCGATCTCCTAAACTTGGGATTTTTCTCTTTTTCCCTTATTTTTGCACCAAAAACTGGCAACGCGTCTAGTACAGCGTTCTTTTACGTACGTGAGTACAGTCTTCAATCCATAACATAAGCAACCAAGGGCAAAACAAATTTTACAGCGTTCCTGATGCTTCTAGAAGGAATTTTTTCTGCAACCACTTAAAAATTGATTTTCCACGTAAAAAACTGAGCCATTAAATAATTTCAATATTCTTTCTTGAACATTTTGGGATGTCTAAATGAAGCCAAGTGGAAACTTTTCTGCAAAGCGCAAATTTCATCGATTTTTTTTGTGTGCAGTCTAATGTACATATATACATATGTATACATACATCTATGTATGTGCATAAATAAAAAACATAACTACAAAAAAACTTATTTTTCCCGAAACCGTGTTAGAACGAGGTTTTACGAGTTGCCAACGCGCCGCTGAAGATGATGCGTGAATCGCATCGAAATGCATTCATATTCAATTTTAATTTAAATAAAATAATTTTAAGAATTTGTTTATCTCAACAAAACTCTTGTTTTTTATTTAAATTAATTTCTTCGTTTTCTGCAATCTGTAAGGAACAAAAACCAATATACCAATTTTTACCAAGTTAAACGAAAATATGTCGCAAAAAGTGAAACGTATTAGAGCGAGGCTGTACTATAGGAAGTAAATGTCAAGCGAGGTCTACCTGTACTTTTACAGAGTAGAGAGCGGTGAAGCGAATGTACAACTTGACGAATATGAAGGTGAAGTTGAAGGAATTCTACTTGGCGACGCAACAAGCTCCACAATGGCTGAAATCCAAATAGCACAAATAACCCAGTTTCTTTGGGCTAATTTAATGAAAATTCTTATTTGAGCCACTAGATACAGTTTTTTCTACCAACTTCAATTGATCGAACTTATTACCGTTACTTTTACTGCATTATTTTTAAATCAAAAACAACAAAATTCCAATTTCAATTATTTTATTCAACTACAACACATACACTAGCAGACGTCATGGTTCGCTTATTTAAGCAAATAAGGAGAAGCATAAGGAGCAGCATAAGGAGCAGCATAAGGTGCGGTATAATGTGCTGCGTAATGTGCATGAGCAGCAAGTGGAGCAGCAAAAGGTGCAGCGACATGTGCATGAGCAGCAAGAGGAGCAGCAACTGCAACTGGAGCGGCAGCATAAGCAGCAGGAAAGGCAGCAGAATGCGCAATACTGTGTGCATTATAGCTGGAGGCATAAGGAGCTACATATGCCGCATGTCCAACAACTGCGGGAGCAGCAGCAAATGGTGCAGCAAGTAAAGGTGAGCTATATGCCAAAGGAGCAGCTGCGAGTAGACCTGGCTTGGCGGCAGCGATGGCGATGATGGCAAAAAAGCAAATAGCAACCTGAAAAATTAAAAATTGTAATTAAAGGCTAAATTAAATAAAAAAAATCCTGACGAACTTACAAATTTGAACATTTTGATTTTTTTGTTTTGTGTTTTGGCTTACGAGGTATTCGTATTGAAGTTAGCTGGTAAACTGATATACAATTTGCAGGCAGCGGTGGTTATTTATAGCACAAAATTTGTTTTCAGCGTTTGCTACTTGACATTGACCGAAAAAGAAATTTATTATTCCGTGTGCATATTTCGGTTTTTGTTTTTTGGGTCAGCGAAGAAAAATAAAGTGTGGTAAAGAAATCAAATATAAAAATTGAATTGCAATATAGTTTTTATGGAGTTGTCTGAATATTTTTCTTTATGTATATTCTATCAGAAAAAAAGATATAAGCAAAATAATATCCTCAACTTGACAATGAAATGCGTTGCACTTTTCAACTCACTTCTTTTTTGTGATCTTCTATAATATTTAGTGCATATATGTTGAAAAGTTTGTCAGCTATTGTCCTTAAAGACTGTTCCTTCTCATTCGGCTGTCATTCGCTTTATCGCCATTGCATTAAATGTAGAAAAAAAAGAAGGAATATTGCTCCAGCCAAAGGGGGCAAATAAAAAACTAAGCAGTCATTTCAATATAGAAGTTAACATCGTGTAAAAATAAGCACAAGTAAAGAGCGCTGCAAGTGCGGCAAACACTTGTCGCGCTTCGTCTGGCATTATCCTTTTGTATGCGAACATAAACACACATATTTGCACATAGCCTCGTAAACATTTACAAGTGTGAATGTATTATTGTGTGCCGTTGACGTATGCAGCTGCAGCTTCTGCTCCTGCTGTTGCTGCATTTCCGCTTAAAAAATGCGCAACATATGCGCGATGATGCGCTCGTTTCTTTTATGATGATTTTCAAAAACGCTGATATAAAATTCTGGTTTTGTTAACATAAAAATTCTTAACGCTCTGTGCTTAATTGGCATTTTTAAGTATATGTGCATACATTTACAAGTGCATACAAATGAATCACGCTACAACACTTTTTACTTTTTATTTCGAATATACTACACACATTTGTATATTGTGTGAAAGTATGAGTAGATGCATATTTTGCATACTCGATATTTTCTAATTAGTGTTTTATAACGATTACAAATTTGTGCAACACAGTAGCCCTATCCACGATGGTCTTGTATCATTGCAAATGCAAATTTTTATTCCATATCGCATTTATGTATTTGTTGTAGTGATAGCAGAAATATTTTGCATTTGCAATGATGCAAGACCATTTACATTAAATTGAGAATAGGGTTAATATATAAATACATATGTGTATGCGTACATGTTGTTTACATTTCCCTTATTAATTAATGCTGGTTCCTTCATCCTTTTGCATCAATTGGTTCACTCTGCCATACGAGTTAGTGGTGGGGAAATCAAAAGAAGAACTGAGTGCTAGAAAATGGAGTTAAAATTGTCACCATTATCACCATACGTTCTCATTTCACATCATTTTCATTACATGTATGCTCTGGAAATTTTAATTAATTCTTGAATGCAGAGCAATCGACAGATGAAAACATTTAGCTAGTTAAGCATATTTATAAAAAGGTTTAGATCGGTTCGGTGTACTAGTGGATGTTGCACTTATCGTGAATTTTAATACCACTAAAGCTCTTGATTATTAATTTTCCCCCTCTGCACCATCTGTGAACAAAGTAATAGCAAACTGCAATCCACCAGCTTCAATCTCCTTCAATTGTAAGTTCCTACATAATTCTTCTTCGGTAGAGAATTGGCAATGAATAGCTACAGAATTAATTAGGAAACCTGCGGCAATTAGTTGTAACTGCTGAATTACAAAGAAATTTGAGAAGTTTTTGAAAATTTATCCAATACTTTTAGAGGTTAATATTATAGAGATATCGAATTTATTTTATCGATTAATTTCTACTTTGTATTTTAGCTAAAAACACATACATGCATATAAAAATCAAATAAATATTCAAATAAAATTTACACCTTAATGAATTTCCTTTTTCTTTGATTGATTTAGCTTTTTTTTGCCACATATTTCGAAAAAGAGGCTTTGAAATTTATGCTATCGCGCTTTGATTTCATGTGAGCTCAATATCGCTCAATAGGCTGCTGCTCAAATATAAACTGTTTTCAATAGTGACGAGCTAAGTGACCAGGCATTCGTTTGACTTACAAGGTCAGTTCCCAGAGGGTGGCCAGTGTTTATCACACTATGTCGGATGACGGTGTTTGCATTTCTGTAAGAAAGGGCCGGAGGCTTTCTCGCAAGGGAAATAAAGCGCTTCTATAGAAAAACCGGAAATAGGTCGCCAAACACAGCGAAGAAGGAAGAGATACGCCGTACCATTATGGAATGATGAAGTGAGTTGCTTTAGTTGGTAGGAATCCAACATAATCCGAGATAACAGAGTTCTGCGGTATTTATTCCAGATTTTTGTTAGCCAAAGTAAAAACCAAGCAGATATTCCTTAAATTTTTTTTTGTCAACTGTAACATAGTTTTTTTGACAACGTTTTTTTTTTATCGAAGAGGAAAGCGCTAAAAGTCTTTAGTCCGTGTGGGACTTCCATCAACTAAAATCACCTCATTGTCTTGGCGGGTACCGCTCTCGGGCTCACTGTGGTTAATACGTTAAGAAAACCGTCATGAGCATTATCACTAAGAGCGTTTGTCTGTCCTTTCATGTGCTATATCACGACCGTTGTAGCTGACTGAAGCTTTCGTTGCATTCACACGCAATGTTCTTCCTCAATTCAAAGTGGCTTCATAATTTTACCTGCTACCCTAAATACCGCTACCCATTTTTCATCGCTTTCTAACATCTATGACACTAGATTCTCCATCGTCGGTTCCTTCCGAAGACCCGACCTGTATACGTCTTCTTTGATAATCTGTTTTCCCACGACCGTACCATAGTTTTTAAAATTTTCCAACATATTTTGCACCTTTTATTCATCGATCACTAATATTTATTCAGATTGACGTTGAAAAATATTCGAAATTTAAATGAATCTGTCTAAAATCAATTTTTATACCTGAAGTTTTTCACCTTCCATTTTATGGGATTCTAAACCGACAGAAGCAAAGTTCCAATATGAGCTGTTCGTGCAAGGAATTTTTGAGTAAATATCAATTTAAGCAGTTTTTTAAGTTTGTGTCTGATTTAGACTAATTAGGTCCGGGTCTTAACTGTAGACAAATTTAAAGATGTGTGTAAATATTTAGTTGGACTCTTGTTTTTTCGTTAAGTCCGTAATAGTGTGTGACAATCAAACGAAAACAAGTTTTGGTAAATTAAGAAGAATGTTGCAGCTGGAAATGTTATGTTCAATCATGTAGTGGAAGGTTATTGATTTGTTTGCAAAAGTGATATACAAAAAGATCCACAATTACAATACTCATTAGATTTCCGATTAATAAATGATTACTACCTATTTAGTCATGCTTTTCAATACAAAACCTTACGACAAGGTCATGGTAAGTATAAATTAAAAACGTATGTAATTGTATACATAAATAAATACTTTAACTGTTGAGTCTCGCAGCACATACTAAATAAAAGAAGACAAACGCCACAAAATAAAAGTAAAAGCAGTAAATATTTATTATTTACATAGTTGCTGTAAGTTATTGCGCACATGGGGAATTTGTGCGTTGCATACTAAATTCCACAAAAACTATGTACTAAAATTTAATTTTGACCAAAAATGGTAAGGTATAAAAGTTGTTTGAACTCTGGTTAAATATATCAAATCCAATTTGTCCACTCAACAAACAATCAAAAAACTAAATCAGAATGTTCAAAGTAAGTTTGCGCTTTTATTTATTTTTGTTTTTGTTATTTAATAAAAAAATATTTTTGTAGCTCGCTATTTGCTTCTTTGCCATCATTGCATTTGCCTCCGCTAAGCCTGGTCTACTCGCAGCTGCTCCTTTAGCATATAGTTCACCATTGGTTGCCGCTCCAATTGCTGTTGCTCCTGCCGTTGTTGGTCATGCGGCCTATGTTGCTCCTTATGCCTCCAGTTATAGCGCACACAGTATTGCACATTCTGCTGCCTTTCCAGCTGCCTATGCTGCGGCTCCAGTTGCAGTAGCTGCTCCTCTTGCTGCGGCACCGCTTGCTGCTCATGCACATGTTGCCACACCTTTTGCTGCTGCTCCTTGGCTTCTCAAGTAGATTTGAGAATGTTCGAATGGAATTCAAGAACAATTGTGATACAAAAATTTTATTCAAACAAAGTTAAATGATAATTAAAAAAACGAATTTTCTATAAATGCAACAGAGTTTTTGTATTCCAGAAATTATTCATTTTAACTTATACCGCAGTGGCCAGATAAAAGTTAACACTTCATACATTTTAGAAATTAAGTGAAACTGGTTTCAAAAGTTGAAAATTTTTCGATAAATTTGGAGTCTTATTATTTGACAAAAATACTCTTTGCTTCAAGAAAATCGGTTTTCATATTTATTTCAATTTCAAAGCAAAGGCTCCAATTTTCAACGGTGCGTATGAGGAACATTAAATAATGCAATTATTCAAAACTTAATTTTTTGATTGCATTTATTTCAATTATGGACATCTGAGCTGTTAAATTTTATGTTTGATGTTTCCACCTCATGCTGAGGTAACAGGCGTGGCATCAATTTTATCAAGTCTCGGCAGAGTTAGAATTTTATTTCGCTATTCCAGGCCTCCGTTATTGACGACTTCTACTCAAATTTGGTTTTCAAATTACCAATAGATAGATCTCAATTGTGTTCAGATCGTTGCTATTTCCTATCTAATTTTGCGATTCAGTACCAGCTTTTTTCAGATACTGCTTCACCATATATAGAAAATTATAGAAATTAAATAAGTTCGTTATATGCTTGATAGACTAAAAATTACCGGTTTTTAAAAAATATCAAACCGGAAAAACGAATTTGGCATACTTTTAGCTCTACGGCTTAGCGAAGAGTCGACTTGGGAAGTTAACGTGGGTTTGCACCCAAATACCATAACTTTATAGGGGAAATTTCTGCCAAGTTTAATAGTATGGGCTGGAATAAATGCAGTTGCGGATCCAAAATCGTGCAAAATATCAACAAGATTCAGTTTTCGGTTTTAGATTGGTTTATAATGGGTTGAGAATCAATAGAATTTTAAGAATTCAAGGTCGCTGATTCCTACCCTGCATTCAGATTTTTTTTTCCCATCTGGAATTTTCTTTATATCGACTCGAACCTATAATTTTTTTTTTTTTGTGGATTCAATTTTTCTACCTAAGAACCGAACCCGTTGAACTGGTACTCGAGTCAAGCATTTAAGAACTAAATCACCGAAATAATCCATTTTATTAGAACAATCCATTCGGACATTTTTTAAGAATTTAACCCCATCTGGAAATCGAACGAGGCAATTGGAACAGAGGTGGCCTGGACCCATATAAAATTTATATTGTTTTATTCCTACACGTTTCATGCCAGAGGAAATTGTGCTTATCATGGAAAACAAATTTTTATCGCACAAAAATCTCTATTATTATAACATGGAATACGAAAATTTTGACAAATTTGTAAAAATTTTGAATTTGGTTGGGAGCAGTGTTTAGTACGTTTTTGAGTCTACATCTGACAGCATTAAAACTATGGTAAAGGAACAAAGAAAATGTTGTCAGCTATGACCTGAAAATGATTTATCCATGGCCGAGGCTACCTTACAAAAGCTCTTCATTTTCAAAATTTATAATTATGTAAAAAGAGCATTTTATAAACTTTGTATTTCATTAGCACTAGAAACAGAAAGGCTATAATGGTTTGATCTAATATAGCTAATATATCTATTCATAAAATAAAGAAAAATCTAATATAATAACACTATTAAAATTTTAAAAGATATGCAAATAGAAGCTGGGGCAAAATAAAAAAAATATCATCCAAAAGCGATATTGAGTTACATTACTCTTAATGTACTAGCAAATGTGATAACAAAAAAAAAAAGCCAGTGAATACAAAAGCTTTTACCTTTAGAATATTTAGGTCTTTATGCAAAGCGTTGTTAGTTACTAACCAGGGTGCTTTTGCTAAAATCTCAGTGTTTTGGATTGATAGCGTTGTAGTATTTCTAAGTTTGAATTACTAGTGATACCCCACAATTGAACTCCTTATGTCCAAACTAGTTTTAATATCGTTTTAAAAAGTAGTAGTTTGTTCTCAAGACTCAGCTCTGATTTCGGACCCAATACCCAGTGAATTCAAAACTGCGTTTTGTTTTTACGTTAAGGTGTAGCCTCTTCGCTTTATTATGCTTTTTCCAATTTAATCTTTTATCAAGGTGTAGGTAGTTCTTAATATTTAACACTGTTACGTTTGGGGATAACAATTCCATTCAGATTTTACGGAGGACATTCCCTTCTTCTTAATGAAAACGTGATATTTGCTGACTTGACTTGTCAACCTTTATTTTCCAACGAAGTAACCATTGTTGAATGTCGTCGAGCTGTTTCTGAACAAGATTTGCAGCTTCTGTAGGAGATTCAATTGACGCTAAAATGGCAGTATCGTCTGTATAAGTAGCAATAGTAACAGCATCAGTTTCAGGAAAGTCACAAGTAAAAATTTTATAAAGAGCAGGACCCAGAACATTGCCCTGTGGTATTCCGACTTTTATTTGACATTTGGCTGATGTTTCACCATTTACTTTGACATAGAATGATCTTTCATGTAGATAAGAATTTTAGACCAAATAAAATGGAGTAAATTTTTTAATTTGTATAATAGCTCTTGATGCCAAACTCTGTCGAACGCTTGCCGAAGGTCCAAACATATGACAGAGCAATATTTTTTGCGTTCCAGAAAGTCAGTGACAATATTCACTATGCGATGATATTGCTAAGCACGGTAGCTTATGACGATTGGTGATCCGTAACTATATTTTTAATTTCTAGTTATATTTGCAATCTACTCAAGAGAATTCTTTCTTATATTTTCGAGAATATTGGTCTATATGAGGACATTGAGTTTTCAGGTTTATTTGGTTTAGGAATCATTATTATTTTAGTACATTTTTATTGAGAAGGAAAGTGGTTTAATGAGCAAGATTATTCCTTATTCTTATAATTGAAAGTAAAACGTAATAACTAAAAAGAAAAATAACTAATTATGTCACTGACTTTTTTGCCTGTTTAAGTTATTCAATTTTTTAGTGTTTGATATTTTTTTTTTTTTTGGGGGGGGGGGGGGGGGAATTTTGTTATTGGCTAGAAATGTGAATGTTTACTTCCTTTTGAAACACGTGGTTCGGTCCACATTTGTTAGATGGATATGAAATAATACATGAATTTTGACAGTACAGGAAACTTTCAAACACCATTTCCCAACATATTGAAATTTGCACATACGCGTTTCTGGTATAACGGGAACTATATAAAAAATATGAAAAAATGAAAAACAAAATGGGAAAATCTTGCTTGCATATTAATTTGTAGACATTGACATTGAAATAAATATCATTTCAATACAAAAAAGAAAATTTAAAATAAAAAATTCCATGAGCTACATAACAATAATTTATGTTGCACTTCATTTAACGTTCATATTAATTTTTAAATAAAAGAATATTTCAAAAAAATACAAATATGTACGCAATTTATTTCATAAAAGCAAAATTAAGAGGAAAATCCATTAAGATGATTAAATGTGATGAAACAAATAAAAAATCAAACAAACTAAAATGAAATATAACAATAAAAGAAAGAAGACAGCAACAGCAGGTACAACAACAAAATGCTGTCAACAAACGGTTCATTGCACACCGCAAAAACGCATTTTGCATATTAAAATCGAAGTGATAATTATTCTTCTTTTTACTGTTTCTTTTAATATGTTCGAAATCAATAAAATATTTTTTTGTTGTTGTTGTACTGGTTCAGCTTCACTATAAATTTATACATGTTCATTCATCGTTCACCTCCACAATGCTACTCGCGTTGTCCATAGCGGTGTCTCCATATGCACGAGCACCTTCTCTATAACTTACCTTACTCAAGTTGTTTATTGTTGGTGTTGGCCTTTTATGCCTTAGTGGTTATATTTATGCATAAGTGCAGAGGGGAGCATGGTTCATGAAGTTAATCGTTCGAAGCACGCACTACTGCACACATTTTTCAAATGCAAATGAGTTCATTGAGTTTTTGTAATATTTGGCAACACTGCATTTATTTGCGTTAGTAAGTAATTAAACATTCGGCATTTGAATTGTCATTTCAATTGTTTCTTGAAAAAAACCAATACTTAATATTCATCTCAGCTTGATCAAAATTAAGCTGCATAGTTTATACGATTGCGTTTATCTCCTACTCTGTGATAGCGATCAATTATGCATTTATTTTGTACAAGTTTCATATTAAAATAAACTAGTCGGTAAGGCCCCAGTAACTGGGGCTATATTTATTGCTCAAGAAATCTCTTTATGAAAAAAACAAATATCAAAAGAGAAGATAATTCGTTAGATAATTCTGAGAATTGCCGTTACTCATGTCTTCTCTCTCTTTCTCATTTGTTATTTACTCCCGCTTAAGCAATGATTTTTACAACGACGAATGCAATGCTTTCAGTGAGTGAATTTTAAAGAACTTCCGATGTTAATATTTTGGAATTGGCTAAACCGATTCTAAATCCGATAATTTGTGGCTAACCTACTCGTTAAGCTCTTTGAATTGATATAGAATATGATATTGTAGAACTTCTGGATCTTCTGGAATAAAATTGTAGTTACACTAATAAATGTATAGACTAAAAGTTTTCCAAAACGATTGTATTTTTAAAATACTAACCCTTATTACTTCAATAACAAAAACAGAAGAAGTTTTAATCGATATATTAAATATAAATCCATTTTTGAATCCCAATAACTGAAATCTATGTTTTCTGAATACCAACAAAAATAGAGTAGCAATATCTTGAAGGTTGGCGAAGATTTAGTTTATCTAGAAATCAGAATAAAAATTTAACTTTTTTGGAACCGTAAGGAAACTAGAGCAGATAGCGCAGAATCGAATGTGAATTAATATTTACTGACTCCCGTTCCCTTTTCTCTTGTGATTTTCAATGGAGTTTTTACCTACATTTTTATTAGATATTTTGTTAGAATCACCGGTGACCAACAACAAAACTTAATTTTCTAAAGAAAGTAAACAAAACTGTAAAAATATGAGAAATTATATTAGAGCAAATAATTTTTTCGACAACTGAGCAATTGAAAAAAAAGCAAATTTTGTTTTAATTTATATCACTCTGGCACAGATGATTAAGTATAATTTTTAAACTTTTTTAATCATAATTAAAGCATAATTAGTTCTCTTTTAAGCAAATTACAAATTTATTATAAATGGTTTTAAAGTTTTTGAGAAAACTGAAAAAAAAAAAAAATGGTCCGTACTCTATAATCGCATTGCAATTTCCGTCCGGCTGGGTTTGAATGCGGTTGACAGATAAATTGAACTAAATATATGCTTTTATATGAAGTTGTTTTGAATTTTTTCCGGAGAAAATATATAAAAAAAGAAGATAGTTTTCAAAAGTTAAACTAATAAAAAATGGACGAATAAAAACTTTAAATCTTCTTCCATTTTTATTTTAGTAAATCACTTAATTAAATCATGAATAATTTTAACCTCAACTGGTTGAATATACCGCTTTCATAGCCCGCATAGACCGCAGACCGAACCGTAGCCGCAGCTACCCTATTGCATGTTTGCGGAGTTATATGCGAGCCAACTAAAGGCGACAGATTTTTGGGAGCATTCGAATAGAAAATACCACCTAGATCTTTATACGTGAATGACATATACCGACTAAAATTGAACAATGAGCTATGCCGATACTATCAAAGTTAGTAGTTAAAATCATTTGCTTCTCTGACTAGATCATGTTGGGCGAATGCTAAGGGATGAGGCTCTACCGAAAATATCGTAATGGAATAAAGAGAAAATAACGACATAATCTCCTAATAACGGAAGGGTTCGAGATAAATGAACCATTTGACGACAGGACGCGCAGAACAGAAAAAGCTGGTGCTGCATTTTAGAGGGGATCAAGACCGACCTTCGATTAAATCGTAAACTTATAAACAAATTCGTAAACAGTGTTAAATAAGGGTATTTGTAATTCAAATGCATTTCCTATATTTTTTTTAACACACCTAATAAACATGGCACACATTATTTTTTTTTTATATTTACTAATGATATTAACGACCACTACACCAAAATATCGTATTTCCAATTCAATTTGCTTGCAAAATTGCATTTCAAGTATTTCTATTAAAAAAATCTAAAAACATTTATTGGCAAAAGTAAATAGTCTGTGGGTAACTAAATACAACAAATAAATGTACATAAAATGTACGCTTGCTGCATGCTTAAACAAAACTTGATGGTCGCCTGCAGCGAATAAGTTTGGTATATAAAAACATTTGAAAAGCGAAACTTCAACAATAAATTTCGAATTCAATTCAAAGCTAAAACAATCGCTCAACAACTCAACACACAAAATGTTCAAGTTTGTAAGTTTATTTTGAGAATATTTTTAAAAAAGGATTTTGTGGTATAATTTTTTAAAAATGCTTCTTTTAGTTCGCTGTTTGCTTTTTTGCCATTATTGCTTTAGCTGCCGCTAAGCCTGGTCTGCTAGCAGGTTCTCCTTTCGCTTATAGCGCTCCATTAGCCTATAGTGCTCCATTGGCTGCCGCTCCACTTGCTGTTGCTCCTGCCGTTGTTGGTCATGCTGCCTATGTTGCTCCTTATGCCTCCAGCTACAGTGCACATAGCATTGCACACTCTGCTGCATTTCCAGCTGCTTATGCTGCTGCACCTGTCGTAGCAGCACCAGCGCCTTTGCTCTTCAAGTGAACAAAACAACATCTATTTAAAAAACAAACTACTTTACCTCTTCCTGTGATGATATTGAAAGGAAATTTTCATAATTAGTAAACGAAAAATAACAAAATATATAAAAATCAAATGAAAACTGAGTTGTTTCTTTTCGTGAGTTGAGGCTTGTGAGTGAAGTGTAGCAAATTATTTGATATAATTTATGCTTGACCGAAAACTTGAACGATACCTAAACATAGTGTCTTGTTACTGCTTGCTATATTTCTGTGGTAAAAATGAAAAACAGCCTAACTCGACTTCAGATGGAAAATATTTTATCACATATTTTTGATTATAAATAATAATTAATTTTTAGAATTATATATCGCTACAAGAATGGCCTTTGCTTATAGGATAACGTCTTTTGAAACAGTGCTATGCTTTCTTAAATATTTTTATTCAAAGGTAATTTTATTAAAAGCAAATAAACTTAAGCTGTTATTCCTTTTTAGCACAAAATTTCTTATCGAAAATTTGCTAAATAAATCTGCTTTGTTAACATTTCTTGCATTTGCTTTTACCTTTGGTGTGTGCATAAATTTCGTTTTAATACAAATTTCCTTTTTTTTGGGAAATTCTTTTGTTGATTTTCAACTTTTTGCGCAAAACTATAATATTTTGCTGATTTACTTTTCGCTTTTCATTTCTGCAGTTGAAGAACCATCAGTTTTATCATAAGTTTTGCCAGCATTCACGTACAAAAGCAAAGAGAAGATAGTAAATAGTTGGTTAACGAAAGGTCGCAGTGGATAGCGGTAGATGGCGGAGAGCAACAGTGGGTAACCGTTGCTGGTACATGCTAGCTAGTTAACGAAGTGAATGCAAGTTATTTTATTTTGAAGTTTTCAACAAGTTTTTAACTGATAATTTCTAAAGTGCCTTTTTATCAAATAAATGTGCGGGAAAAGTTTTTCACTTTGGCTTTGGGTAGATTTTGGTTTGTAAGAAATTTTCAGGTTCTTTTTAATTCGATTGTTTTTAATGCTCTTGTTTTAAAATAATGCACAGAAAGAAAACTTAAAAAATAGCTCATAAAACAAACTTCAATCTATTTATGTATGCATTTCTTATTTTGATTAATTATAATTAATAATTATTACATTTCTTCAAAAATCATCATGTGATGGGTGTTAATCGAGATCGTACTACTTTTATAATGTTTTTGTGTGGTAAATGGACACCTGGTACTCTCGGAAGTTGTTGAAAAGCACTACAAATCAGCGGGGGCTTTAAATTTAAGACGAGCTGATTGAAATGAATAATTCGTGCATTCTTTGCAAGGAGAAACAGATCCGAGTCTTAAATGTTTCAGTTGGCGGAGCTCCACAAAACTAACTCGTGATGTTTAAACTATTTCCTTGCAGGTTCGATCTCTACCACTTTTTTCTTTCACTTGTTTTTGAATTGGTATTGTAGATGTTCGAAACTTAAACGCACAATCGAAGACCAACAAGTATATTTTGAATCTCTTCCAGGCATTCTCATAAAAAAAATTATTAAATTTATATCCACTTACTTTTCAAATGCATAAATTAAAAATGAGGAAAATGTAGCAACAACATTTCCGAGCTAGTATATAAAAATCAATTTCAAATGTCGACATCATTCGCACTTGATAATTTAAATTGCTTAGCATCAACAACGCCATCTAGTTAGAAGTTAAAAAATTGAATACAAATAAGGCGAATAAAAATAAAAAAAGGAAACGTTCATTTCACAAGCGTAACACAACGAAAAAAAAAAGGAAAAATTCATGAAACTCAATCGACACACTCGAGGCAACTTTGTGTAGGGAAATCTGTATTGCTGTGGGGAGGGGAGAAGGAAATCATTCCTATAGCAATATATTTTCTTTTCTAAAGTGAAGAAATCTAAGAGATGTTTTGAAAATGAATCTGATTTTGATTTGTTGCTGTTGAAAAAAGACGAAGAAGGAGGAAACGTAACAAAACGAAGCGAAAAAAATTTAAATAAGAAAAATAAGTGAAATAAAATAAAATAAAATTTTAAATGAAATACGATAAATAAAAATTGAATCCACTTTGTGCGATTTTCCGATTTCTCAACAATAACAACACAAATACATACATACATAAATACAAATACACATACCTATACATAAGTAGATACGCGCGCAGCGTTTCTTTTAAATAAAATTCATGAATAAAACATTTTTTATTTTTTTTTGTATTTGTATGTCTGAATGTGTTTGTCAGCATATTGGAAATCTAAAGCTTAGAGCTATCTCTATATCTATTTATGTGTGTGTGTATTTTTAGTAACCTAGTTACATATAGCTTGAAAAAATGTTACTTCTGGCAATTTGAACTGTAAGCGTGTCGATCTGAGTTTTTGTCCGTTTGCCTTTGCTTTTTCTGTGCCCGTTTGCCTGTGCGTTTGTACACTCAAGAAAATAAAAATTTGAATAAAAATAATATCCAATAAAATTAATAAATTGCACGAATTTCTCTTTTGATTTTTTTTAAACACTGATAGATGTGCGTTAAGTTTAAAAGGGAATTTCTTTGAAACTATAAATATGATAAAATATATGTCACTAACAGGACCCTTAAGAAATCGTTGAGGGTTCCGAAACGGTAGACTTAGCAGCCTATTCTACATAAAATGTTGTTATTCCCATTGACTTATATGGATTATTATAGCCCTGTAATAACTCTCATAGAAGCCATAGTTAAATGATTATGAACAAATGAAAAAACAAATCAAAGACTGAATTACAACTAATATTCAAAAAAAAAAAAAAATTTTTTTTACGACATGACATAGTTACATTCTGAATTGAACAATTTTTAGAAACTACTTTTAAGAAATTATTCTCACGTCCTTTTTTGAAGTGAAACTTCTTTTCTCTTGTCCTAGAGTAAAACCAACCGGATGTGACGTCGCGCGTAAGTTTGCAATGCGATATAATTTTGTCGAGCAATGTGCATGAGGGGCTAAATATCAATATTCCGTAACTGAATTCATGAGCAAACTATTTAATAAACGATTCATAAATAGTTTTAATTCAATGTAACATATTAATTACACACACACACGCCTATGGCAGAAAGAACAATGTGTAGCGTCGCCATCTTAAAGTTTATGACAGTTATACATTTTACATACAGATGGAGCAAATGTCCAAGGAATTACATGAAGATGTCGCACACAAAAAGAGTTCGTCTACAATTGTCATCGACATTACCGGTACAGAGTTGCAATTTTTGTTCTAGCATTAGTCTCAAGAAAAAAAAAAAAAAAAAAATTGGTTGTGTATTAACGAACACAAGGCAGAAGTGAAACTTCTTGTGAACTAAACGAAACACCGGATTTTGTGTTGAAGTGTGTTGAAGTACCTATCCTGGATCCTCCACTCCCTATTATAGCGCGCAGTTTAATTGCTTACCATGTTCTTGAAAACTAAATTTAACTTATTTTTATTAATATTTTCTTTTAGCTGTAATTTGTACATATTATTATTGTGTCTGTGTAGGTTACTTATGCTACTTCTGCTGTACGTTGTTGATTTCATAAATATCGTTATCTCTATTTAATTTTTTAGTAGCTATTGCTATTGTTGATGTTTGTTATTTACAAATATGAGGTTGACAGCATAATACAGACACACACACACACACACACAAAAATACTAAAGCTTGTGAAGGAAATGTTGCATGAAAATCTTCGTTTGATTTACTTTTGTGGATTTTCTTGTGATTTTCTGAGAACTTAAGAACTTTTGAAGATTTTTGGCTTCGTTTTGCTTTCACTTAACCGTTTTCAAGTTTGATTAAGAGATATATTAAATGGAAAAGACAGCTGAAAAATATTATAAATATTTAAATTAAGACCACTTTATGATATTAAATGCATTCAGAAGGTAGCATATGGTATTTTTATATTACAAGTAAAAATAGTTAAAGTGCGATTCCGTCGTTCGGAACTGGCTTTACTCTAACCTAACCAATCTAATCTTAAATGAACTCCATAGATTTGCTTCTATATATTCTGAAAAAGTATACAGGTACAACTCATAGAAAAAGGAATAGTCAATTAGTTCAAACCGTTCTATGAATGTGTTATATATGAAATTGTAGTATTTTTATCCATGAAATGTCCTTAATTGTCTCAAAGGGGAATATACACTTAGAGTGGTCAAAAATCGACTTTCAATTTTGAAGCTTGAGGTCTTAATACCTGGTGAAAATTTCGAGGATAAATTCGAAGAAATAACGGGTGCTTGCCTCGACTAAGCAGCCGGATCAGAAAGGGAGAACATCATTGCTGAACTTTAAAATGCGTTTTTCTCGAAACCATGTTTTTTAAATCGGTGATAAAAATATTACAGATTGACTTAAAATTGTTTGTGGTTATTACATACATAATTATGTGGTCTTTGTCGCAATTTTTTTTATCGGCAAAATAGTAAGAAATTTTTGTCTAAAAATCGCTACTTTAAGTTCAAATTCCTGCCATTTTGTTAAATAAAAATATTTTTAAAATCCCCTACGACAGATTAGACCAGATTATAGTCTCAATTTTAATAATAGCTGCGTTTTATTCGCCACTAGCTTCTAGTTATGTATAACTAGCAGCGGTAATTGTATGGAAAAACAACAACAAAGCGGCAGAGATAACATGTATAATTATAGCTGTTATGTATACTTAACAAGTTGTTTAACTACATCAAATTCTACTGTGAACTGCTAATAGCGAAACAAGAAGCCTGACAGTTTGGCAAAAACCGGTGAAAACATGTTAAAATCATCGTTAAATATTCTTATAAAGAGTAAAAACTAAAAACAATGTTTGCAACTGACCGTAATGACTGGGATCCATTCAAATGTTTCAGCTCTAGCTGCTGAGTAGTTTCATTGTGAATAACATTATAACGAAAAAGAGACTTAACTACTTGGTCGTTTTGTTCGCACATGTTAAACTGACTGGCGAATAAAACACAGCTAATATATTCGTTTATTTTGTTTTTGCCGATTACGGATGAAATGAGAGTGGTCAACGCGAAGGACATCTTTTTTGCGGTAGGTGAAAGAGAGTGGATTAATAAAAAAAATTTTAACATATTCTCAAAAGTGATCCGACAATTCGTATAAGCTTCGTTAAAAAAATCTCAAAAAACGCCTTTTTTTCGCCCTACCAGGTATATTCTCCCTGTTTGTGGTAAAAAAGAAAAATTGCCTGTCTCGACTTAAGATTGAAAATATTTTATCGTCTATTTTTTATCATAAATATTAAATTGGTGCAATTTTTCAAATAATTTTCAGAATTATATATTTCAAGAATGGTCTTTCATTTGAGCTCGGAGTCCTTTGAAACAGTGTATTAAAACCTAATATTCTAAAACATTTCTTTTCTGATTCAAATGTTTACCAACCCTAACACATGTATGTGCGCGTCTTTTTCTCAATAACTCAGATGTCCTTGTTTGGAGAATTTTACATATTTGTGATTTCTATATTGCTATCAATAAACATTCTAAATTTGATTGATATCTATAAAGATTTCAAGTATTCGGAATGAAAATATTTGGATAATATTTTGATAGATTCGTGTATTTCAAAACGTAGCGAGATCTTGGAAAGTTTTTAGGTCTTTCAATTTCTTATGTTAACTCTCTTCTAACGCGAGGTTCATAGGTGTCAAAACCGAAGAGGAAAAAAGCAACTCTCCATATTCGAGTACGAAATTCATTTATTAAAAAAATATTAAAAAAAAAAAAAAATTGAATATTAACGTTATAGGAAAACAAGAATATTAACTAAATAAAAATAACAAGTAAAAAATAAGAACTATTTTTAATAGCCCAAAAATAGCATACTTTTCCACTCAACTTCTTCTCCATTTTGAAATCAACGACCCCACCAGTATCCAGCATAAGAAGCACCAGTATAAGGATACCCAGCATATGAAGCATAATAAGGTGATGCATAGTTGGTGTAGTAAGGAGAAGCATATGCTACTGCGGCAGCAGGAGCAACGACTGGCGTAGCATAGCTAACTGCAGGGGCTGCTAGGAACTGCGGCTTGGCAGCAACGCAGACCAAAAGAGCACAAATGCAGACAGCGAACTGTAAGTAGGAATAAATTAAGCATTTATTTAATAATAAAATATCCAACTCCAAGCTAATAAAATTTATGTATAAACTTACGAATTTGAACATTTTTGGTTGAGGACGACAAGTAAATGCTGTTGATTTGATTTGGTTTGAGTAGGGTTGGGTTGGGTTGCTGTTGATGTTGCCTGAAGCGTTGGTTAGCGTTGATTGACAATTGCTTAAAAAATGTCAATCATTTTATATAAGCAGACAAACAGGCACACACACACACACAGATACGCTTAAAATAATCAGACAGCAAGAATATTATTACTTTCATTATCATTTAGTGTCATTCATGCTTAAAAAGGAGGGAAGTTGTAAATAAATAAAATAAAATCATAATTGGTTCTTCTGCATGTTTGTTGCTGCTGCTGTTGTTGTCTGAATTTGGTATCTAAGTATCGGTTTCTACCTGCTGTTGGTTGTGTTTGTCTTGTCTGTCTGTCTTACCTTGCTGGAAAAATATTTCAGATTTTTGGGCAAATATTGGCACGTTTCAAAAATTATAATTATATGCTAAACGTTTACATGCGCTCAAAAATAGCAGCCACAATAAATATTCTAGTAGTTTTTTTTTTGCACACTTTAAAAAATACTAATAAAACAACCAGCTTTAATAAATTTAAAGTTTTGTCAAATATTTTTCTTTGAGCCTTTGTAAATCTGTAATATGTACTTATCATTGACGTCTAGCATTTAAACGTAGTCATTCTACGAGTATTCGTACATATGTGCATACTGAAGCCTACGTGATTTCCATTTAAATTTTGCTTATTTTGTATTCCTCAATGAAATTGTATTAAGTTATTTAATAGTAATTCTATAACGCTTTTATATGTACAGAAATATTCATTAAACATCATTAACATAATTATTATTAATCCAATAACTGAACTTTGAAATTGTATTGAAATTATTATTGTTCACTTAATTTTCGAGTTTAATTGAGTTATTTGGAATGAACTCAGCTGTTTTTCAGTTTCATTTACACTATTTAACATAATTCTATTTTTATTTAGCTAGACCACAAGAGTTCATTTGAATTCTCTTCTTCCAGATTTTATTACAGATAAAGTGAGTGCAAACCTTTTATTCCACGTCAAAAACTAAAACAAAAATCGTGAATTTTTAAGAGACTATGAAAATTAAATATATGTGTTGATTTTTCAAAGTCATGACTTCAGTTCATGTCTAGTTTTTTATTTTATTAGTATATAACAAACTTAATGAAAGGATGTAGTTAAACAACAACAGTGTATAAAAGAGACGGGCAAATCAGACGGCCTTTTCGGAATCCGCCACTATTCCTCATCAGTGATCTTAGTGATAGTTCTTAGTTAGTAGTTAGTTAGTAGTTATTCCATTGGTTTCAGCATTTTATCGTTCCCTTTGAGAATTTCCAGTAATAAAATCGGGTGCTAGATTAGCAATCTGTGAAAGATAACAAATAATGGACTGTGATCTTTGGAAGAAATGCAAATAGCTGAAGACCAAAAACCAAAACTTTTTAATGAGCCTGTATTCTTTTAAGATTAATCTTCTATGATTTTATACTTAGTTTGCTGCTGTTGCAGCTCGATCATTTAATTTAATTTCCTGATGATCTCTTTCATGCGTATGATCTGTAAAATACTTTATACATCAATTGAACCAAGCCATGAACAGATTTAATATAAAACTTTAAATATTTTAAAAGAAATAGATAAGTTCCAGCAATATCTACTCCATAGAATATGATCCTTAATTTTCAATAAATAAAAACCACTAATAGAAAATTCATAGTGTTCATAATTTTTCTAAATTATAATAATTTAATAGATATGTACACTGGCGGTCACAAAAACCGCTCTACTAACCAATTTCAAGAAAATTGTTTAAATGAGAGCTAAACCTGATTTTGTTTTAGTGAATGTCTTTTTTATTTTTTTTTTATTTTCAGGAACAAAATTGCTTTATCACTTTTTAATTAAAACAAAAATATGGAAGAAATTTCACGTTTTTGAGGGTAAAAATAAAAATATTTGTTATTTTTTGAAGGTGTCAACTAAGATTAATTTGTTTCATATTAGAGTCATAATCATTGTTTAGTTTGATGGTGCCCCTCTCTTAGTCTTTCTTATGGCCGTTATCTTGAATGGCATAGATTCGACAAGCACTTTAAGGATATCATTCGTTATTTTTTTGATATCAAACTTTTTTCAGTACACCAAAAAGGGCTTTTTTATTCTTTGGCATGTTTTGAGCAACTTTCCGTTTCATTACATGACAGAGGTCTCTATCGGACTTAAAACCGGCGAGCTACCTGGTCAATCCAGCCAATAAATTCTAACATCATCCAAAAAATTTTGAATCTGTAAACAAATAAGAATCAATAATATAACTTTTTTACTATTTCTAAAATTATCAATCATTAGGCATTAATTACTAACTAAAGCTTGCCAATTTGGCGCGATGAAAAGCCGCAGAAGTTGTCCGGAAAAAACGTCATTAATGAGCGAAAGCGCACCACAATTAGCTTACAGGAATTGCTTCATAAAATTTTATCCATATTTTTGGGCGTTCACAGTTCCTTAAATATACTATAAGGAATCCCGGATATAGTAGGAAAAATCCATTCAAGCCATATGACTTTGTGGGAATTTGACTATTTTCGCTACACAGTTATCCTGGTATTGCTCTATATCTGAGCGACGCACTTACCGAAGATTAAATGCGCATAAAAAATTGAGTTTAATTTGCCCGATTATATAACTTTTCTCGAGTCTGCCAGAGTTCAATTGCTATAGTTTTTAGTCCATGTCAGGCGATTTGTTTCAACCATTTCGTCAACAATGACTTTTTGTCTGATGTATGGGAGACGATACAGACCGAACTTTCTTTTCTTTTTGCGTAAGGTTTCGACATTTCGACATTTCACGTTGAAATAGTTCTTTAGTTCAGTCATTATTGTGACTGCACTTTTGAATCGATAATTTATGGTTCTCTTTCAGGTTATGCCATTTTCCCCTTTCAAGCGGGTACAAATTTTTTTTTTCTGGATCAGTGCAACAGCATCAGATTTTTTCAGATATTTAACTTTATGACACTCCTTGATACCTAAGGACAAAAATTTCATGGCGCGACAATTGTTTATACTTTGCAGTTGTTTTTGGCACTTTTTCAAAAATTCTTCTTTTCGCCAAACAAGCGCAATAAAAAATAGTACATTCCGTTTAAATACATTCTTAAAATATAAACAAGGGAATTTCCTTTATAAAGGAAGGGAAATTTGCGCAAATAATTTTTTTATTAGCAATTTTTGTTTAATTTTTGGTATGACCATTTTAAAAGAGGTCACAAGCACAAGAAAATAAAAGTCATAGTTCCAAGAAATTATTTTCATTATTTGTTGGCAAAAAATTTGTTTTGATGTGTTATTAATTGATATGGATTTATGAAACTAAAGCAATTATTTGGGATCACTGATTATGGTTAATAAAAATATAAATTATATATAACTTGGGATCAAAACCTCAACTTGGAGTTTAGTTCCTTTTTGAAGCGGTCATAATTTCAAATGAAAGATTTATATTTGTTCAAATTATCTTTTTTCATTGTTTCAATGCTAATTTCAAACAAGATTGATGGAACTTGATCTCCTAGAAGAAAGTATTATATTCTAAAGTCTAAATAAACTTCATTGATCTTTCAAAAAAATTAAAATCAAAGTAACTATGTGAAATAAAATCTACTTTATTTTTTAGACAACCATGAGATTTTCAAATTGTATTGAAGATGAAGCATTCTAAATGAGTGATCGAATACAGACTTTCATCTTTATGACCTTAATAATTTGCAAAAATTCTATATTATAAAACATAATTGGAAAAAATAATAAAGAATATAATATTTGCAGAAAACAAAAAGTGAAGACATGTTTTTAATACATATTTTCTTATCTTCTTGAATTTTATGAGCATACGGTAGCAGTATAATAAATAAATCAATTCAATTGCATTACTTTAACATTCTTTTCTTCCTCCAAGTTTTTATCACCTTCAGTGTCTTTACAGCCATTTTTCATTGTTTCTTATCTTTAAGCCAACAACAAAAAATAAAAAAAATACTACAAAATACAAAGGTGTTGCGAGGTGAGATCAGATGTTGCTCACTTTTTCATATGCTGCTGCGTTGTTTACATCTGAAATTTTCAATTTTCAAATCTTTCAATATGCGTTTCTTCTTCCGGCTTATATACACACACATACAACAGTAAGGTATGAATGTGTTTGTGCACTCCTCTAGCTAGGAATCTTCATATATACAAGTAGACACCTATTGGCAACCCGTGCTGCACAGCATACATGATTCACAATACTGTGCTTCTCTC
The DNA here is from genome assembly GCA_963691655.1 of Toxonevra muliebris. Taxonomy (NCBI): domain Eukaryota; kingdom Metazoa; phylum Arthropoda; class Insecta; order Diptera; family Pallopteridae; genus Toxonevra; species Toxonevra muliebris. The sequence continues at coordinate 9,989,600 of OY829326.1, read as the reverse complement.
TGTATGTGTGTGTGTGTGTAAATTTGATTTTCATTTCATTTGAGGAGTTATAGTGTTGAGTTCAGTTCAATTTTATTGGCATCCTGAAGCATAAAAATAGTTTACTTCCTCGTCATACTCGTGTATCATAATGCAATAAATCGAAATTCTCGCTTGCTGTTGCTTCCTCATTGTTCTAGTAGTTGTTGTTGCTGATATTGTAGCAAACATGCTTTACTGAAAATGCTTTACTGATAAAATTTTATTTACTTATGTTTCATAATACCAGCTTCAACCTGCAACACATTAAATTGTTGCGGTTAATACAAGAATTGTGGCTGTTGCTGACATTGTTGCATTGCAAAGGCAAGTTATACTCGTAAAACAGTGATGATAATAATGTTGATAATGATGAACTTAAAAATTTTATACCATATTTTGATATATCTTCAATGGTTATGTGATTGATAAGTTGTTACTATGTATGAATTGCTTGCTGCTGCTTCTGCTGTTGCCAATTTGATAACTTGACACATTGTTTCGTTATGAAGCAATTTTACGTTGGCGTTAAACATGAAAAATATTTCATAAGCTCTGTATGCTTGTTGCTAACATCGAGTGGAGGGTGAGGCAAGGTGGTGAGACAACACAAGAAGCTAGCAATTTGATTTTAAAGTCTGTTATTTTTTACAATCTGCTCAAAAATGCAATCATCAAAATTGAATGTCATAAGAAAATCTATCAAGTTTAGCCAGTTTCACTGTATTTGAGAATATTTGATTATAAAATCGTTTTGTGCAGTTTTTTTTATTAATTCCTACTCTACAGTATGTTGTAAGTCGATAAGTTTAGCTCTTTGGAATAAGCAATTTTCTATGTTGTTTTTTCCACTTTTGTGCTTATGTGCTTAATAATTTTTTCTTTCTTGAATATCCTTTAAAATCTTACAGATTTTCACTTCACATCTTTGCAATTACCTGCGCTAGTCGTTTAAGCTCTATGAAGAAAGTGAAAGATACGTATGTATGCTGCTGACATTTTTACTGACTTTCAAACACTTTCCATTACTTTGTCTTGCGGTACGCTGAAATGAAAGGGTATACTTATTTCAGTATGCATCTTCTCAACTTCCTAATGTAGTCACAGCAGAAATGAAGTATTGTACTGAATAAAAGGAAATATAATGAAACATTTTATAAATATATGTAATATAAGACCAGAGTTGATGTAGTTAACAACGCTGGGTTGTTATTGCAAAAGTAAATATGCTTATGAAGCAGCTGAATGTAGCTGGTAAATATAAATAAGTTAAGTCATTAGCTATTTTATTTTACGTTGTAAACATGCTGTAGGAGGGTGAAGTCGCTACTGTGAACCAATTTCCATTCCATTAATTGAATAGCTTTTCTGAGCTTTTACTCTGAATAATTGCTTTTTCATTACCTACTGTTTTCAAACCCACATTTCACTTTTTGTTTTCTATCAATAAAATTTGTCAATTATAGCAAGGCGTTTTTAACAGTGTGAAGTTATTTCAGAGAGTAAAAGTTATAGTGTCAAAAACAGCTTCCGTTGAGAATATTTAAAATTTGAATTTTGGCACTACTTTTTTGTTTATTTACATTTTGCACTATTTTGACACTACGAAATCAAACTTTTCAAATAAAATGAGAGAGTTCTCAGAAATGACTTCACCCTGTTAAATACGCCTTGAATTATAGTTTAATTTTTCTATTCGCACTGTACGCTCATGTTTTGTTGTTTGTGCGTTTGCGTGTGGAATAACACTGAAATCATAACATAACTTTATTTCGTATCTTATTACTCGGAGTCTGCATATGTCCGCACTAAGAACCTGCAGTATTTTGCCATCATGCCCTCATCCCAGAAACCTTGATATCGTTTGCCCAGCTCGTCACTTTCTGCACCCATATTTGAAAGAAGCTAAAATGGCTGAATAAAAAATGGAACTTGGGTGACATATTCGCTCAATTCGAATAAAACTACGAGAAGTCGACTTTCTCCTAGATTATATGTATCCGATTAACAACTGCATAACTTCGTTTCTTACTGGATTCGTATGAGTGCAACAAAAACGCGATTTTTCACGTGACCGTTGTTGTTCAAACGTATGTAATACTTAAGACGAAAGCAGCTATCTCACTAATGAACATGAGATAAAATTGCGAGAAATCTAACAACAGCTAATTCGTTTCTTATTAGTTTCGTACGAGTGCAACAACAACGTGATTTCAGTTGCAAAATTTTCGATTTACCCTCGCTAAAGTTTCATTTCAAAAAATAGAGAAAAAAAAAATAAATGTGTTTTTCGTATTCAGCGATCTCGAATTAGTTTAGAAAACATACCTTGATTCATGTTATATTTTCACTGTATTCCAGTGTAGATATTTGGTAATTGACCACATTGAACGATTCAGTGCAATATATATGATACGAAATGAGTTTGAGATATTACATTATTTAATTTAACGATAAACCTATAGTATTTTTATTGGTCATATTTTTATTGCTATTATTACTGGAGTCAATGTGATTTTTATGGAACAAATAAATCTCTCTAACGAAACAAAATTTCTACTAATATTAGAATTGAAAATGCGACGTTTTCAGAGAAAATTTAGTAGCTAAATTTATTAACATGTCTGATTTTTAAGTGATATATAAATTTCGCGATTATGCTACTTCAGGTTGATTTGTGTTGCAGGAAGAGAAGGATCCGGCTATTATGGGAAGGCCCTAGTGTGAAGCATAGTGTGAATCGTGTAATTAAAAAAACCTAGTGTAGGGTATGAATAAGTTCTACTGGTTCGATTGAAAAGCGCACTTAATTCTTCAGTTCAAAATGTATTTTATTCTCCTTGTAAGTGTGTGTGTGTGTGTGTCTTCAAGCGTGTGTCCAAATATTCTGCAAATGTGTTGCTTATACTACTGACTTTGTTTGGGCAGTATTTGTGCTTGCTATGTATTTTTTTTTTTGTTTAGCTTGGCTTCTTGTTTTTGTTTGAGAACTTTCCAAACGTTTCGAAATTGCCTTTTAATGAAGTTGTAAAATAGTTGAGCAACAAAAATAAAACAAGCAAGTATTATTTATACTGCTTTTCCAACAATTAGTTTAATGTTAGTTTTTCGTCGAGTCGTTGAAAGTAGAGTAGAAATCTCCGAGTTTTTCCGATAAGCTCAATTAGTTGTGTTTTAGTATAACAGCAGAAACACAGAGAGTGGGCAAAAGTTTTTTTTTTAAATAATTTGAAACTTTTTCGGTAGTTTCAAAAAAAAAAAAAAAAAAAAATTATACTTTTTTTTTAAAGTTTTAGTTATTTTGCATTTAACACATTTTTTTATTGCCTGTGCTTTAAAAGTTTTTCATTTATTTTTGCTTTTCTTTTCCTTTCCATTTTCGTTTGGAAGTGAAGCCTGTTGATGATGCATGAAATTTTGACATTTCAGTTTAAATGTATGTTTGCTTAAATTGATTGTCATTTTATATTTTTAATTTACATTACTTGTCATTTTGACATGTTTATTATAGACAGCGTGCATATATAAATTGTATTACTTTTTTGTACACAGCAGGATATTTCAAAGCTGTTGTTTATATTGCTGTTTACTTTTCCTGTGTTTTATGAATTGTTGCTGGAACAAGTTTAGCTTTGTATTGCCAATTTTGTAAAATGTCAATTATTGATTTTTATTTATTTTTTAAATATATCACAAATCAAATTTTAAGTCTTTATGCTCATATTTTGTAATTCTTGAATATGTGTATATTCAAAGCATACTTTTAGGGACATAAAGTTTCTTTTGATGCTATTTCATTGAAGTAATTGACTAAAGAAAAAAACATTTTTTGGAGCAAAATATTTATATATAAAAACCACAACTATGTGTTGACTAGATTTTTATAAAATAAACTCAAATCGCTTGAATACCTGCTAGGAAAATCTTAAACTTCAAAGTCTAAAATTATTTACTTCTCTGTACTCCGTAAAACAAAAATGAAAATGAATACCTAATGATAGTTGATTAAAGTACTTGAAAAAGGCGGTACAATGCAGTTTACTTTCTTTCAATGATACATGAACCAAAAGAACCAGTAAAATAAAAATGAAATTCATAGGTAAATAAAGAAAAAGTTGAAGACGAAGTAGTTGCTCTCAATGTATTGCCATTTTGCTGTTATTGTTGCGAAGATAGCAACAGTAACAACAAGAAAATCCTAGAGAACACAATAAAATAAAAACACTAAAAGTATGTGGAAAAACAGACCCAACGAGAACAACGGAAAATGAAAATGATTTGCAGCATTATTTTTGGCAATAAAATTGTTGCTTAGTTTTTCTTAGTTTGCTTAGTTTCGAAGTGAAGCAACATTAGAGACAAGATTCTCTGATGAATGCGGTTTAGCAGAAGACAGGGGTGTAACTAGAACTAAGAGAAAAGGGAGTTCTAATACAAAGAAATTTGCTAGATTTTGAACTGATTTATAGAACGAAATAAGTCTGAAATTATAAATACGAAATCTTAAATACGCTTCTGATTTATAAAGGTGGGCGAACGAAATGCTGTAGTAATGTAGTGGGGTGTATAGTTTGTTCACCTCATTACCATGGAAATGGGCAGTAAGATATAGAACAAAAGACGTTAGCCAGAGATTTCAAAACAAAGACAAAAAGCCAGATAGATATAAAGAAAATATGAAATATACATGCCGGGCGTATTTATGACTTGCAAAAAGGATATTTTAATACGAAAATTGTTGCTGGGTTTTTAACTAAGTTGTGCGGGGAGCTAAATGAGCCTGAAGCCGTTAGCTGAAGCTAAAATACTTTCCTGATTTATAAATAAAAATGTACAAAAGCGCAATGCTTTAGGAAAGTAGTGGGATGGCCGTACAACTCACAACCATGGAAAAGGTCAGTGAAATATAGAATAGAAGACGTTAGCCTAGAGAATCCAAGACAAAGACAATAAGACAGATATTTCAAATATAAAAGAAATAAAAAGGCGACAAATTAACGAACTTAGAAAGAGAGAGAGAGGGAGACTATTGAAAATGAAAAATGAAAAGTTAGACCGACCGAGATTCAACCAGGAAGATTGACTGATACAAAATTGACTCCCAAATATTCTTAGGAAGCAACTGCAGTAATTTCTTACTGTTTTGTTGCCAACCACAACAATAGCAACAACCAAATACTTATGAGTATTACGAAGATATTATGCTTTGTATGTATGCGTGTGTATTAAAACAAATGCTTCGTTCTTTCTGCTTATTACGTACTCTTATTTTTATTTTTTGTTGTTGTACTTGTTGTTTTTGCAGCTTCGTTTTTACTATTATAAAAATCTCATGCACTCGTAATAAGTGGCGGCAGCCTTAAGTTTATTATGTTTGCTGTTCGCTTTTGTTGTTACTTTTTTGAGATAGCGAAAACAGGTGAAAGTCATTTTACGGGCGCGCTTCAAATAATAGCAAACGCTTAAATAAAATCCAAGAAATGCCGTAGAGCGACTAGAAGAAAAAGTAGCAAATATTAATATGCTCTAGTAAAGGTAGAAGAATAGCAGAAAGAAAACAACATCGCACAGTGTAACGAAGTTGGCTAAATATAAAAAAAAAAGAACAAAAAACATGTCGGATATTTTAAAAAATGTAATGCTGTTTAAGAGTAATAAAATCATAAAATTGTTTTCTAAAAATGCTTAGTTCTTTCGTGGCATGGGCACAAAGTAAAAAATTGGAACTCATATTTTTTCTCTATAAACGAAAGATTTTTATGTAAACATATAGATATAAAACTTAAAGTCTTTTTTTTTTGTACTAGCAATGCGTTTTTTTAAGTCTTCTCTTATACTGTATTTTTTTCCCCCGACACTTTGAAATTTTGCTATTCTCGTTTTAAAAACTCAAAGTAAACTAAATTGTGTTAAAAGTTTAGCTGCACATATTTGCAAATTTTTCGTTTATTTTCATTTTTCAAGTGTTACCTTTTTGCCATATATGATAGGTGCCACGCCTTATTGTTCGATTTGTATAGTTTTTCAAGTAATTGTAAACTAGATTATAATATGCCGAATTTCACATCAATAATTTTGACTATTGTTGATTGGTTTGGACCATGGTCATATTTTTTTCCAATTCCTAACCATTTTTATTTTCTAAAGTAGGTACTGTTAATATTAAGAGTTACTATACAAAATTTGAACTTTATCGCTTTGGTAGCTTTGAAGATATTAATAACTTTAGATAATTTTTACAGCGATGGAGCTTACTCGAAAAAGGCATCTGGGCGGCCATCAAACAGCAGATGCTAATCTGTTTTCTATAGAAGTTGGATCAATACTAAAATTTCTAGGAGAGGTGGAAATTTTTAGAAACCCTCCTTTTTATTAGTTGCCAATAAGGTCATGTGGTTTTTTTCGTCGAAGTCGTCGGGCTAGGCCTGTCATGTTGAAGAGCTTACTAGCTTCTTCGTTTACGTGCCTCTGGAGCCTCAAAGAATGGGCTTCTGCTTGCTTTTTAATTTCTTCAGCAACCGTAGCGATGTTAAGGTCACGATGAATATCAGCATTGCAAACGTACCAAGGAGCGTTGACAATACCTCTAAGGATTTTATTTTGAAGTCGTTGTATTACATTTATATTGCTTTGGCTGGCGCAACCCCATATTTGTGCACCGTAGGACCATACTGGTTTTAACATTTGTTTGTATATCATGATTTTGTTGTATATGGAAAGATTTGATTTTCTTCCAATGAGCCAGTCCATTTTGATTAGCCTCAGGTTTAGTTCATTTCGTTTTATTTTTATGTGTTCTTTCCATCGTAACTTAGCATCAAGAGTTATGCCAAGGTACTTCGCAGTGTTTGCGTATGGGATTGGGGCATCTAGTAGCTTTATTGGGTAATAGCTTGTTTTTTGATTGGTGAAGTTCACATGGGCTGATTTGCTGTTGTTTAGTTTTATGCGCCAAGTTTTCGTCCAATGCTCTATTGCGTTTATAGCTATTTGAAGTTTATCTGTCGCTTCTTCAGCAGTTTTTTCTGTTGACAGTATGGCTGTGTCATCAGCAAAAGTGGCGATCATGCTGTTTGGGGGCAGTGGTATGTCTTTTGTGTACAGTAGATAAAGAATGGGGCCAAGGATACTTCCTTGCGGCACTCCAGCTTTAATTTCTTCTAGGTCAGAATACTCATTTTCTTGTTTTACCCGAAAATATCGTTGTGATATATAGGACTTCATTAGGGTACTGTATTGAAGTGGGAGACAGGAGTTCAATTTGTTGATTAGACGTTCATGCCAAACTTTGTCGAATGCTTGTGCGACGTCTAGGAATACTGCTGAGCAAACTTTTTTCTCTTCTAGCGATTTTTCTATTTCAGTTGTGATTCTATGCATCTGTTCTATGGTAGAGTGTTTGCTACGAAATCCAAATTGGTGAGTGGGTATCAGATTACGAGATTCAATGATCGGCTTTATGCGATTGAGAATAAGTTTTTCTAACAATTTTGAAATTTGAGGCAGAAGGGAGATCGGTTAATAATAATAATAATATTTTTGTCCGATTTGCTAATATTTATCTCAGGAACCTTTTCCATATTTGTCCACCGCTTGTAAGGAAACGCTTCACTGTACGTTGGCATCGTCATCGTTCTCCTCATCATCTCCAACGTTGCTGCTTTCATGTACGCATTAAGTGCACCCCGCTTTAGTTTTCCGTTTTCCTTCTCTCTCTCTCTCTCTCTCTCGCTCTATCACATTATACATGTACATTCTACAGTCTAAGATTGCGAAGTTTTTTGTTGTTTCCGCAAAAAGGTGTAGAAATGGGCATGTTGGCAGCTGCCAACTACATTGCGTCGCTGCTGTTGCTGTCAGCACTTCATTTTCATTTGAGTGCGCGCAGAAATTTTATTTCTGTTCCTATTTTTATTTCTAGTTTCTTTTTATGTTTTGCTTTTGGTTTGCGCATATATTTTGTTGTTGTTGTTGCTGTTGTTGCTTGATACTTGAGATAATGTTGCCACATATTTTACAGTATTTTTTCTTTTTTTCTTGCAATTTGTTTTCATCTTCTTTAATGTGAAAAAAAATACAACAACAAAAAGCAGCATCTTAAAAGTGAGCCATGGAGGGGATTGAGAAGAGAGGAAATGATAAGCAAGGATATGAGTGAGCATAAGTAAGAGCATGAGGAAGAGCATCAGTCTACAAGTTTACAATGCATTCATTCATCGGCACATTGCTATCAACAGCGCATCAAAAGTGGTGAATGGTGAATGACAACAGACAGTTTTGTTGTTGGTGGTGCTCATGATGTCGGTGGTGGTGGCTCTGGTGATGCTGTTGATGATAATGCTGACGATTGTTTGAATGTGGCATGTTGGTGTGTGTGTGTGTACGATTGCTGCTGCTATTTTTGCCAGCATTGTTTAAGCTTCCTCTTCATAGGAATTTCATTTCTTCATTTATACTTTCCTCCTTCTTGTACTACTTCGTCTCCTTAGGCTGCTGCTGCTGTTGTAAAATTTTTCTATACGCTTTTGTGTTCAATGAAATGCGAAAAAGGCAACCACCAACAACAATAACAAATGAAAACAACAACCAAATCAGCTTACACCGTTGTGAAGATTTGCTTGTACTGCTGCTTTTGGGTTTTACTTCTTTTTCCTTGCTTTGGAAAAACTCACACTAGTTAATGAAAAAACTGGTAGAAACTGGGCTTGCACCTAAAGAACACTTCAAAATGGTTAAAAATTTGCTCAATATTTTATTGAGCAAATATATTGAAATAATGAACATTTTGTAAAATTCCTAAGTTTATCAATTGCATTTCAGTCGATTCCTATCAACAACTTCCTTTGGGTGATTTTCAGTTCACAGTAAATTGAATATATGTATCTCGTTGTATAGCGTAGCAAAAAGTACTAAACCAAAAAACTATAAAAATTTCACACACAAAAAATGCAGTACACGCTGTTGCTGCTTTAGTGTTGCTGTTGTTGTATGCAACAATAATAAAAATTATGCAAAACTATAAAAGCAAAATGTGTGAAAAACTCATATTAGACTTGCAAAAAAAGAGCTTGCTATAAAAATGGTATAGGGAGAATACGAGAAGAGCATATGCCACAATAACGCAAAGCGTCGCCATTTTGAAAAAGTCATAAAAATCAAAGCAAAATCATGCACACATACATGTGCAATGAATGTACATCCTCAAACGCATACTCTCACACACTCATACACATGTATGTATGCATTTGAACTCTCATAACTATATCAGAATTTGCTATGGCATTGGACGCCAGATTGAACGGACATTGCGGCCAATTCAAATTGAAATGATGTGCAGCGCAGTTGGTGTTTATCTTTTTTGATAAACCCGATTTCCGGTTGTATAAGTTAGGATATTTATTTTTGGCGTGGTATAGTTTTTTTTATTTACATACAAATATGAAATATTCAGGAGAATGAATTGATGTTTGAATGAAAAGGAAAGGCAAAAAAATAAAAATTTCCAATTGGCGTTGAAACTTTTAAAACTCCCTAATCAAAGTTTTCTAAATTATTAAAATAATAAAAATGTAAGCTATTTTAATTTTTTATTTGCTTAATTGAAACTCTTAAAATTTTTATACTCAAGATCAAAACATTGTTAAATGTATATCGTGGGTAGTGTGCGGTTTACTGTGCTTTATTACAATTAAATTGTTCAAAGAATTCAGTCTAAATATTGAATATGCTCTGGAAATCGGTTTTTTTATTTTGGTTTTCAATGCACCCTAATGCATAAGCGTATTTTTCTTAAATATACAAATGCATACACACATACATACATTCATATGTTGGTAACTTTATCCCTACAACAAAACTTAATGCTCTTTCTCTTTATTGGGCATCTTAAGCGCTTATTTTAGAAGCAGACCGAAAGAAGGTATATACATGAAACTCAATTCATTCTCATTTCTTTAGTATCCGAACTTGCAAGGAAAAGTAACACAAAAAAGGAACTAAATTAAGTTTTCTTTGTGCAAGTAATTATTGAAGAATAAATTGCAAATTTTTTTCGTCAGGTACTTCATACATTATTTCTATATAATTCGCGGCCTCTAATTGAAAAGAATGAAAAATTTTACTATGCAGTATTTAAGTTGAAGCTTCATACCTTAAAGTTTGAACCGTTCATACAATTTTGGTTCATGTCGAATGTTAAGCAAATTAACACGAATAAAGAAATTTCCCTCCAAAACCTTTGAAAAGGGAAAATCTATATTTCTATTTTTTTTTCTTTAAGCAATGCATAAAAGGATTTTAGAAATATGTGATTTTTTTGGCATGCCTTTGCGAACGGCATAAATTTCCTTATCATTAGTTCACTATCGAAAGGTGTTCTAGAAAGCAGACTTAAATATATTAGAAACTAAGAGCTTAGATATATACAAAAAGTTTCAGGAGAAACTGGCAATTGAGACCTTATTTTAAATGCATATAAGAGGATCGTTTCGGAACCCGCTACAGTTAAGCATTTTTTTTGCTTCTCCCACAGCTTATAACGACCGAATTTGAAGATGATTAAAAAAAATAATTTTAAACAAGTAGTAATAGGATGTGGCAAAAAAAAAAAAACGGCGCGTTAGCTCTAATTCGGTTCGTGGACCGAATCACCACTTCAAACAAAGAGGTCTTTGTTTTTTGATTGCAATATACACATAAATAAATTAGTGTTCGTTGAATTTTCTTTAGATGTTTGTTTTTTTTATGTGAAGGAAAATTTTTTTCAGAAAGAAAACGATATTTCGACAAAAGGAAACTACACAATGTCTACTGCTATAGAAGCGATAAAAGCTGTCAGAACTTTTGCATGTTTGCACGAAATAGATGGTAATATTTTAACAACCATTTCAGCTGTTGAAAAATCGTTGAACTCAGTTTATTTAGAGCGCTAGCTTTCAAAACAAATGACTATAATATGTATATTTTTTATAAATGGAATTTAATTAAAGCGGCTTATTTTCTGAACATACCTAACTTGCATGCAAAAAAATATATTTGCTTTTGCATCTTTAATGTAGTTATTTGCGATATCTTAATAAACCTATTAAACCAAACACCGTTTCATTGATTACACTGTTCAACATCCAAAAATGAGCAGAGACGGGACAAGTGTACTTAGGGCGATGGAGGGTCGCTGAATCCGAATCCGTGGACCGTTTTGCTCTGCTACGTCACAATTTTTTGTAATTGACATCAAACTTTTTAAAATTTAAAATGCAGTTCATATTTTTTTTTCATCAAAACATCAATTTTTACAAAAAAAAAATTTTCGTTAATTTTTATTTTTTAACTTTAAAAATTTGTTTTTTTCGGCGCTTGTTCAATCAGCGTAGCCGTTGATAATTTTCAAAAAGTTGCAAAAAAAAGTGTCACTGAAAGTAAAAAAGTCCCATTTTTCTTTTTTTAAGGAAATAAAAAAAATGTATTAATGTATTGAAAGTAGAAAAAAAATTAGCCCCAAGTAAATAATACATTATGGTGCCTCATGAAAAAAAAGTTGTATACACCTCCAAAAATGAACCTCGGTTTATTTTATGATGATTCTTAAAATATTTCAGCTCAACCATTCCCGTTCCATTTTGAAAAAAAAACTTTTAATTGGCCAAAGAGTTTTCCGAAAGTCAGTGTGGCAAATTTGAAAATAGCAAGTTTCTTAAAAATCTTATAAAACGACAGTGTTGCAACTAAAAAGTATGTATGTAATTAATGTTAAAGGCAATGGAGTTTTCGTCTAATTCTAATATCACACTTTTTGCAAAAAAGTCTCAAATTTTGGGTATTTTCGAAAAGTCGTGTCAAAGTCTCCAAGCAGTCAAAAAGGTTGCAAATTGCAACTTAAGTCTCATAACGGCCACGCTGGTTCCAATGTTACTATTTGCTAATTTGCTTTGTTGAAAAAAGAAAGAAACGAAACTCAAAGAAAAACTAAATAAGAAAATTTCCGTTCATTTCGTTTGTTTATTGCTTTTTGGAATTAACGGTGTTTTCTTTTTCAACAATGCAAATTTAAAAACAAGTGAAAAATAAAGTCGCCTAGTGGTAAGTGTGTTGGACTGCTACTCAGAGGTGCCCGGGTTCATATCTCGGCACGCTCAAAAATCAAAAATAGAAAATAAAAATTTTTCTGTACGGCACCAGCTCTTGGCTGGCAGTGGCAAACATCCAACAATGCCTATGAAAAGCTTTTCACTTCACCGTTCGGATTCGGTAAAAAACTGTAAGTTCCTTCCATTCATGTATAAATGTAACTCACACATAATGAATGGGTGCAAAAAGCTCGGCCTCGGCCCTACAGGGGCTGTTGTGCCATAATTATAATTGTAGAAAAATAAAGAAAAATTATCTATGCATCATTTTGTAGTTTTCTTTTAAAATGTGCAATAACGCCATAATGGCGTTATTACCGTTTTAGAGTGAAATAAAGCCATATCGCAAATATGGCGTTATTTCCCAATCAAAAGTGCAATAAAGCCATTATGGCGTTAATGCATATGGCCTTATAACACCTCTCCTATGCGTGCTTCTTGTAACTATCTATAATGAAAGTATGGAATGAATTGATGGCTAGTCACAGTTAAAACTCAGCCTGAAAGTATGTTAGAAACCTATTTTATTATTTTGTTATTCGCAGGCATAAAAAAGAAGCGATATAACGAATTTTTCACATTCTTTTATTTTGGAAGGAAAATAGAATGCACAAGATGCGCGAATGTATGTAGGTATAAAAATATGCGATTCAAAGCATCCATGGATGCACTTCACCACCAATGGGATGCAAATCAATAATTGTCTATATGTGTATGTGTGTGTGGTTATTTAATATTTTGACACGCGCACATTATGTGCAGCTGTCTTATTATTGCAGCAATAAATGTCTAAATGGTTTGTTGTTGTTGCTGTTGCTGCTGGTGTTATAAAATTAAAATATTTCAATGCAAAAAAACAAAAAAATATATTTAAAATTGTTTAATTATTAAGCCAGCCAGCACATGAAAAAGTTATGGACGAACGATCCGATTCGGTGTTGTCCGACTATTAAAATTTCATTGTAAAAAGTGTCTTAATTCTGTATCTCGAAAATATTGATTTCTTTAACTCTCCCAGGGCAACTCCCTGATTCTGGCTTTCAAAATTATTTCTATGTAATATTTTAGATTGACTTGGTTCAAAATATGAGGAAAATAGTCTCTACAGGTAACCCGCAATAATTGTCCATTTATAAATTATTGCGGCGAAATAACCCTTTTCGGGCTTCAAAATCGATAAAGAAAATAATGTTCGTATTCTTTATTGATTCTGACAGAAAAACGTCCAAAAAGCATGAATTTGGTAATGGAAAATTACTGGAGCTTTGAATTTAAAGGATTTTAATCCAAATACGATAATAAATCGGCTCTTTGGCAAACTTCTGAACTATTGTCCTCATATGAATGCGAAATTCCTTGGAGGGTTATTAATATGTAACTATTCCAAAATGTGGAATAAACTAATATGTAGTATCGATATGTTTGCTGTGGAGAAAGACATCCTTGAACATAATCTAAGACATTAAATCAAAAACTGAATCTGCTACCTCCTCATCATTCTAACGCAAACGATCAGAGTGACTTCATTACATTTTCTATCAGTCTGGAAATCCGTATTTTTAGTATAATATTCTCGTTTGAAGCTTATGCTAAGTATTACTAATTATTAAAAATTTCGTTGTTTTTTTTTCAAACAAAACCACTACACGTATAGAAAGGCTAACATTCCCATGAAAATCAAAATCTAAAAATAATGAGCTCGTTTTCCTAAAACCTTTGCAGAACTTTAATTAGAAAAACGCACAAGTGCACCAAACGAACTCACTTATTATTAAATTTTGCATTCGTAATCCTTATGAGTTTCCTTCTTGTTTTAGCTTAGTACACTATTCATAAATACACGTACTGCTACTTCCTTTTGTACTCTTACACAGATGTGACACTGCACAAATAAAAATAAATCATTTAACCGAAAACTTACATGAATTTTAATCCTAAAGACAAACTTCACTTTAATTCACTCACAATAAATCATCTGGCAGCAAAAGTTTTGGAAACACACACACATACATACGCATTCATATTCATTTTCCAATCAAAACTTGAGTTCATACTTAAAGCAAGCAATGGAAAATGCACTTCACTTCATGCTCATCATCACATCATCATTACCACTACCTCCCATGGACCACTACCACCTTCTGGATCATGTAACCTAACTTCAAACAACACTACATACCATGCCTACTCACACACATACGCCCAACTTGCTTGCAATTGTTCCAAGTGTGCATTTCCAATTGAAATGTCACGCTAATAAAATAAAACGATTGCAACACACGAGCGACAACGATAAATGGCTGAAAATAATAAAATGTGACTTAAATGAGGCGCACAGTGGGACACAGAAAATGAGATGTGAGATGATGTGGTATGGACAGACTTATATCCAGAAATACATAAACACACATAAAGACGTTTATACATATATATATATATATATATATATATACATATATATATATATGTATTGGAATAAGTATCCTTCTGGTGCAGTCAATAATCGAACGAAACGAAACGATGGCAATAAAAATTTGTCTTCTTAAGTTTGAACATAAAATGTTTGAGTGCCCCCAAGTTGCATTGCCAGCGGCTTTCGATAGCAGATAGAAGAAAAAATACTATAAGTAAAATGAATGAATGAAGCAAGCAAACAACCAAAGTGCACAAGTAGAAACAGAGAAAAGGAGAAAGCGTGAGAGAGAGAGAGAGAGAGAGATAGAAGGAGCGGAAACCGGACGTGGAAATGGAAGTGGAAGTGCAAAAACTTTAGCAAAGAAAGTCACAAAGTTGTAAGTTATGTGCTTGTGTATGTATTTGTATGTATTTGTGTGTGTGTGTGTGTTGCCCAAAAGTATAGCCTCGAATAAGTGTGTAATGTGAAATAATGGCATCGCATTATGGACTGCAACAGCATAGACAGCATCACCAACAGAAACCGAGAGCAGCAACACTCTGTGGTAAATCTACTGACAATGAGCAATGAATGAACCACTCCACTGTGTGGCGAGAGTGTAAGCGTAGAAATGAGTCTAGTGTACTGGTCTGTTGCTGGTGTTGGGAACGAGGTTATAAAATTCTATTTACTTTTAGACTTATTTAAGAACTTCAACATTATTTACAAATCGATGAGGATTATTTGTAAAATTGTTGATCATGTACGAGGTAGATGCAAAAATAGAAGTGAACCGTGGGAGGAGTGAGGTTTAGTAAGTGTGTTTCACGAGTAGGTGTAATAAATTTTGTAGCATGCTGCGCGACAAATGGAAATCAACTAGTGGTGGCTGAATATAGAATTTTGTTGTGAATATAGGCATCCATATGAATATAAGAGGTAGTTGATTCTCTTGAATAAGAAACGTGTGTTAAAAAATTTTAAACAGAAAAAATTTTAAGTTACAATAATACAACTTCATTTTTCCCCCGACCTGAATATGTTATTTTTCCACTTTTATAAATAAAATAATATTACTAAAAATGAAAAAAGAGCCTGAACAGAAGTAAATATATCACTACCCAGCTTGAAAACAGGTGAAGGTAAATTCGAATGCAACATAGCCATTTCCTGATCAAAAATTTGTAAGTAAAAGGCTTGCCACTAACCGTAATCGGCTTCATTTGGATTTTAGCACTCCTTCTGCAAGATGAGTACTAGAATCTTTTTAAGGTAAGGCATACTTGTTTTAAGGTTGAGACAAAAAATTTAAGAGGTCGCAATATCCTTTGATTAGATGCCCCTACCCCGGGGTTGCAGCTGACAGGCAAGCTTACATATTGATCATGGTCTTGAAATTCTGAGTCCCGTAGGGTTTTAACGGGTACGAGTACTGGACGTAACGATATGAAATTGAACCAGCTGACTCCAAAAATGTAGTAAAAGTCCCGGGTAGCTACGCCTAAGAAGGGCAGCAGTAGGGCTGACAACGCAACATACAGCCAGTGTCAGAGATGTCTTACCCACTTCCCCCACCCCTCAAACTCACAGAGCGCAGCAGAGATATTTAAGATCTTCCTTTCTTTTGTACCGCTCGGTTTTGAAGTACGGGCCCCGCAAAATTCTGTCCTGATACTTTTTTCTTTCCTCCTCTTCCATTCAAAACAATGCTTTATATTCATATTCATAAAAATAATAATATTATGGTTAATGACTCGGTAAAGCGGGTGTTTCCAGATTAGCTTTGAATATATTTCAAAGAAGCCCAGTTCTCTAATTATAGCTTGACTGTCTGAATCTTTTAAAATATCTTGTTTTCTACACTTATTTTCGTTCGAGGTTGGTTAAACTGAGCACACAGCCTTATGGCAAGAATCTCTAAAAGGAAAATGCTTGGCGCCTACCCCATAGACTCAGAATGTTTCACATACCCCTCGACTGTTCCGTTTTCTGTTCTTAAATCGTCTTTGTACCATATTAATGTATGCGTTTCAATATAGGTTTCGAGCACTTTAACGTCCCACTCTTTCTTGTTGATAACAGAGCTGTAAAGGACTGGAATCAATTGCGATTTTAAATCACTGAAGTCACATTCAATGAATAGAATTTTGCGATTGCATTCATTGAATAGCAAATTTGACTAAAGATTGCAAAATTGAAATCATTAATCATTTCGCTGTCATTGACTAATTAATCATTTGTGAATATGCATTAAATGAAAAAGTCATCTTATTCATTTTATTCATTAATACATAAAAACTATTTATATATACGTTAACAAAACTTGTAACAATTTTTCCAATTGCAACTAACAAAGAACATTTATATAACAAGTAAACAGGGAAAATAAATATTAAAGTGCAGATTTTTGAAATTCTAAAATTTTTTTAACATTATAGTGAAAAAAAACATAGAACCCAAAAATTAAAATGATTTATTTACTTTCAGTAGCAGCAATTTTTCGAAATTGCTGTCGGAAAGTGAACCACGACGAGGTGTATGAATGAGCGCAGCAAATGAAAATAATTTATCCACCGCAGCTGACGATGGTATCATATTTTATGTCTGTTTACACAGCGCAACAAATTATTTATTTACCCTTGATAGAACATGTCACTCTTTAATATTCACGCTTAGATCTTGTAGAAATGATTTCGAGTGACTTCAAAAGATTTCTGATGAATTCGACTAAATTTAGTTAAAGACTGCAGTCAAAAGATTTCATTCAAATGATTTCAAAAATATGATTTAAAATATGAATAATTATTCGCTGATGGCAATACGATTAAGAATAATTTTTTTACATTCTTAATCAATGAATACAAAAAATGAATACAATCATTTTGGTAACAATATCAAATGATTTTTAGTCGCAAATGATTGCATTCTTTTACAGCTCTGGTTTATAGTATAACAATGCCACATATTTTTATGCATTTTTTTTTTTAAATATAAAAATTTGGATACTATAACTAAAATCTAAGACAAAGATACTAAAATTCTTGTATTTTATTAAAATAAATGGTGTTAATCTTCTGTCAAAGCGAATATACTTTTTTTTTTTAATTCGCGCGCACATCCTTTAAGGTCACTGTTTTCATCTGCGTTCGCCTTGTTGCTTTTCTCTCGTCTTAGTTACTTAACTGTGCTTTGGGATTATAATTCATTACTCAGCGTTGCTGCCGATGCTTTTCAGGAGCAGCAGTTTGTTAACTAATTAAAACTATCACAAGAAAAAAAAACTTCCCTACATTTTTATTATTTCTTATTGTATTTGTTTATTTATTTGTTTCGCTCTCAAGGGAAATGTCTTACAACATTCATGCTAAATGTTCTTCATGGAATTGTTACTTGATGATTGTGCATGTAAAGTGCTAGTAGCTAGTGTATTACTGACAATGAGGATACAGGCAGAATATCATATACATGCTTACTTACTCACTTAGATATTTTATTTGTTTGGTTTTGCGGTTGGATCAGGATCACGTTTTTGTAATTTAGTGAATTTCACTTCATAACTCAATAAAACAATCATGTCGAGAAAATCCTTACAAATTACGACAATCAAATTACATGGAAGAAGAATGTGACTATTGTGACTAGTTCATCTGCCAGGGAGTATATAGTATAGCATTTTATATTGGCACCAAAGAAAAGAAAACGTATATGAAACATATTTTCATAAATTGCCAACGCTTTTCGTATGCCAAACACATACACGTACACACTAAACCCATACATATAATCTTACACATTCATACGTACACACACGTAGAAATATACAGAAAGATAATCGCCAATAGAAAGAAGCGCAGCAATCTGCAAAAGCTCAACGCACATGCACATATGTATATACATGTCTTGACACTAACACTCCAACACACACACAGACACACACGTACACACATTCATACATAAAGACAATGATGGCAACAGGGAAAAATTGCCCAGAAAGAAATTGAAAGGATGAGAAAGAAAGCGTCAGTGTTAGCTTTTGAAGTGAGTTTAACAAAGAGTTAACTTTTTAGAAAGTAAGCTTCAGTTTTTTTATTTTGTAACTTAGAAAAATGAGAAAACAAGACACTGGGATAGTGTGTGTTAGTAAAAAAGGAAAGCAGCAGTTGGTGTTTTAGTTTTTTTCGGTTGAAAATAGTGACACGTTTGGATATCATTGTCGTGTCGTCACTAGCATCAGCATTTGGATTAAATGGCTTGCCTGCGATAAATGTGTCGAGTTTTTATTTGCACCGAAAAGGAAAAGTTTCTTTCGTTGACTTCGTTTTTAAAGAGAAGTAATATTTTGAAGTTTTAGAGTGCCATTTGTACGTTTTCAAACTCTTTCTTTAACAAATAAAATTGGGTTAGGTATGTTGACACTCTTTTTGCTGCAAGTTTTGTGACTCGACATTTTTGAGAAATTTTTGAGACCACCTACCTAATATTGATCCGGCAACAAAAAGATTTGATGCTAATTTAAGCTCTATTTTGAGAGAGTTTCTGAAGTCTGTAGCGACTATTTTGGTTAGAAATTAAAAACAAAAGAAAAAAAAAACAAAGTCTGTTGAAAATATTAAAATTGCTCTAAATGATTTATAGAAAAGTATCAGAATTTACAACCTTGAAAATAGAGCAGAAAAATTAAAGTGCTGCCAAGTTGTAATTGACCGAACTGTCAAGACCTCGGTAAGGTAACAAATTTTGACTGACTTAAAACTTCCTTTTCCTTCGAATCTTGGTTGAGTGAAGACGTGCTGGTGCGAGAAAAAAAAAATTATATCGCAAAGTTTTTACTGCCATCTTCAGTTAGATACCAGCTTATTATTTCAATATAACCGCATCGGTCTATCGTCTAGTGCAATCCATAATAATTTGTAATAATTATTATTAAATTAATTGCGATTGTACCAGATCAAAATATAAATCTGTGTGTACACCCAGTTTCATGGCTGAAGCACGCGTCTCTTGAAGAATACTCAGATTCTTGAAACCACTTGGAGACCTATGACATATTACATGGACTCTTGGATTGAAGCAGTCAACGAATAAAAAGCACTAGGTCGTATAGGTGTAAACCTAGAACCAGGTCACTCGTTACACCCATCAAACATACTTTTACTCAGGAAAAGCATAATTGCATCTTCATCATATGCCTATGGCGAAATAAGGATAGCATGTGTACGCTACCAATAAAGCAACATAATTAGTAAATTATAAGAAAAATATTAAAAAAAAAAAAAAAAAATTCATTTAAATTTAAAGACAAAAGAATTAGCAAAAAAAAAAAAAAAAATATATTTAAAAAATATTGCAATAGAATACACTTAATATAATTAATATTAGTTAAGTAAAATCATAAAGTGAATTTAAAAAGAAAAATTCCCAGTGAAAGTTTAGCAACAAAGTAAAAGTTTGCCAACCTGCAGCTAAAGCATCTAGCTATCTATATATCTATCTATAAGTATCCAATTCATCTACCCATTTCAATAATCCATCTCCATAGTAACAGCTGTAAGGCCTTACAACATGTTCCTGAAAGGAGGTAAGTCAGTAACTTTGGTTATATTTATATGTATATTAAGTTAAAATGTTTATATGCAAAATGCATCTAATTAGGAGTTCGGAAAGAAAGCTCACTGTCCGCGGAGACTTCGTTCTCAAATCATGTATGCTCTCGTTTTGGTCAAAGCATAGGTTCGGTTACCTTTTAATGTTGCTCAACTTCTTATAAACATTGGTTGAAAAATTGGAAAAAAATTCGCTATATGAAAATTTAATAAACAATGTTTTTTACTACTAAAAAATTAAGAAAATTTGGATTACCTCTAATTTTTAAGTCATATTCTTATTGAAATACTGTACGCTAATTTTCGTTCACACAATTTTTTTATATTTGGTTATTATATTAAATACCTTAACACGAACAATGTATAGCCCTAGCAATATAGTTATTTTTATGATTGTTAATAAACTCACAATGAAGTTCTAATCTTTTGGTTATTTCTTTGGTGGTATGGTAGGATAAGAAGCAGGTAATTTTATTTGGGATTCTTGCATTGAGCACAACCAAGAATCACGGAGGGTGGGTACCGATACTGCATTCGTAGTATTTATTGCGAATGTGGCTTTCCAATTTGTGTGTTAAAAAAGACCCGATAATGGTAAAAATGCATAAATTTTATTTTTTCTAACTTCAATAATTCCGGTAAATTCTAAACCAATTAGGCTTAATTTAGGGACTCTTTAAAATTAGATTGAACCACGATATTGGTGCGGTACGGTCGTCAAGAACCCTCCCACAGGCTGCAAAGCTAGCTGAATGGATGAGTCCCGTCCGACTGCCTACCCCCTAAAATAACGACTATTTAGATTAGCCAAAATCATCTGGCATCGAGGTTCGTTACAAGTCTCAAACTCGTAGAGAAAAGCGTAAAGCTTAGTGTTAGTTTCTAGAGTTTGTTGCATTGCTTTTAAGAGTTTATATATATCTTTTATGATGTGCACTAAATAATTGCCTCTCCACCTGAAAATATAGCTGATTGAAGGAGCCATGTACTCCACTCGAAATTCAGTGAGAGCTTATCCAACTCTCTCCAACCCTAACACATCAATCTTCTCGTTAACTTTTCTGTTATAATTGCTTTAAAATTTGCTGCTGAAGGCATCAAACTTTTTGGATTTCCGCTAAATTAGTTTCTCTAAAGTACCAATGCATGTGTTTCAGTATGAAGTGAAAATAAATGATGCTCAAAATTTATTTCAAATCGACTTGCGAATTGTTTTCAGTACTGAGAATTAAATTAAAAATTAAAGTTTCCGCATTTAATCAATAGCGAAACAAAACCGTAAGCGTTTTGAATATATTTAAGTATTCGTCAGTTTGCTTGTGTATGTGTAGGTATGTGCGCATCTCATTAACTGTCAATGTTTATGTAAGCAGCAAATAAGTAGGCCAAAAATACTCAAGCGGATAAATGTAAAAAAAATGGAAGTATACGAAACTGAGGTGGAGAAGGGAGGAAGAGGCCAAACTTCAATTTCATAAATAAGAAAGAAATCGTTATCTTGCATGTAAATTCACGTTGGATGCCTAAATTACGCTCCTTAAGTGTATGTAGCAACAAATTAATTTTCTTTTGTTTGGGAGACTCAGTGTTAGCTGGTATTGTTGTTGTTGCTATTTGTTTATTAGCGACATTCAAAGTATACGCCAGAGATCATTTTCCTGTTTCTTACTTGTTGTCGCTGTCGCTGTCGTTGTTTTTATTCTATTTGTTCTTTCTTTTCTTTTTGTTATTATTTTGTTATTTTCTTGTGATAATAGAAAATTTCTTGTTGTTGTAGCTGTTTTATTTGTTGTTTGTTTTTATGCAACTCGTAAGTTTTGTTCTTCCTACTTGTGTCGCTGCTGATGTCGTTCGTTTTTGTTGTTGCTATTATTTTTGGACGTGTCCTAAAATTTCAATCTCAACTTTCATCAACGTTTTTGTTTTTTTGTTTTTTTTTTTATTCTTTTACTTTTAGACTTTTGCCTTTGCTTTTACATAGATTCAAACTTTATTTTTGACTCCTTACTTTGTGCTCATTGTTTTCGTTGTTTTTGTTTGTTCGTTGTTGCTGTTTTACTCCCCTATCCTTCTGTATTATGTAATCATCTCCGCTTACGCAGTTCAGCTTTGCTTTGCTGCGACTCTGCTCTATTTCGCTTCTCGTAATTCAAATGTAATTTTCGTTTCGTTTCATATTTTTTATTTTTTTTGTTGTTCTATTTCATCTTCATTGTCCTTGGTTCCCATGGCTGCCATAATTATTTTTTGATTGAAGTCACAGCAGCGCTCTCTCCTTCTTTTGTGTTCTCTCACCCCTCGCTCTATTGTGATTATTTTAGTAGGTAGCTTGATATGTTGGCAGCGTTAAAAATGGATTTACGGTATTAACTCTAGAGCTGTTTAAGAATTTTAGAACGCGTTTTGTTTTTTGTCTTTTGAGCGTTTGTGAGAATATTTGAATTAAAATTTCAAAATCCTAAAAATACTGTGTGTGAGTAATGAGAAGATTTCGAATGGTTTCTATGAGTTTAAACCAGTGATGGCTACCACTACTTGCACAATCTTTTTGGCCAACACTGATTTTAACTGGCTTATTCATGTCCAACATCAATGTCTTTCAGTGATACTGTTATATAAATGAGATTTAAATAGTACTGTGGTTTATTAAGTACGTTTTCACGTTGTTAGTTCAGAGTGTTTGAAGTGATTTGAAAAAGGTGATTAAATTATGGTAAAAATAAATTTGTATTTTTACTGTGTGAACAATAAATATGAAGCACCTACCGTTAAAGTTGCTGGAACTTTAAAAAGGTAAAAAAAACTTCTGGCTGACGAAAATCTGGGATTATTATGAAAATTCCAACGTTTCTTTGAAAGTATATGAATTTTTTTTCAAACCGATATAAAGAAAATTTAGACGATATAGTGAATAATAGTGATAATGCCACCATGTACAGCGTACTTAAATTGTATAGTATTTACTTTTAATTTTTTTTCTTCTATTGGTAAATTTTGTTGTGCTATGTAATTGAAATAATGAAAAAAAATCAATTAATCGCCATCTTTCGCTTCAGAAATTATCTTCAACCTCAAATATTGACTACACTCTAGTAAAACTTTCTTTTGAAAACAAGTTTATCACGTATATTCCTATCAGACAGGAATGGGCGGAGAGGGTAGTTTAATTCGAAAATCCCAATCAGTTTTTTATTGATGGCACCAAACTGAACGGCAGAGTGATATTTTTGAAAAGAATCTGGACATTTAAATATCTTTTCATCTTCCTTCCGCCCCATCAAATTATTGGCGATTAAAGAAGTAGCTGAGTGGCTGTAATGCAGCGACATATCACCAGTTGATGTTTACACCTTCACTGATATTAAATCACTTAATAGTGTAGTCATTATCTTCAAAGTAGTTTTTAAATGCTGCCTATCCCTTAATTAGATATCTGAGCAAGGTACATCTGTATGAGGAGCCAGGTCGTAGTGACATTGAGGGTAATTGTAACCTGCAAATAGGTAGAGAGAAACGCACACGTGCTCTCACAAAACCAATTTGGCCACACTCTCTTGCTTCTCTAAATAGATCTTATATTAGCCAAGTTGTAGTAATAATCATTGGGCATTGTTTGATTGTTAGACAGGCCAACTAGAATCTTAAGGTCAACTCATCTTTTCTTCAGCAACCTAGTTGAACTCGAATCTTCTGACAAATCAAAACATTTAGTAGTTTTGGTTCAACTCTTCTTAAGTTCAATAGTAATTAGAATAGATGTGGAAACAGCCCACGTGGCATTACAGGGGTCTTCATTATCCTAAGTGTGTCCTACAGCAACTCTAATTTCACCTAACTTTGCCTTGGAATCCAGATGGTTTTACAGAACATGAACATATCTGTGTCTAGACTTCGTGTCGTGCTTGTTCGTGTGCATTAAGAAACTTGATTTGTTCCGAAGCAGCATCTAATTGAAGATTAGAGCGTTGAAAGCTTACGAAAACAAGATCAACAGTCATTTAGCTATAGATTCACTGAGCAAACGACTTTGACGACCATGAAGAAATCAAAATACACAGTTCAGCTTCTGTCATGCCTTGGTTTGAGCACAAATTTTGCCACCACATAATAGATAAAATCAGATTTTGCTAAGTGTATATATTTTACAAACACACACACGTATACACTACTCGCACGAACATAACTTTTAATTCAGTTTATATTTGCGTAAATGTATTGTAACTGTATACTGTCTGTTGTTGACCAATCCATCTGGTGCTGTTGCCGTTGCTGCTGCTGCAAAATATGCCACGTGTTCGTGTAGCATAACAAAACAAGTCAGTCATTCGGGTAAGGGTTTGATTGATACACAAGCGTGGGTAGTTTTGGAATTCGATTTGGTTTCATGGAAATATGTCTTGATGTCAATCAATGTAGAGTACAATGAAGAAGAATGTGGAAAGAAGTGGAAGCGAAAGGGGAAAAGAGGCAGACAGCAGATAAAATGGAAATTAAAATGATTTGTTTTTCAATTTGTGTACACATATCTCTATGCACATACATACATAAGAATGTATCTAATCCATGTTGAAAAGTTGTCACTGAGTAAATTTAAAAGTGAACAGGTTACAGTAAGGTTAGGTAATAAATGTCGTAAACTGAGATTTCTTAATGGTAGACTTTTTGAACCGACTGTGAACAGTTTCAAATTTCATTTCGAAGAATTCATAAATTGTAAATTTGTGCTTTAACTGAAATTTGAAAACTGAAGTCACAACCTTTGAAGGGAACACATTGGTATGAATAATAACATTTATGCTCTTAAAAATCCAAATGAGCAAGAAAACGAAATCATTTCTGTGAGAATGTGTGTGCTAAGTAACATGCATTACTTCTAATCTTTTGCCATGAAATACTTATGTGAACAAGATGGTCATCATGTACCTTCTTCATTTGTTGAAATACCAGCCATTTCCAACATTGCCGAAAATTTGGGTTTTAATTCGTAGTTGAAAACGATAACATTATTTTTTCTTTCATACATACATGCATACTAGTTTTGTTTGTGTATATTCATGTACATATATATATATATATATATATATATATATATATATATGGAGCAGCGATGCCAACTTGCGGGGAATTCCCCGATTTGCGGGGAATTTTACCTGGTGCGGGGAATCAGGGAATGAGCTGGTTTTTGCGGGGGATTTGAAGTCGTTCAGTTTTTAGTAATTAAAGTCTGTAGAATATTTTTTGTCAAATTTTATGTAATGTAAAACGTTTAACTAATGAAATATTTCAAATTTTGAGTCTTAAAATCTTCATATTTTCTTAAGAAGGTCCAGCAATTTATTGGTTTGGAAAAATCGATTTTTAATAAGTGTGCTATTTCAAAGCATTATATTTCGAAAGTATTTTGTAAAAAATTCAGATGATTATAGCGACGAGTGTCAGTCAGCCCAAAACCGTCGCGCGGCTCTTCAACTTCCCTTTCGGCCGTTCAGAAAGGCTTAACTATGCCTTCGTCCAGCACCTCCTGATTAACTCTTAATCATTGCTGACTAATCTGTAAACATACAAATTACGGTCAGTCATCATAAAGAAGATGCAGTATATTTTATATGTTAAAAACCGATAGTCAAATCTTTGAACCCGTTTTTCTCAAAACAAAGTTTCTGCCATTTTTTATTTGAGTCAAAAGAAATCCCATGTCTTATCCAAAAGTGGGCTGAAGCTTATATGTTAAGAATTCCGGAGTCAGTCTCATAAAAATTTGTTTTTGTAAAATGTTTATATGGAAAGTGCGTGTAGCGCTGTTATAATATGAAATTATATAAATTATGCGGGGAGTTCGATCGAAAATCGGGGAATTTCTCGAGGGTTATCGGGGAGAGAGAAGAAATGAGTTGGCATCCCTGATATGGAGCAGCATATTGGGATGTGTAAGCGAGTGTGAGTTATTTGCATATTTACAATTTAATTACAGGCATTTAATTGATACGAGTTTTATATTTATGAGTGTGTGTCGCATGGCGCGTACTCAGGGCATAATTGAATCTGTGTGTGGTGTTGGTATGCGCGTGCGACCGTCAAGGAGTGAGGTGTTTCTGATTTATTTTTTTTTTGTGCAATGTTTAAATTGTTACACATAAAAAATACGAATAATTTAAAAATTTTTCTGTAAAAATGTGCATAAACAGAAAGAAAGAGTGGCTAAAGCGAGTACCTACGTGTATGTGTGTGTATTGAATATGCACATGTGTGAGTGTGCAAGTATATATGTTTAATAGGCTACATGGATGCAGTTATAATGTAAACTAAAAAAAAAAACATTTCAATTGTGAAAAGAACCAATATGAGAATTACTGATTTAAAAAAAAAAAAGGAAAACAGATTTTAAAAAATTGGTAGGTATTTATTAAATTAAAAAATCAATTGGAAATGACACATTTTGAAAGTTGTTAATTTTAAGTTCTGCAAAAAAACTGTTTGGCTACAACAGCATTCAAATTCAATTCCCCCTTCAGCACACAGTAATAAAATTAAAATACAATAAAAAAGTGAAGTTGTAAAATTTCATTTGTAAAGTCGTGCAATTTAAATTTTGTATGAAATGTTGAAGCCATTACCCTTTTCGCTTCTACATTACCTTTTCCTTTCTTTCCTTCAACTTTCCCTTCCGAAAAATAAAAATAAAGCAACCCGAAAAAAGGAGGAGTATTTCATGAGCTCAAGTTACTTTTACTTGTACTTTGCCAAAAGGTACTAATTTGCTTCTGTTATAATTTAACTGCAAAAGTTGTGCAATTATTGTACAATGCTCTAGAAATAAGCTAAAAGCAGAGGGTGTCGGAAGAAAGTGGTGTGAGAGAGAACACAATGTAGGAAACAGTGATTTTAAGCGGAAACTCTCCCACTCTCATCTTTTGGCAATTGCATTCTCGGGTTGAATTCATTTTTTTTGTTGCTATTATGCTTTTTGCTTAGTGCCAGGCCTTTTGTTTTCGCACCCTCCCTCAAATGTACCTATATAATACGAAAAGGCTTAAGTCACATGCTTAGTCATTCATTTAGTTGTAGCATATTTTTTTTATTTTTGGGCTCATATTTCTTTAAGCTGTTCCTCACTTTTGGATGTGTGTATGTGTGTGTCGTTCCAGTGTGAAAATTGTGGACTTTTTGTCGGACGATTAAACATAATTTGAGTTTTGAGTTTTCACTTGATTTATCATTTAGAGGGTTGTCCATTTTGTGAATTGCACATAAGTTGAGGTGCTTGAAGTGTAAACTGATATTTTAAGAGCTGATGGTTTTAAATCGAATTTAAATAGTTTAGGTATTACGGTGCTCTATAGTGTTTATGCCATGTTTGTACCGCATCCGTACTGCGTCGGTAATCTTGTTTTTAGGAGAGCAAATCCAAATCTCTTTATACTTAAATCTTAGTCCCAAAGCTTTTCTCAATTAGCTTAAATTTTGACTGATCTTTATAACCTTCAGCTTCATCATTTCACCAAGCAAATTGTGTTTGAAAATGTGGTTTCCTGACTTGTATAAAACTCTTTTTTTTCATAGCGCGGAAAATTTTCCACTTAACCCTGAAAACAATATTTACATACACAACTACATACATACAGTAGAAAAAAATTAAGAAACTATGGGGTTTTCTTTTTGATTTCGCGTAAAGCTTGGACGTTTTTGGATTCAATATTTTCTATCGAAAAAGCTAAATGACCAAAAGTAAGCACGCAACCAATTAAATAGCTCAAAATAATATCCTGCACAGTATCCAAACTTCTTAGAGTTCACTCCCGAGTTAGAATCCACACTCACTCAATTCCTATGAATGAAAAGGAAAACTGGTCTAAAATGAATTTTACTATAGAAACTTGCAGCTTTGCAGCTACATTCCATTTTACAACTACGTGTGTGCAGACAAAATACGCACGGACAGCCAGCATCACAACAACACTAATGGCATCAACAGCAGCAACAGCAGCAGCCATACAAATAAAGCTAAAAGCTGTCAGCCATTGTAAATATAACGGTGGAAATATCCTGACGTCTATAACATCAAATCAGTTGCTGTTCGAAGCTGCTCGCGTGCGGTTGTGCTTTGCGGAAGAAAAATCGAAAAAACGAAATCGAGTGAGAGCGAGAACCGAGAATCGAAAGGGGAGTATATCTTTGAAATGGATTAAAGCAAATAACAAGAGGAAAAAAGTCAAGTGAATGATTAGTACACGAAAAGAGCGAAAGAGAGAGTACATATCAAATGTTAAATGAGAAATTGAGTAAATAGTGAGAAAACAAAACAAGAGAGAGATAGTGTGTGAGAGAGAGGTAGTTTAAGTGCATGTACAGTACGAGTGCAATAGAGAGGGAGTTTATGAGTATGTTAAAAAGTGCAACAAGATAATACAAAACAACAACAATAACAACGAAAACGAATTGAAATGAAAAGCGCAACATAAAAAAGAATACGAAAGGACAAAAATATGAGCTGCAGAAGTACAACAACAACAACCACAAGACAACGACAAGGACAACGTGCATATAAGATAAGAAAATTCCTAAAGGAATAATTGCATCTCGCATCATATCGCATTTTGTCGCGTGCCGAATGTCGTCGAGTAAGGATGTGCTGCTGAGCGAGCATTGTGAACGGTATTTAATTAGTGTTATTGAGAATAAGAGTTAAAAAAATAAAAAAAAGTGTAGCGATAAAAAAGTGTATGTGAAGAAAGTGCGGAAGAAAAAGTAATGATTGATTAAAAGTGCATGCGAAAAAAGGATTAAAACTACAAAACACCAACGAAGAGAAATAGAAAAGAGGTTAGTATAGAACTTTTCTGCTTAAATTTTAACATTTATTCCAAAAATATGAAGTCAAATCATTTCATGTAAGCTTTTAAAAATAATGATTTTACCGGCTTTTGGCTTTTCTGTTGCACATAATAAATCTTACTGCTATTTTTTATGTGCACCCACCCTCATTCTCTTTTCAACACAACGTTGCTAAGCATGCTATAAACGTGAAGAACGTGAAGAAATAATAATAATAGGAAGAAAACGTAAAAAAGAATAATGTAGATGCATAAAACTAACGTTGACAACAAAAAGTCTTGTAAATGTCATAAAAAAGGCATGGAAGACTACAAGTATGCAAGGTGTGTGCCGACGTGAGTGTATGTGACTGATCCTCTATATATGAAATGTAATTCGTTTTTTTATATTAGTTTTTCTTTAGATTTGTTTTTTACCTGCCTGCATAAATCCCAGTGTCCTTATTAATCGTCTGTTAATAGTATGCAATGCAAATGTTGGCTATGCTTCCTTTGCCTCTGTTTTCTCATTTCTTTTTCGCAAATATAACATCTCTATCTGCATAATAATTATACCTTGATATATGGTATGCTCGTATATAAATCGATAGCAGAATTATAATTCATACGTTTTTCTTCATCACTGCACTTCTCTTTCCCCTAACTCACTTTGCTCCCCACTCACTTTAACCCCCTTTTCTATTAGATTTATATGCGAACTCTTATTTTTCGTACGTTTGCTTTCAGCAAATGACTTTAACTTTGCGCAGCATCCTTTTGAATGTCCTTTCTTAATTGCTTTTTAATTGTTTATATAAACTTTTTCATTTCATTTTATTTTATTTTTACTGTTTGCTGCTGCATTCTTCCTTTGTTTTAGTGTGTGTGTTTTATATGTGTGCCTGTGTGTGTGCGATAGAATTCGTTGTTTTAATTTGTTGTATACTTTTCTGTGTAATTAGTTTTTAGCACTTCTTCTTCTGTTTTTTGTGCCATATGTGTGGGTGGTTCACGTCTCTATATACATAAGGCTTGGTGTATGTGTGCATGATAGTGCAAATGTGCTTTAGAGTTTTTGTATGCGCGTGCAATCGTGCGTATTTGCTTCAATTACATTTCTTTGTTTTAATAATTTTCAATTTTCGCTTCAACTCTTCGACTAAAAAGTTATTGTTTTATTCTTGAATGCATGTGTTTCTAGAATTAATTAGAGTTAAATCCTGTAGGTATTTCTTTCTAATATGATTTGAAATAAATTTTTTTTCAAAACTAATTGCTTATGTTATGCTTTTAAAAGAAACAAATTTTCTGCCTATCACAGTTAGTGTTTTTAATATACATACTTTCTATTTTTTAAATTAAAATTGTTTAAATAAATTGGGTTGAAACTTGACGGAAATTTCATAGAAATTTGTTTCATTCTTAGTTTTTTATTTTACTATTTTCTATTATACTCCATGTTCGTGTACACTTCAGATCATGTACCAACTTCGACCTCCCTAAATACATAAATCAAAAACAGCAATACTAACACTTGTTAGTTGTTAGATTTAAAGTGATTTTGGATTTGATAAAAAAAAGGATGGACATATTTTAAGTGCTTACATATATGCAGCCATTTTTCAAAAGACATGAATAGTTAAGTTCAACGGGGATTAAATTAAAATATTGAAATAAAGTCAATATATTAGGTTTATTGCATTACTGTTAGACCTCTACTTCGATACTATACTTACTAAAATAACTGAAGCTGTTGAAGCCAAAAGGCACTCACAATTCAATATGAGGAGTGGAGCTGACCTAACTTTCTGAGCGGTACAACAAAAAGTACCTGCGGCAAAAAATTTGAGCAAGCTTAGTTCCGTTTTCTTGAGTGGTAAGTGGCTGCTTAACTCTTTAAGGTTAGGTGCATTAAAAAATGTCCCACCTTTTGCTTAGCTTTTATGCATGGTGGGGAAATATGTTATCTAAAGTTTTTCAATCAGTTGGCAATGCTATGAACCGAAAAAATTCTGTGTAATTAAGATTTTTATTTTCGTGTGCTTTAAAGAGTTTACAATTCGACCCAAAATAAGGTTGTTCATAGTTTTAATAATAATCCGAAAACCAATTACGGTTTCAAATTTTCATTTCATTTGATTTTCATTAATTTTTTCTTAATACACGACCCTGATCATTATTGCTCCTGATACTTCCTCAAATATCATTAAAAAGCATAGTTTTTGTGCTATGAAGATTTTTCCTGATGTAATTTTTTGAGTGGTTTTAAACTTAAAAATAATTTATAATATATATAGATATTTTTATTGAAATCTAACAAATCTACTCGACAAAAATAAACCATTTTTTCCAAATTAAAAATAATAAAACCACTTTTGTTTGCCATAGAAATATCAGTCACTTGAAAGCATTAGTAAAGAGCAGGCTCCAATAAGATGCTTTATAAATAGATAGGTATTTTTAAAATAGTGTGAGCTAAAAAATATATGTGTCCTTCATTTGTTAGAATTATGTCTTATTACAAAGTGATATTGTTTTTGCCTAACAATATCTACCATAAAAGATTTCACTTTAAAAAAGAAGAGTTCAATAAACGACTATATTCACTATATATTCACTGTGCTTAAAGTAACTAATTCTCTATTATTTCCCTCTAGAGTACAGAAAATTTTATGAATATACCGGCCGGTGTTATACTCGTATTGATTTTTTGAGTAAATAATATGCATTTTATGCATATGACATACACAAATTACAACAACAGCAACAACAACATGAAAAACCACAGCAAGTATGATTATAGTAGCAACTGTTGTTGTTGCTTGTGTTGTTGCAACACAGCAGCCTTTATATTTATCGATTGCAACAGCATCCGCATTTACTCCACTCGAATACTGTGCTTATATAGGCTTGCACTATATGTGTGCGAGTGTGTGTGTTTATGTATTGCTGCATGTTTCATATTCACACATGCTGATAACTGCATCATGTGATAGTATTGTATGTAGTAAAATCTCTCGTCTCGTAGTTTATGCGCACATACGATGAGTATACACGATATTTTGATTCGAAGTGGACTGTGAATGCATTACACCCAAAAAAAAACAAAATACGCACACAGAGGCAGGAAGGCAAGCAGGCAGTTGAAAGGAGGAATACAAAAACAAAAACCGGAAGTGACCAAAATGCATAATGAAAATGTTTGCATATGCACACATGTTCTATGTATATGTACATGAATTGTATATAAAGAGAGCGAGATTGCGTATAAATGTGCATGTGCTTGTGCATATATGCATATATTTGCAACGCGATGGACGAGACGTAACCGTAAATGGATTGAATTATTTAAAATTTGTCTCGACTAACTGTAAATGTATGGGTGTTTGTTTATTTGTGTTAGTGTCCATATATATTGAGTTGCGTAGTAGTATTTCCAAATTCAAAAATACATTCATATGTGTACGAAGAACGCAAAAAAAAATTTTGATACTACGTGCCAATGAACATGCGTAACTACCCAGCGGTAAATTGAAGCACTAGAATAGCGCTAAACAAGTGCCTAACTGATAGCACTTAAGTGCTATATATGAACGTATGTTCCATATAAATTTTAACACTGTTTGTCCTAGGAGACTAGCGCTTGTTTAGTGCAGTACTTTTAGCTCTAAGTAAATGTAGCAATGAGTGCGTTTGATAGGTAATTTCTCTAGTTTACTCGTTACTTCGTGCTTACTTTAATTCGTAGAGAATTTTCCGTTTTACATTCCTGCATCATTATTTTTTCTGATTTTTTTACATTACGCAAAATGAGTTCATCGAAATCGAGCACGCGCGATATAATTGTGCGCAAAAATCAAGATTTTCCACATATGTCACATAAAAACATTGCCAAAAGTTGCAAAAACTTTAGTAAACGACTAACTACAGAAAGGAAAACTGGAAGTGGGCGAAAGAAGTGGTTCATCTCTGAGGAAAAAGCAAAGAAAGTGAAAAACTTGTTTCAAAGAGATCTAGGCTTTTCCATCAGAGATGTTGCTGAAAAAGTCCATATGTCACCCGGGTATATTCAAAATTTAGGCAGAGTAAGAGAACTTTCCGCTAGCCCCGAACCGGAATGACAAAAAAATGCAACTGCAAAAACTCGCGCACGACGTATGTCAAAGCAGATTTTAATCAGTTTCTTGGCCAACTATTTACACTTCAAAAAAGAGAGGTGATGTTGAGCTAAGGAAAGTGGACAAGTTTGCTAAGAAATATTTCGTTTGGCAAGCAATTTGCCAATGCGGCATAAAGAGTGCAGTTTTTGGCACTACTGGTACCATCAACCAACAAATTTACGTAGAAGAGTGCTTACAAAAACGTCTACTGCCAATGGTACGTCTTCACAATGCTCCTGTCCTCTTCTGGCCAGATTTAGCCACTTGCCATTGCGGCAAAACGGCAATGACGTGGTATAAAGAGAAAGGGGTACAAATTGTTCCAAAAGATGCCAATCCCCCAAATTGCCCGATAGAAAAATATTGGGCTATAATGAAAAGAAAATTGCTAAAAACGAAGCATGTGGTCAAAAATGAGAAACAGCTGCAGAAAAAGTGGATTACTGTGTCATCTCAAATATCCCGAAGTAATGTGCAACATTAAATGGCTGGAGTTAATTCAAAGATGCGATCTTTCGCATACGCACCAACCAAATAAATATTTTTTTTTTTTTCCATAAAGTTACCATTATAACCTTTCGATTGATGTATGAATTTTGTTTAAAAAATATAATTTTTATAACAAGTTAATGTCGACCAGTTTTTTTCGTATACATGCCTTATATATTATATTACATTTTAATTTTTTTTTTGTAAAACAATTGAAAAAATAAGTAAAATAAAATGCACACACTTTACTTCGTTATTGCGTGAAAGCTAACTCGCTTCGTTTCTTGCTCATTCGATAGTTCGTGGCGTCTCGCTGAATGTTGGTCGTTTTTATTACTCGATAGAAAACTTTATTTGTTGTTTGCATGGCTGCTTTGCAATTTTCGTTTAAAATAGTGCACTTTCAAGGACTTTTTAAGCGTTTAATTTTGAAGCACTTGCTTTAAAAACCGCTGGGTAGCAGACCGATAGACATACATACAGACAGATATGCATGCAATATTGCACAATTATTTATGACATAGTAAAATAGTAGAATCTATCGCACATATGGATTCTGGTTCGACCATCAATAAAATGTAATATATGAGTTTATGAAAACTCTGGAATTTTGAATGATTTTTCATACCATCAAATCTTTTTTGGGTGTGCATAGGTAATAATGTACATACATATACGCACGAGTACATAAAAGTATGCAAATTAGTTCATTAAAAGCAAAACTTACAATTCCGATAATGATGAATTGTTGAGGTTTTGAATGATTTGAAAGCTGCACTTTAAAACTTCACTTCAATTATTTTTCTAAGGCTACCTTCCTATTTCTAATATTTATGTTTTTTTTCTACTCCTCGCTTAAAAAATAAATACATTAATGCCGGTATTTTTGCAAAAGTCACGTTTCGTGCGCGTGTTTTTCCACCATTTTCGTTTTCATTTTTCTTTTCCCACACCACAGAGTCGGTCTCAGGGACTATTTCAAAATTGACTACGAGAAATTTCACTTCATAAAACAAATTAAGAAATCACTTTCTCTTAAATGCTGTCGCAAAAGAAAATATGTAACAAAAAAATAAAATACAAGAAAACAAAACAAAGAAAAAGGAAAAGCAAACAACTTGGCAAGCATACAAAAATGAGATTGAGGCGGCATATGTCACCACTTTGGCCCATTCCATTGAAAATAATATTTGCTACATAGATACATTTATATATATATGTATGCATGCATGTGTGTGTGTGAAGAATGCAGTGAAAATTTATATTTATTTTTATTTTTTTTAATTTTATTTTTATTTTAAGCAGAAATGTCATTTGAAACCGCAACACATAACAGAACATTGAAATGCAATTTCCTTCAAACGAGTATTGCCGCCGCTGTTAGTTGTGGTTGTGGTAAGAAAGAGTCCCAGTGTATGAAGGGGTGAAGCGCTGTAAAGATTGTGGCTTCTTTTAACATAACGGTATAATTCAAAAGTAGAAGCGTGCGACTATTGCTTGAAAGGAAATGTGTTGCGGTAAAAAGGCAACGACAATGGCAACGGAAACAGCAAAAGAAATACCAGACAACTTTGAAAAAAAATAACAAATATGTAAGTCTGTATTTGCACGTATGTTTCCAGTTTTTTGTGTATATGTTTGCCATTTGCATTTCTTTGCATTTCCAACATTTTTATCACTTTCAACGTACATTTAATATTTATATTAGAGCGAAAGTTTTAACTCACGCACAAACGCATACTATGAGACTATGTAGAATATTTATGTTGTATGACGTTGTAAATATAACATAAGTTTACTGGGGCGTATAAGTAACATTGTCCTTCTTAGAAATAAATTATGCCAATTTGCAATAATGACAACACAAGTTTTTAGTAAAAATGTAAATCAAACTCATTAAAAAATTACTAACACAATATCAATTTCAGCAATATATAATGAACATTGTTACCTTATCAAACATTAACTATGATATTAATTATGTTTAAATCGTGAGAGTTTCAATGAACTTCAAGAAAATAACGATGATGAATGTGTTTACAGTTTATTATAATTTGATTCAGAAGTCTTTCTCATAATCCAATACAAACCTTAAGAATATTTATTATAATATATATTAGTCTATGTGTTAAAATATTCAAACAATATACTTCAATTTACTATATTCGTAGCATAATATTATTACAAAAGCTTAATTAAATGTCACTCATACGCCACTCACCACAAACTTGCGAACATTTCCATGCAGTTCTGGTATTTATTTATTTTCAATGCGTACACACATATCAAAATACTCTGACTTTATGAAATATGAAATTTCCTTTGCCTCAAACATTTTGATTGATGCATGACATTTTCAATTTAAATTCACAATTGTTGTTGTAGATGTAAAATGATTTACTCACTACATTTCTTCAGTCGAAAGTATGAATGTAATTAAATGTTACTCATTCGCATCGAAAGTTTTATTATAGATTGCAGTAATTATTAGTTTGCCGTTTATTTCAATGTTACTCTTATGTTTCGAAACTCAAAAATTAAAAATAATCACATTTGCTCTTATTATATTTTAGCACATACATTTTGTCTATTAGCTCTAACTTAGCTCAGCTTGAAATTTTTTTAATTATTAGTTATTGGAGCCTCTGGTAGGGTTGCTAGTTATTATTGTCATTGGATGGTTTTTAACTTACATTTTTATTAGAACACATTCAAAATTTCTTATAATACAGTTCTTGGTATTCAATAATTTCAATTAACGTTGAAACTCTAATTCCTTCACAATGCAATGTGGTTTCAGATATTCTCAAGCTCATTGAAAATTCGAATTCATAGGAGATAGTTTGTGTATGAGCAATATTTGTCAACATTTTTAATGCAATTTGTTTTTCTTAAAAAGTTATTGCGACATTTTTTTTTTCGCAGGCTGTTCAAAACAACAAGGCACATTTTTTCACCAAACATACTTAAATTGCAGTCAGCAATTGGCAACGTGAGTGTGCAAATAAATACTGCACTCTTAGGTGCTTACAATCGACAATATAAACAGCAACACATACAGCACCACCATCATAATCATCATCAGTAGCGGCACAGTATCCGTAAATGCGATGACTTTAGACCCATTTTTGTTCATAGTGCTGAACTCATTTTTACATCCTGGCAACAGAATAAACTATAAAAACACACACAAAAACTACTTGAGCAGCCGTTGCTATCGCTTCTGTTGCGATTGCTGCTGCCAGATTACTGCAGCATGCCGCATGCATTGAGGCACTTCTAAAAGATTTTTTTTTGTTTTTTTTTTGTTTTTGCATATGACGCTCTTCAACAATACTCACTTTTGTTTTGCGTTTTTGCGTTTTGTTTATGCTTTCATCATGTTTTACTTTTCCCTGTTTCGGTTGTTCGCCGTCTTGTTGCAAGTATTTACTGCCCGGCTTTATGTATTTCTCTGGTTTGCTGCTTTCAATTCTTTCATTTGTTGGCTTTGGTATTATTATTATTTTTATTTTTTACAGCTTCGCTTTCTTCTTCTTCATTTTTGCTTTCGATTACACGGCAAACAACTCTCTACTCTAATTGTACATCAGTTGCTGCTGAAGCTGTTGCTTATATTGTTGCTGTTATTGTTGCTGTTAGCTGAAAACAATTTTCGTTGTTTCGTGCGCGCAGCCAGTATAAGTAGAAAGAGAGAAAGAATAGGAAGACTGGCTGCCACACTGTCTCACTGATACTGCAGCATTGCACTGCACTGTAACAAATGAAAACTATTGATTTTTATGTGTGTCTGTTTGTGTGTTCTGTTTTTGTTCTTGTTTTTTTGTTTTTTGTTTTCTCTTTTTCTTGTTTTTTGTTTTGCTTGTGTGCATTTTTAGTATAAAAGTCATTAGTCCGGCCAGTAAACTGAATGCATAATGGCACAATTTAAAACTCTCGAAGTGCACAATAGCAACATATACAATAGTAAGGTACTCGTATATATGCTGAAGGAGTCAGGGCAGTTTTCTTACTAAGGCGGATGAAGGGCGCTCTATTTTAAGTTTTTTGATAATCCGAAACAAACCGAATCCAAAGATATCTTGATGAATTGTAGTAGTATGGCTTTATATAAGGTTCAAAACTGTCGTTCGATGCCAGTATTCATTTCACTTTGGGCTTAATGTTAGCTTGAGACGGCCCTGTTTTTGATACATATAACTACACATATACATACCTAGGCTAGACGACTCTCCTAATGAAAAGTAAAGTAAAAAAAAGTGAATGAACGAGCAAGTGTGTGTGTGAGTCAACGAGCGAGGCAAAATTGCAGCATTCATCGTTACAGTTAAAAAGGATAAAAGAACGAATGACGATGACGACAATGACGATGACGATAACAACTACTGGGAAAACTGTGAAAGATATGGATGCTGTCGTTTTGATGCGGTTTAATGGTTTCTTCTTTACTACCTTCTTTTTTTTTTTGTTTACTGCTATGCAATATTTTGTTATAGTTTTTTCTCCGGAGAACAATGTAAATACTGCTTGAGTGGAGAAAGAATGTAAGAGGAAACGATTTTATGGGTGCGGTTATTCTAGAAAATTTTATTGATAGTATAAGTAAATTCAATTATTTCTCCATGTTATATATTAAAAAATCAATTCTATGTATCTTATATTTTTACTTCTTCTTCTCATTTATTTCATCACCATGATTTAGAATTTCCATTTATTTCCTAACTGCAGCAACAAGCAACAAGCTAAAAACGTTGATTTTCTCTTTAAATTTCTCATTTTCTATTTTCTCTTACTTTATTTTGAATTTTTCACAGTGATATTTTTTATACACTCTACGATTTACACACAACGATTAAATCGATAAAGTAATCATTATCTATTAAAATAAATCACGTTTCGCTCTGTCTCTTTTCCTATACACACACACACACATGCATCCATAAACTCAAAAGGTACTTCAACAACCCAATAGCTTTATTTCTTTACTTTCCACCACTATCATCATTATCATTGTCATCATCATTCTCATTCTCATCCTCATTGATGTCGGAGTCTATAAATTCATATTGAAGTTTTAGTTTGGTGCAACATGTGCGCGTTGAAAGTCAATTGTCGTTGGTGTCGTTGGCAAAAGCCAGCTGAACAGAATCAACAGCAGCAGCAGCAACAGCAACAGCATTTGTGACAAAGTTTTTGGCACGAATACTTTCACACACACATACATACAAACACATACATACCCACATATAAATATGTGCTTAGTGGCAAGAACTAGTAATAATATATTTTTTGTATTTGTGTTTAAGTGTTTAAGTATGAAAAAGCTAAGAGAAAGCTAAGAAGGAAGGGCGTATGAAGACTTTCTTTGTCAGCTTTTTTGTTCAAGTGTGATTATAAGTATGTACAACTGTATAAAGTTATGTACTATGTACAATTCAAGCAAACCCAGCAATTTAAGTTTTGAAAATTATTTTTTACTTTGATTTTTGTTTTGATTACACATGCATATTTATACTTAACTAAATGAGTAAGTTTTAAAATGTCTGCAAATGTATGTATAAGTGTGCGTCTCTTTCGCTGCCAACATCTGCTTTGATGTTTATTTCGTAGCTGTTATGCCACACTTTATGCCATTAAAAATGAATTCAATGGATTTTTTCACTTTGAGTTCCTTGCTTTCGACTTTTTAAGAGTTTGCGTATGTAAATATTTGCTAAATTGTTTATGTGTTTAGTGTTGCTCTTTCAAAATGTATATAGTTATGTATTTTTCAAGTGCACTCGCTGCGGAAGAAACTGAAATTGTAATTTTAAGTTCATTGGCAAACAGAAATCACGAATTCTATAACTTTATTTTGAATTTGTTGCTGTTCAATCAAGAATCTGCAGTTGGTTCTATGTGTTCTAATAGTGTTCAATTATATAGAACTTATTATAAACATACAGAACATTATACAAAATGTTATAAATATTGATAAAATTTACGACAAAAGTAGTTATTACTAAAGCATTGTCCGTAACTCTGTCATTTCATCGATGGTATAACCGGAAGAGATGTTAGCACTTGATCTGCTCATATCAATATCCATATATACATATGCATGTGCCTATTTTCTCTCCTTAGTTATGTGGAACTATTAAACGGTTTTAAATCAGTTAAATAGTTTTCAAGGTACTTTGTAAGAGCTCAAGAATTTGGGGTTGGATTTTACAGAAAAAGAGCGATTGCTCTTACTGTTTCGAAAGCTTCTGATCAGCAATAACTGGATCAGTTCCAAGCATTTTTAATTTTATGAAACGTACATTACAAAACAAATTAAAAAAAGGAGGAATTTTAGTCGTCAAAAAGGAAGGTCATGTCCTTATGTATGTTCGGACGATTACTCGAATAGATCTTGAAAAATTTAAACTAAATTTTGACACATACGCTTACCATTGGTAATGCAAGATTCTTCAAGCTCGAGATAGCGATATCTATTGGGTGTGGTTCTTCTTACTATACCATTCAGAAACTTGTGCTAAAATCGGATTTCCCAAAGTATTTTTAGTATGATAAACTTTGAAGGTTTTTCATTTGATTTCATTGATTAAATTTTTAGCTTTAAGTTTTAGCAACTTAAAATTTTTTATTTAAATTTTAATAGCATAAGTTTTATTGTCGGTGTTGAAGCAGAAACCAATATGTCCATTTTTTTAATTTTTGAGATGAAGCGCTATGAACTCTGACCAAACTTAAAAAATCGTTTGAACTGCATCATCAAAAATCGTAATTATTACGTCATTTAAATTATATAAGATTATTTATACGGACCTAATAAAAAAAATGAATTTGGATTTTGTGATTTCTGCTTGAACGCCGACGATATATTCTTCAACTTTTTGTTACTCTTATTGTTATTTTATTTTTATTTGACTAAATGAAAAACTGTTATGCTGAGTTTTTTATCTTGCACACGTTCTTTTTAATTGTTGCTTCTACGAGTTAGTTTATTGGACTTGTTTATTTTACTTCTTTAACTTTTTATAGTCAGCCTAAGTCCAGAAAATATCAAAATACCCCAATTTATTTTTGTTGATATTGAGGGAGCATTTGACAACGCGACTTTTGACGGCATGTGCAATGCAACAGCTCATCATGGAGTGGATCCGGTTCTTGTTAATCGGTTAACCCTCTTAAAACTGGTGTTATCCTTTTCACCAGGAGAAGGAAAATTGATGGTCTCGTTTTATCGATACTCAGAGGAATCACTATTCAGCTATCCCAAGAAGTGAAATATCTAGGAGTCATTCTAGATACCAAACTTCTTTGACGTTCTCATGTTGAGCCAAAGGTATCCAAGGCATTGGCAGCTTTTTGTCAATGTAAGGTTTTTTTTGCTGATGCTGTCAAAGCCATCTGTAGGCTTAAATGCAATGGGTATTGGTATGACACTTGCTGGGATATTGGTGACATTGTTGAAGGTTCTATCAACGCCATCCGATACAATGCCAACAATTCCAGTTTTAAAATAGCGCTATACAATACAAATTCCAGAGACCCAAACTTGGTTTTTGCCGGGACGTGGGTCGGGAGTTGATTGTAAGCGTATTTTCACTGATGGCTACAGAACAGAATTCGGTTCGGGTTCTGGGGTCTTTATTGAAAAAGATGGAGTGCACCTTCACTTCTCCCTTGGGTTGTATGCTTCTGTTTTTCAAGCAGACATTTTTGCAATCATCTGCTGACCTTCTGGCCAGAAAGGGTTCGGAAACTGGTTTTCAAGACCTTTTTGGACCCTGAAGATATTATCTGATTTCAAAAATTTGCTTCAACTTTTCTACATCTGGTTACTTATTGTATCCCCAAAATTTTTTGATTTATGGAAGTTTTGAAAGTCACTGTATAAGGCTTTAATTGCCCTTATAACTCTGTTTCCACTTGCCAGTCTACTAATCAATTACACTCGTTACTTCTATTCGCTACTTTTCATACATCTTAGTCATTTTTTTAACATAGTTCTTCTTCTCAGTCCTTATAGACATTCTTCCCATTCGTTTCTACAACTCCTCCTTTATTCTTTTTTTCTGAAATTCCCTTAAAGTTCCTTATAATGGCTAATTTTTTAAACCAGTTTCTTCTACTTGTCTCTTTTAGATTTCTTTTCCAATCGTCATTCAAATCAATCAGTTCTTTTCCTTTTTTTTTTTTACACATTTTAACTACTCACTCCTTCTACTCGTTACTGCTACTTCTCAACGGGGAAAAAAGCACTCCAAAAGGCCTTTCGGGGTGCTGACAAATCAGCTTTAGGCGCTTCCTCTCTGTATGACACACCATTACGTTTTTAACATTGCATGTCATTGGAAAAAAGCACTTCGTTTTACGCTTCTTATGGAATGCTTCGAAAGACCTCTCATGAGATCTTTGCATCAGCAGTTCGTTCGCTTTTTCCACTGCCCTGCTCTACAATATTCTTCTTCTTCTTTTCGAAATGCTTCAAAAGACCTCTCACGAAATCTTTGCGTCAGCAGTTTTGTTATTTTATATTACGATGATCTTGTCGTCGTTTGATTTGGAAACGATTGCTTTTCGGCAGCAAGTGTTCGTTAACAAAAACAAAACAACAAGTGCTGACCTTATACTCTTTAGGCGAGCTGCTGACAATCGGGCACGTTGGGTTATTACATCTCTTTTTTTTAAATTCAAAGTACCAAATTATAAATGCAATTATTTTTAAGCGCATTTAAGTATCCAATTTTCCATAATATATTTAAAGAATATATTCACTTCACATTATAACATCAAATTTACTTCAGCACTAACATTTAAATAAACATATGCAGATGCTGCTATTTGCTATTGCTATGCAATAAAACTAAAATGAAAATAAAATGCTCATTCAGTCACAGCCAGCTGAATAAAATATATTGTATATACATAGAAGAATATTTGTTTGAGTGTGTGTATTTGTGTGAATTTGTACAACTTTAAGAACAAAAATTGTCTTTCATTTTCTCTTTTCTTGAGTTTATTTTTTGACATTTTTTTACACCAAAATTTGCGTCTCGTCTCAAAGGTATCATATGTCTGTATATGTGTATGTATGCACAAGTGTATGTGTGCTATGTGAATGTGTGTATATGTATATAGCACATAAAAGGAAATGCTCTTGACGCATATTGCTGACAAGCAACAAAATTGCTAACATTCACAACTTAAGTTTTTATACTCTATAGTTAAGCAGAAAATAATCAAAAAAAAGTTTATAAAAAGACTAGAGCAATTTACATGAAAATTGTACCCAATGCGTAGATCATTCATTAGAAATTGATACAGATACAATCACAAATGAGAATGTCGAATGGTGAATTTAAATGTTCAAAGATTATGCATCCCAAATTTTTTTAAATTATACACTTACAATTGCTTCAATGTTTCCAATTACGTTGAAGCAAAGATTTGCTTAGTAGATATTTTTAAATATTATATAAGTTCATGGCCGTAATATTATTAAAACTAGTAATGGCAAATTTGTTTTAAATCAACACTAGATGAACGAATCAATTGACTACACCCATGGTAATAAATATACATCCACTATAAAATATTCAGTGAAAATTCACTATTACAACAAATTAAAGGTTTTGTTAATTGCTTTGTATATATCTTGTACTGCGACGTATTAATGCAAAAAAATTTCATTTCTTAATGTCCTTGTCTCGATTTAATTTGAATTTAAATGTTTAATCAGAAGGAAATAATTATACTTCCAAATATTTATAAGCTTTACTTTAACAAATTTTACGGACAACGCATTATAGACATTGCACAACATTCCGCCACAATTTACAATTTATTTGAAAAATGTTACTTGTAAGTCATTGTTAGGAAAAATGGGGCATGGTAACCATTTTCTGCGGAAGAAATTGAAAAAATAATGCCTCATAAAAAATGGGGAATGTCTAATCGCGTAATTGCATGAAGTATTAACATATCACATGTAGGCGTGGTAATTGTCAAAAAAAGGAAGTTAATATATGCCAAAATAAAGCGGCTTGGACGAGTTCCAAACATGAATACACTTAAAAAACCAGTGATTATCAAAGCTACAAGCTTCAAAAAATTTGTTATATCTGAAATTCGAAGTGATTTGGATTTAGATAC
Source organism: Toxonevra muliebris (assembly GCA_963691655.1). NCBI lineage: Eukaryota > Metazoa > Arthropoda > Insecta > Diptera > Pallopteridae > Toxonevra > Toxonevra muliebris. The sequence continues at coordinate 9,945,857 of OY829326.1, read as the reverse complement.
AATATTTTCACAAGACGTACTGGAAACATTTTGCATGATTGTAAACATCTTACAATAAGGGTTACCTTCCCCTAAACACTCATCACAAAAAGGCATGTTTCGAATTTGCAACATCACATTTGCAATGGACCGGTCATGCGAAACGATTATTTTTGGCAAACGAAAAACGTTCACATTAGATGTTCCTGACTGTTATAACCTTTTTTGGTACTATATATCTAAAAAAGAATCAGGCAGAAATTACCAAGGCGGTAGACTGATGACACGAGTTCGATTTGTTTCTCAAAAAAAAATATAAACATCTTTCGTCAGAAGTAAAATGAACTGAAATGAAAATTAATAAGTGCAGCATAAAATTCATGAAGATGACACTTTTATCTATCAAGCAACAGTTGAAACTGAATGTTTCAAGGAGAAAAATTTTGAAATAATGAAGTAACCCACTTCAAGCCTGGACTTGAACCCCGTGTTTTTTTTTAATCAGATTTATTCACGTGGCATTCAGATTTCCAGTTTAAGTTAATTACGAACAGAAATAAAAAAAAATTAGAAGAAAATATCAACATTAGAGCTAAGAAATCTTATGAGCTCAACGACAAACAGAATAGAAGAAAATATAAAGAATTAGAGAAGTCACATGTATTACTAAAATTGAGATAATAAATTTTTGAAACTTACTTTAGTACTTGGAAACGTTCAATTTTATTTTCTCTTATTATTCTTAAAATGGAAGTATAATTATTTCCTATGAAGCTTTTTAAAGTTTTGAATTTAATGCATTTAAGTAACAGAGTTATATTTATAATTTTCGTGTTTATTGAATAAAACTTCGTACTTGCTAACTATTATAAAATAAATTAGGAATAAATGAAAATCTTACAAAAAAATCGCACTTTCTGACTGGAAGTATACTTATTACCATGAGTGTATAACGACAAATAAATATTCAATAGAGATGTTGAAAACTATACAGAGCATTTAAATTTTGTATGTATTTTGAATAATTGTATAGTTTGACTAATCATATTTTTGAATTTAGACTAAAGAAACCAAGGTTCATGGAGACTTAACATAGAACGTATTGATTTTAATTTTAAAATTTATACTTTCAATTATTTTAATGTTTAAATTTTATTTCTCTTCATTAAAATTCATTTTTCTTGGATCTAAAAATATAGGTCAGTGCGTTTTAAATTTCCAATTTTCTTTCTTTACTTTTTGTTTTTTTTTATCATTATTATTATTTTTGTATAATCATTCAAGAAGCTCAAATTAATTTAGAACATAGAAAAATCAATTGCAATTAGCTGCGAGAAATAAATAAAAAAAACAATAAAAACTCAAAATGAAAAAGTTACACTACAATTTAATTAAAATGAAAAGTGAAAAGAATGTGTGCGCTTGTGTATGTACAGCATAGAAAAATTCCAGTTGCTATTTGCTGGCAGTTGCTGCTGCTGGCTACTTGTAACTTCCTGCTTCTGATGCTGCTCTTGGCTTTTTTTTCTCTAATGCTAATGAGTAAAATTGAATTTCACGCTTTGCTAAACTCAAATAAAAAATACATGCACATTTTTTGCACTTTAATTGAAAAGCTCAAAGCACACACCAGAAAAGAAATACTGCTGAAAGGAAAAGGAAATGGAATTGTTACTTTATATTGAAAATATTTAATTTTAATGAAAGCGGTTTTTTTATTGCGCTGGTTTTTCTCACGCCATACTACCATCCCACTCCATTCCACTGCAGTCCACACCACTTCACTCCACTTCACTTCATTTCACCCTACTCTACTTTTCACCTGCAACAATTATTTTTGTATGCATGCAAGCAAAAATGGGTGATATCTGTTTAATATGTATAAAGTGTGTATATACGAGTGTATATATCTGCATAATATTTTATAGCGTTAAAAGCTGAAAAGTATTAAAACAGCAGCATCACACAGCAATTTAAGCTGAAGTCGATAAGAGTTGACAACAGCGAAAAACATTCAATATTTTAAAATTTCTTCTTTTTTTTTTTGCCCACTCATGAAAAACACACTCGAGTGATTTTTTTCAAGTATTCGAATTATTTTTTGTCGCTTTTTGGTGGCTGTGCGGCGGCTTGATTCGTATGTGAAATGGTCATCTCGTTGATTGTAACGTAGCAAAAGTTTTGTATGGTTTTGATCTCTCCTTGTTGTTTTTGTTGTGCACAGTGCAAGTAAAACCTTTGATTTCAAGATCACTAGTTCAAAATAGTGATGAATGAAAATTGATAAATGAGTAGTTGTGGTCGCCGTAGCCTAGTGTTTAGTGGTGCAGAGGTGTCCGGGTTCATATCTCGGCTCGCTCAAAAAATCAAAAATAGAAAATCAAAAATAAAATTTTAACCCGGCACCACCTCTTGGCTCGCAAAGGCAATGGCAAAAGAGTAAAAAATACCTATGCCTTCGCCGTTCGGATTCGGCATAAAACTGTAGGTCCCTTCCATTCGTGTATGGATATAACTTACACAACATGAATGGACGAAAAGCTCGGCCTTGACCCTCCAGGGGCTGTTGTGCCATAATACTATCTAACATTCTACAATCATTTGTGGGACGTCGGCCATTTCAGTCAACTCTATATATATATATTTCTAAAATTCTTTTTTTGGTTTCAATAGGCTGATCTATTCAATATCATGCTTATAAATTTCAAGATCATTTCTTCCAACAGATAATCACTCCCTTTTAGACACTGCTAAGACAGGATTGCCTCAGATTCCAACTTCTGAAGCACAGAGTTGTTTCTGACTCTGACTTATCCAACATTAACTTTTTTCCACTTTCAGACACAGAGACTTCGACTCTTACATAAAACCATTACTGCCACCTTCCACGTAAATACATACGATTCCAACTCTTCCAACGATTGGGAGTCATTCATTTTGTCCGAAACTTGTCATTTCGCAAGACCTAATGAGCTTTGCAAGTACACGTGATCCCTAATCGTGCTGTTGAATGCGGTTTTACAATAGATGAATAGATGATGGGTGTTTATTTGTTAGTGTAAAATTATGTGCTGTTTTTTAATTTATTATTTATAGTAGTATGTGCTTTCCCATATATATATATATATATATATATATATATATATTTTTGTCGACTTTTTAAGATAAATTATTTGGAAAATTGATAAAAAAAAAACGCGATATGCTCGCTCTTTTTTGATGAAAATTACTTGTTTTTGATCCTAAAAATATGCAAAGCTTTATAAAAAAAATTAAAAAATTAATGTATCTTTTAATTCCATTAACCCTAGACAGCACTTCCTCGTCAAATCGACAACGCGAATTTTCTTGTTAAGTTAACAGAAAAAAACAATGAATTAATTTTGTTTTTAAGTAATAAAAAGCACTGAAAAAATTAAACAAACAATAATTATGAATAACTAATAAAATGTTTAATAAAACATAATGATAAAACCAAAATTTTTTTTATATAGGGAGCAATTGGAATCGAGTTAAAAAAGATGTCGTCGATTCGATGAAGATGGGCCTTAGATGTATAAGAAAATAGAAGTGCCGTCTAGGGTTAAACAAAACGATTTTTTTAAAATCAATTCACGTTTTAAACTAACCTCCGAAACATGACAAAAGGGCAATATTAAGCCAAATTCATGATAAAACAATTAATTAGGTAAGATGAGGTAGGAGTATAAGCCTTAAGCTTACGTAAGGATTCATTATGATACCACAGTAGCACGGCACGACACTCTCAGTTACGGCGTGGGAAATCTCAAGGACTCCTCTTACCATTTTAGTTATGTGTTTAATATTTACGGACTGTTTCTCATTTTTCCTCAGAGCCACAACCACACAAAAGTCATTGAATAGCAGTTCTAAGTGCCCCGTGAGCATTGAAATCATTGTGCTGTTGGAGTTTCGGCTGAGGTAGAGTAGTTGACTAGTACCTATTGTGTCCATAAGTGATACAGGTTAGCTTGGTAATACCATAGTTACATAGCTTGATTATTTTCAGGGACCACCTTGTTCTCGACCCATTCCTAGCTACTGTGGATGTAGGTGAAAAACTTTTGGTTTAAACTATTAGGGCTATATTAAAACAGATTTTATATTTATTTTTCTACGACAGGAACAATTTTAATCTCTTACTTGGTTAGTTTCTATGGCAAACCGGTAGCAAATATATTCACAAAAATAAAGCAAAATATAGCAATTGTGTCTGTTTAAATATAAAATGAAGCTGCCACTTGACTTGAAGCAGTGATGTTCTATTTCCTTAAAACTACTCCATACTGTGAAGATGCTACGCTATGTAGCATAATTTCTGGCGTAAAATAAATATTCCCTACACTTCAGTTTACTTTTTCTTTTTCCTTTTTTTTTTTTTTTTCTTTTTTGATTACATCAAAAAATAATATGCCAACATAATTTTCAGTGTGCACGCTCCCCTTAAGTTTTTTTTTTTGGTTTGTCGCTATTGCAGAATATTTTGTTACTATTTCTTTTGCCAGTTTTAGTTGCAATAGTTGTTGTTGTTGTCTTTATTTTATTTGTTACAATCATATTTACAGCAACCAACTCTCTAACGCCAGCCACGGTGACATTTTTATGCGAATGTTTTTCTATGTGTGTGTGTGTATGAAATCCAACTCGGTTGGTAAGGAGCAGAAGAAGAGTGAATAGAAGAGAGCGTGTGTGTGTATGTGTGTGTGTGGAAGATGTTGACATGACATGATTAATATGACTGCTGACATGTTGATCGAAAGCGACTGCGATGTTAAGTACGTAAAGCAGAGCGAAACGAAAGAAGCGCAAAAAAACGAAAAAAAACAACAAAAAACTGCAGTGAGAGCAAGCAAACAGGAGAAAAAAGGGTTAAAGTTGGCTTAGGGTAAAAAAGAAAAAAGAAACACATGCATACATATGTCCGTATACTTGTAGTGTTTATATGTATGTATGTGTGTGTGTTTGGCAGCGAGTGAATGAGTGAGTGTGAAGGCTTGCTGCGCTGGCTGCTGTGTGATGGCGGTAGTGGTGGCGACAGGGAGAGACAACAATGTACAGTAACTTTTGTACTTAAGCGATATTTTTCAGTATTTTTCCCTTTTTTTTATTTTTATTTTTTTTGTATAGTTGTTTGTTTTTTTTTTTTGCTAGTTGCTATTGCTACCGTATAGTTCGTTTTAGATTTAGGTCAAAGTTCAAAGCACCATATGCATTACTGCATATAAGCAGCAGCACATGCTTATAATTTGTGAGTGATAAGCGAATGCAGAAGTACGTTCAGTTGATTCATTCTGAAGCGCTGAGCGTACTCAATATTTATAGCTTTACTAAATTTTAATTTCTTTAAATTATGCATGTATAAAATATCATTTTAATATAAACATTATCTTTTTGTTTTACAGATTTCATGTCACATTCAACTGGCAAATAATTCTAACTTGAACCTCCTTGCATATTTTTTGTCACAAAGACGACGACGACTACGAAAATTAACAAAAGAAATTTGCATAATTGCGGCATCAACTTGAATTAAAATCACGGCTCAAAGTATATTAAAAAAAAGCGAATCGAGAAGCAGAAACAAAATTACAGCCGCCTCCTGCTACCGTATTTCCTTCCTTCCTTAGCTCAGCAACATCATTATTTTCGTTCATATATACGGGCATATCGTATATTGTTATTGTTTTTCTTGCTGCTGTAGTTGTTGTTACTGTTTAAATAGCGATAAATAAATCAGCGGCATAAATTTTTCCACATCGATTGGCGTGAAAGTAAACACGAGCGACTGCACCGTGCTTGACAAAACCAAAAACAAAACAAAAAATCCGAAACCGAAATCGGTGTGCAAAAAAAAAAATATTTTCATCCTAATGAAATTGTAAATTCACGTTTATAAAAATACATAAATAAACAAACAAAAAGCGACGTGTATACTTTTTTCAACGCAAACACAAACATACACACAAGTCACATATAGTACATACATGCAACTCATACACACACATAAAACAAAGTAACGAGAGGATGTCACGTACTCAGCGGCATCAGTAGCAGTAGAGTTGTATAGCAATCGCAGCCTAAAAAACACAAAGTAAAAATCAACAAACAATAACAAAATATATGCACTGTAAACAGTAAACAACAAAAAGATCAGAAAGGAACGAACGACAAAAAAACAGCGACAACGAAATAAATTTAAAAAAAAATTCACATAAAATATGTAATGGAAAGCATTAGAGTTCATAAAAAATGGATTTACATAGCCTTTTTAAGGCTATACTGATCCTTTATGTCATACGAGGTGAGTTTGAAATATGTATAAATGGAGACATACTAACGTATAGCTAGCTATGCACATACAGACATACATACAAACATACATACGTATATAAACATGTAAAACAAGTGGCATTATATCTGCTACTTTTATTGCCTCTTTTGTTTTTCGCCCGTTGTTTTTATATCATGCGATTTTACATTTTATGTTTTTGTTTTTATAAATGATTTTTCTGCCCCTCGTGCTCTATCACTCTCCCCTTCGCACGTTTTGTGTATTCATGCGTGAATATCAAAATGATTTTGACACTTTTGTTTTCTCTTTTCATGGTTCTAAGTTTTTTGTTTTTATTTTTTGCTTTACACACATTCATAAGGATGTGTGGGCTTGCGTGTATGTGTGCGTTTATGTTTATATTGTGCCACTTTTATTGCATACTTTTTTTTCTTTGTTTGTGTATTTTATTATGTTCATTTGCTGATTATTTCGTCGTGATTTTTATTAAATATTGCAAATTCTATTCATAGTATTTTTATTACATACAAATCTTATTAAATACAATACTCAGCATGGGTCAACTGTCATTCTAGCCGGAATGTATCAAAATAAAAGCACATTGCGGTTTGTATTTTTAAATAAGATATGACTGTTAAGATTTTACTGAGACATTCCATATGAATATGGCATAAACGACACCGAAGAGAATATTATTTAAAGAATGTTCATAAAGCAACGAGTTGTCCCCTTTACTTTTCCACATTTTTTAGTATTTATTTATTAGCAATGGTTGTATTCAAATACTCAATAACTTTTGAAAATTTTTAAGTGTGGTGGTCACACTGAAACAATTTTAGGGAATACGCTGTGAAAACCAAATGTAGATTCAAAAAAAGATTTTGGGTTTTTTTTTATTTTAACAATTGTGTAATTTTAAATATGTGGGCTAAATCGACAGATTCCTGATTAATCGAAAATTAAACTAGAAAACTTCTTGTGTCTCCATTTGAACTTGGAAAGAGATTTTTGTTTGCACAGTGTAATTATTGCTATTGAATTTAGCCTCTGGATACTTTGTATGCCTCCTAAAATTATAAAAAAAAAATCAAATGAGTCCCTTCTGCACTCGTCACATTATAAAAGTTTTCGTTTTTATATTCCAAAAAGTGCAAAGTCCATGTGTTTTTTTTTTCAATTTTCTATTCAATTCAATTCTATTCTAATACCAAGACGCACTTGCTTCGCCTTTTGTACGTCTACATGGCCTAAAGTTGATATTATTTTACAATTCTATCGGAAAGAACAAATTATAAACTATTCAATAAAAAATACAATAAATAAAAACAATTTTTTGATATATCCCACTAATTTCATTGATATCTAAGTATATTCCACAAAAATTTTTGATACATAATTTATGTCTTGCATACTTTTGGGCTTGTTGTGTCCAATTTTTGATATTAAAAATTCACCTTTCTCAATTTGTTTATACTAAGATATTAGGGATGCAATTCACCACTCTTCACCGGGCGGTACTAAAGTTTAATATGACCACAACCATGTTTACATACAAAATAATAAAAGTGCAATATACTTTCAGGGTCAATATTAAAAATTCACCAATCTGAATCAGTTTATTCTAAAAACAAGACATCATACTTTCGGGGTGTAATTCACCACCCTTCATCTGGCGGTACGAAAGTTTACCATTTATATATACACTTATAAACTCACACATACTACGAAACCTCACACGACACCGACGTGATATTTAATTTTAATTTCTATCAATTCACTCCACTATAAATTTTCCTTCAGCCCCGAGTGAAGATGTCATCACATCAAAAAGTCCTAATACCTAAATATTTATGAAATAGGTGCTTGCTAGTCAATACCTGAAACTACTGTTTAGGTCTGCAAAAATCTATTTATTTTTATTATTGAGTTTTAGGGTTAAAACCCTCAAGATTAGAATAAAATTTGTATCTTTTCACGTTTTATTGAAAATGAATGAATAATTCCAATAATTTTAATTTTAACGCAAGTGCACATCTAAGACCCCTTTTCTATTTTTTTTACAAATTCTCAATGCTTAGCTTATAATGCCACCAAACCATACAATTATTTAAAAATATGTAATGTATAGGTATTTATTATAACTGAAAATCCAGGCACTCCATGTATTTGTTCAATACCAATAAAATTGTAATTCTAATCACAAAGCCATAATCAGCATTATTTCGTTTTTCCCAGCTCTTATCCACAATGTGAGAATACTCGAATACACTCATGAAGTGAAGAGATGTTCACATTTTTTATCTTTACTTTTTTAGGAACAAGTTTTAACTCGACTTGGTTAGTACGTTGGTATTATAAAATAACCTCGTAATTCACTTCACTGCTTGCACTCTGATAGAGAGAGAGAGAGAGAGAGAGAGAGAGAGAGAGTATGCAATACACTCGAAGGTGAATTTCTCATATGCAACGAAAAGTTATTCGATGCAGACCTTTATGTCACCTTCAAAGCGAGAGAAAGAGAGGATTTCCTATACCAGATTTTTGATTGAATTTGGCATAGTATAAAACGAAATTTCAGGCAATTTATTGATGTCCTATTTTTAAAGAGTTTAACAATGCCTCTTGTTCGACTTTTTTATATGTTTTAGGTCCAATTTAATGGTTTGGTTGTTAATCGTACATAATGTGTGGTTTTTTGGCCTAAAATTAGGTTTATTTTTGGATTGATTATTAGTGTGAATTTCGGTATGAGTTTTGTCGGACCTCGAGCCTTCGGACCTTTTAGCCGAATTTTAGGCCTGAAATTTTTCTAAATTTTGTTTTGTTTCGGTCTGTTTTTTGTTTGGAGTTTAGTGTGTTTTTTATCTGAGTTTTGGCTTAAATTTTGGCTAGAACATTGAACCGAGATTTAGTATGGTTTCTGATCCATTTTTTCTTCGATTTATTGTTTGGGTTTAAATCCAGATATTTGTGGAATATTTTACTTTTAATTTAGCAAAACCAGCCACCTTAAACTCAAATCTCAGATCTGTGACTGATAAAAGTTATATATTTATTTAAGATTTAAGTAAATTGAAATTGTCGTTACAACATTTTAACTTAAAAGTTCATACAACTTTGTTGCAACACTCAAGTGTGTTGTTGTCAAAGGTTACTGCAAATTATATGTATACAATAAAATTCACTACAAGTTGTGTACTTTCAATTCGAATAAAAAGAAACTCTTATGTTACTTCCTTTTAAGCTCAATGAAAATAAAAAAGCAGAACCTATTCATTACGAGAAAAAATAAAAATAAGAGAGCAAAATGATGAAAGAAGAAATGTCGCATAAAAAAATAAAGAATACCAAAAAATTGAAAAGAAAAAGGATATCAGCAAAAGATCAACAGCTGCAGTTGCTGCTGCTATTACTGCAGCTGTTGTTTTTATACACAATAATGTTACTATGTACAATTGCTGTTGCTGGCTGATGCTTTTGTTGATGATGTTTTTGATGCTGCTTTTGATACTGTTGGTGAGTCTTTTGCTGCTGCTGTTGATGATGCTGATTATGTTGCTATGCTTGCTGCTACTGTTATTGTGCGACGTTGGGCAATGTTGCGCGCTCTTTCTATGTGCAGCAGCATGTCTTTGAAAACAAAATAGAAAATCTACATTGTATATAATAAATGCACATTCACTTCACCCTGCTTTATTTTTACACTTTATCCACCTACCTAAAAACCATGCATATGAAATACCTCTCTGGCTCATGGTAATTTTTGTATGATATGAATGCTACTGGTTTAGTGTGTGCCATGTTAGAGATATTACTTGCCTGCTTCCATGGTGTTAGCAACGTGACATTTGAGGTTATTCACATTTCGAGGGCGTGTTGTTGAACTTGGTTCAACATTCAACACATTTTGTGTTGTTAATAATATGGTTGTTGTTCGGCTTGGTTATTTCTCATCATTTCTGCCTGTTTGTGTATCCTCCTGCCTGCATGCCTTCAATATAAATCCTTTTTTTTTCTTCATATTTATGCTCATCATACTGATGCTAACCCACAGCATTATAAAAATAGCATGAATAATGTTTGTTGCTATACATAGAAAAAAAGAGCATGAGTAGTTTTCTTTTGTTTAATTTTTGTGTGTAGATTTTAATGCTACTGAGAATATAAACTGTGATATTTAGTATCTGCACCTGAAAATATGCAATTAATATTTGATTGCATGTGTGTATGTGTGAAAATAATTATAGCAGATACATAGTACAATTCAGTGTTGGTTGTTAAATATTTAAAACGAAAAGTGATGCAAGTTTTCGGTGATAAATAAGTGATAAAGCATGAAGCAAGGTTTGGAAATACTTTTAAGTCGAAAAATGCTTCAAACATTTCAACGAGATCTACAAAAGTCAGCGTATGTCTGGAATGAGAAATAATGAATATTTTTAATAACTGTGATAATGTGAAAATTTATTCACAAACCATAAAATTTTTTTTATTTTACTTCTTTTTTGTGAAAAATTATTTGTTGAAATACCTTTATTCTTTTTAATACTAATTTTAACAATTTAATCCAAGTACTGAAGTTCCTAAATTTTCCAAAAAAAAACCTGAATTTTAAACCTGCCCTGAAAGCATGCGATATTATTTTTGAGTGAAGTTGTTTTTCACATTGTTGCTGCTATCTCTGTTGTTCTACTAAATTCAAGCTATTAGAAGCTGTGTGCTTATCCCCTCATTCAATCTTCTACCGCTTCCCTTTCAACTTTTCACTACTTCATTTGATGTTCTTTTGCATAGATTTCTCTGTTCGCGCATTGGAAATCCGGTATGATCCCCTTGGTTGTTGCATCCTGTTGCCGTGTTTTGAATTATGTTTCTTTGTTTCATATATGTACATTCACACTAATACCAACTCATGCACATGCATATGTATTATTTATGTTTGTGTGTGCAAATGTGAGTCTATTATTGCAGTTGCTGACTTGCACACAGATATTTGTTTATCTGTGTTATTTTTTCAAAGATTTACTTTTCATGTTTAAGATTAACGTACAATTTTGTAAGATCTGAAGGGTAGAAAAACAATTTAATTTTCATGAAATTCTAGTGCAAGTTCTTTCCAATTACATACATTTGTATGCCTGAAAGTATGCAATTGAAAAGCAAAAGTTAATTAAATGAACTTCTTTCTTTCTGATTTTTCCTTTGACTACATACACCAATTAACACAAACAGAAAGCGGAAAACTTTCCATTGCACACAACACAAACACACACAAAACATGCAAAGGGAAAATTAAAATTAAAAACTTTTAGAAGTGAGAGGAAATCAAAGAAACGCATAAAGAAAAAAAGATATTCAAAACCCAAATAAAAAACCAAAGAAAGACGAAAAATGCTTAAGAAATCGTTTTTTTGAAAGACGAGAAAATAAACAAACAACAAAGCATGTGGCGAGAGCGTGTGCGATGAAAGGCAAGCGATCCTAATGTTTGCCTTCGACACACACACACACATACTAACACTTTATAAAACTCACACATAAGCATTTGTACGCATTTTTGCACTTCCACATATACACAAAAGCACGCACATTTTTATTTATTTATTTAGGCGCTTTTAAGTAGAAAAATTCTTTAGTATTGAAGATGTTGCTGCCAGCTTCTTCCGCTGTTTTCTCATATATTTTGCTTTTAAGCACTTTTGAACTTTTTCTTCTTTTCTTCTCTCTCCGTGCTTCTCACTTTACCGCTTAGCGTTTTAACACAAACAACTGCAATAGCAAGCAGGAAACGGAAACGACCCGGCAAACGTTTTTCAAAGCTCTTTAAATGTTTCATTTTATATGATTGTTTGTTTATGTGTGTGTGTGTGACTATGTGCGTGAAAGTATATGTATGTATCTGTATTTTTGTATATCCTTTTTTAAGTTTTGTGTTTGCCGCCTTTAAGTGAATTTTTCGTTTCATGTACACACATAAAATGGAAAAAAATCACATGTTTGTGTAGATAAACTTCATAACTCTCTAACAATCAGGGTCACAACTTAAGCTTTACGTATTTTATTTCAGTCTTTTGCCGTTTTTGTTTGTATTTATTTTTTGCGTCTGTTTATGTCAGACAATCTCTTCTCAATCTCTTCATCATCGTCTCACTTTGTTTGCTGTGCTGAGTACGAACAAATAAAATCGCCAAAGAAATATTATGCAAATATTCTTTAAGTACCGAAAATGGTTATTTCATTTAAATTTAAAAAGTTTTTGACAGTTTTGTGCTATTTTTTCTTCTTTTTGTTCATTTTATTTGACAACACTTAAGCACTGCCATTTCAAAAAGTTATAGAAAGATTTGAGAGTTAAGAGACTCAAGTGTGCAGTGCTTTTAGCTCAATAAAGTCGATATCTAGAGCCAAAGTGAAAGCGTTTCAGTAGGTGGATTATGGATTATGTTACGCGGATTGTATTGGCGGGGTATTTAAAATGTTGAACTGCTTTGAACTTTGTAGAAGGGATATATGTGAATAGTATAGAATTTTTGTCCTGTTTTTATTATGCTATGCACTTAATTATTATTTTTTTATTTTGCTCAACCATGACATGGGAAGCTTACTCAAGAGTCTTAATTTTTTAACCCTTTGATTCATGTTCAATGATCAGAATGCACAACATTTCGTCGGTAAGGCGAAAGTTTTATCTTCAACCCCCAAAGCTTCTATTTGTGCTTAAGTATGTTTTTCTTTCGCTAATATTTCGAAAGAAGGTAATTTAAAAAAAAGATATCTCTAATTCAAAATTTTTTAATCTAGCAAAATTTTCAACTGATGAGCTAAAAGGTTTCACTTCAAGCTAGAAACTTCTGTCAACTGATTTTTCTTAATTATTTCAGTTTCAATCTCCTGCTTTTTCCTGAGCGCTTAATTTGTGCTACTTCTTCTTTTACCTTTATCATGTGTTGATCTGCTGCAACATTTCTACTGCTTTAGACATTTGCATCCATCCACCACTTCTACTCGTATTCATCCATCCATTCATTTATCTCTTCCGCGCCATTCCTCACCATTCACTAATCCGGACTTTGCTGGCCTTATCCTCATTCTGTGTTTGTATGACTCTTCCTTTATTATTTTTATACAACTACTCGTACACATTTCTTTTACTTCCGTTTGCCTCGAATGCTCATCATTTCCGCTAACGCCATTTTCAACGTTAGAATTTTTAATGATCCGTAATAATGATGGCTGCTGCTGCTGTTGCTGTTACCACTCTTTCATTATCTTAAACGCAAATTACTTTCCCCCAGCAATAGTTTGGGCAAAACAAAATGGCAGGGAGCAACAAATGAAGTACGAGTTGAGGAGGGGCAGACATTGTAAATGATTGTGGCATAGTGCTATTGTGTATAGAAAATACACTCAGAAAAAAATGCTGTATAATAATTTGAAAGCACAAGTACTTGAAGTTTCTTTCATTATTATTTTCTGCTCGAAAAATAAACATTGCAGCTGCTGCGCTTAATGATGTTTTCGCCGCTTCATTTGATTTGAGAGGGAGGAGGAAGCAGCGAAAGAAATATGATGAGAAAAAGTGGGCAAGTGTCATTGAGATGATATGAAACATTTTAAAAGTTATGTCAAAAACAGGAAAAGGAAACTATTGCACAACAAAAACAAAAACTTTGCAAAAGAAAAAATATAAAATAATATTTTGATGCTGTAGGGTTGCCATTTCTCCCTTGGCATATCACAAATATTTAAATATTGTTGTGTGCGCATGCATCATGTTTCCGTTTCAATTATTTCTTCCCTCTCCCAACTCCTTGCACATTGCATCTATTGTTTCATTTCCGTTTTCACTTCAATTTCCATTAATTTTCAAGCGCACATTCATGTATGTGCATTTTATATGCTTGCATGCGCCGCTATAACATTTGATGGATACTCACACTCGGCTGCTCTCTTGTAAATGATTTTGAAGAATGATATGCGCTGTTGCTTCTGCTGCCAAAGTTTAATAAGCACAATTGAAATGCATACACACGCATGAACCCATTCATTGTGCATGATATGTGTGTATGCGTGTGTGTATGTTTGTTTGTGAAAACAATTACTACGTATCGCATTTAGCATCATTGGTGACAAATTATTGTTATGTGCTGCTGCCCCTAACGTTTTTGATAATTACGAAAAACAAGTGAGGGTGATGTATTAGCATTATAATGGTGAGCAGTAGCAGTGGGGTTCCACCACCACCACCACCACCAACATAGGCATAATTATCACCATGGGGTCAAAGCTTATGACACTAAAACTCCCACAAGCATTTCAGAAATTTTATTGTTGACGATGAACAAAAATTGCACTTAATGCGTTGGAAATTGTTTTCTGACACACAGCACAAAGATTGATGGATATGATGTGTTGCATACTTTGAGGCTCACTTCACCAGTAGTGTTTGCATTGTTAAACCATATTTATGAACGAGTGTCACTCACAAATCTTATACGTTAAGTTAATTTGCCATTATGGACATATTTACAGATATAGTCTTGTAATATATCATTTGCAGGAATAAACCTTAAATTTTTACTGATTAAAGAATATGCAATTTTGAATTGAACTTAATTTAGTTATATATAAACAGGTTAATGAAGAAATGTAGTCATCACAACAACAATGTATATAGAAGCGGGCGAATCAGACGGCCGTTTCGGAATCCGCCACAATTCCTCATCAGTGATCTCAGTGATAGTTCGTAATCTTTCAATATCCAATTCAATTTCATATAAGCTACTAATATCTGAAATCATAACCCTGAATTACGGATTTGATTCCAAATATCTTCACTGAATAGAGATACTGAAAGAAACTACCACTACCGTTTTATATACTAATGTTGTTGTTTTTTTCCCATTGTAGCTTGTCTGCATAACAGTTCGTTATTTGAATGTCTAGTATATGAGAGAGTGTGTGTGTTTGTGAGAAAATGATTCTAGGTGTCATTTTTTCTGAACGGGCCCCATTCGATCAGTTCATGATAGTTTTTTGGGAGACTATGAAAATTAAATCTAGGTGTTAATTTTCAAAGTCATGACTTAAGTTCATGTCAATTTCGTTATTTGAAGTTATATATAAACAGGTTAATGAACAAATGTAGTCATCACAACAAATGTAGTGGTAGTTTCTTTCAATATCTTTATTCAGTGAAGATATTTGGAATCAAATCCGTAATTCTGGGTTATGATTTTAAATATTAGTAGCTTATATGGGATATTGAAAGATCACAAACTATCACTAAGATCACTGATGAGGAATTAAGGCGAATTCCGAAACGGCCGTCTGATTTTCCCGTCTCTATATACATTATTGTTGTGTATGTGTTTGAGGGATATGAAGTCTGCCTGCATGTTCCTCTATTCTCCAGCGTCCCGTAAGTATTACAGTCAGTCTGGCTACGATAGACTGGAATGGTCAAGTAGGATCAATAGATATTTTACGGTCGTATTTTGTTAATATTTTTCTTGGGAGCATCTATCTGCAAGGGTATAAATAATAGTGAGTGAGTATATGCGTCCTTAGTTTGCTGAAGACCGAAACCCTTTCATTATCTTCAATGTTCTCACAACCAAGAATCAAAATAAGGCTAATTTTACATCTGTGACTTAGAATGGCGAGTTGCTCCTTACATTGGTAGATTAATTTGGAGGATAATTAGATTGGTAAGCTTTAATAACCGTTTGGCTGTCTGTGAATTTAGATATTTTAACCTTACTCTGAAGTCTTCCAAAAACATCGCCCGGAAAACGAATTAATTCAGCAGTATAAGTTTTGAGTCGACTTTTAACTGATCCTATAGTTTATTTTGAACCCGTCAGTGAAGAGATCTACAGCGAAGTTAGCTCAATTTCTTCTCCAATCTCCTTTAACTGAGGGAAAAGTGTCGAAGTTTTTAATAGAGTTCAATCTAGGCATTAGGGGTAATATGTACTGGGAAATGAAGTAATGAACTAAATAATGAAAAGAATTCTCTTGACTTAAATAACTACATTATTTTGACTTGAATTAAAACTGAATTCGATGAAATTACTTCAAAAATTAAGTTATTTCTTGGCCATCAGCCACTGTGCGCTTATTCTCTGTACCAGCTCTTTAACTTTGGGCACTTAGATGCTCAGGAAATGCTTTTTATATGATATCTGGCGTTCCTCGCAAGCTTTGATTTGCCAAACATATCAATGCTGCTATCGACGCTAAAGCCACTGCAGCTTTCGGATTTGTGCAGAGATTTCTCTATAAGAGTCAGTTTTCGATAATTTGATTCTATTGAACATTATTAGTCACAGTTTAAGAGCTCTTAATCTTCTAATATCTTAGTACTTGATTAAAAGGTTTTCGAGGCAAGACTAATTGTATATCAAATAATTAATTTGAAAGAACTTTAATCATCCCCTGAAACTATATAGAATTGAAATGAGTTTTTAGGTAAAACTTTGAATTCTGATTGATTTGGTTTCTTAAATTTCAAGTATAATAAACTCGCGAAAATTTGTTGAAATATTTAAATGTAAATTAAATTTGTATCACTTGATTTTAGCTCAACTCAAACATACAAATAAACTTACTTTGTAAACTTTTAATTAAAGCTGAAATATATACATACATACTCACACATACACACACACACGCGCACATAGATACAAATTCAAATTAAATTTAAGTTACGTATACAGTAACAGAAGCATACACACACACAAACAAGTACAACTACAACAACTTGTAGTATGATATCAACAATGAAAGCAACACTTTTCCAATTTGCAATTAAGAAAATCGCCAGGGAAAATTAAATTTTCATTAGAATTTTCATTGCAAAGTTTTTACGTGTATAGAATTTGCTTGCTGTTTGCTGCTCCATGTAAAGTGACACACACACACACACTGATACAAATACTAATACACTTACATGTATGTACATGGAAAAGAGAATTTTAGTTTAGTAACTAAAAACCCAAAACTAAACTAAAATTTTAATGGAAACTTTTATGTGTTGGTTTCAGTGAGGTTTTGGTTTTGGGTTCGGTTTCGGTTTTTCTTTCTAGCTTGCCTACTTTTTTGGGGTTTTTGGGGCAGTTCCGCAGTGTACCTGACAGTATTTCGTAAAACTTATTTGACATTGCATAATACAAAAGAAAACAGAACAGTATATATGAGCTTAGTTCGTTCGAGGCTTTGAGAGTGTGCTGGTGTATGTGTAAGATTTTTACTAGAAAGGCTTTCTTTATTTTTTAAGTGTGTCCATGTTGTTGAAAAGTTTTTGAAGTTGGCTTGTGGTTTAATGTGAATGTGTCTCTTCCTATATACTTCCTTTACATTTTTTGCATTTGTATTTAAGTCACTGCCAATAAAATTTAAATGAACATAATGCATACTTTCAGGAATGTATGTATGAAGATATTTTCTACTTGTAAGTTTGTAAAGCAGAAATGTGTTTGACTAACATAAAATTACTGTTGCTGAAAACTATGTACATACATACTCGTATACAAAAATATTGAAGTATTTTCTAAAATTTTGCTTAGTGATTAATTAAATTCTTCACCTAAAAGTATGCTATAATTGTTGTTGTAATTATTTCATTCACTGTCGCATCTAAAAGCAAAACTTTTTAATATTCTTCTTCTTCTTCCTCACTTCGAGCCCATCATTATTTATATTCATCTAAAACTGTTTTGCGGTTGATTGTGGTGTGTTGCCTCTTTTAGGTATTTTTCTTTTCTTAAAATTTGGGTCATCTTTTACGCTTCTCTTCATACCAAAAGAGAAAAAAAATTTACTTTTTTTTTTGTTTTTTACAGGTAGTTATAAGGGCAGATGCAGATATGTGAAACTGAACCCAGCAATACATAAAAATTATGAGTCGATCTCAACAGCAGAAATAGAGTTTGAAATTGAGTGGAAAAATTTCTTACCTACTGTTACATCGTCATTTAAACATTTTTGACTTTCAAGCTAAGAAGTGGTACCAAATAATGGCGCTTGCATTGTTGCATTCATTGCAATGCAATAATTAAAAACTAGTAAAAAGTAACTAAACTAGTAAAAAGTAACTCAAGTAATGATAGAATTCGAAGCAATTAATTAGTTATCAAAACAAAAAACTGAAGAAAACTAATTTTTGAATTAACTGATTCAAAAATTAGTCAAAAGTAATGAAAAGTCCTTTTAGAAAACCTGGTAATGTGAATGGTAATAGCATAAACTAGCATGAAAATAAATTTCGTAGCATTTCGTTTGTAATTAAAGGAGGATTAGCTTGCTCAAGATTTTGTTTCTGAATCAATTCCAAGTGATTTTGTGGGGGAAAAAACTGAACAACTTTAAATATCTTTGTAATGCCTAATGCTTAATGCTTACGTCTTAAGAAGCAGAATGATCCTTTAAACAAATTATGATTTTATTGTGTGTGAATGCGTTCAGGCAAAAAAAAACATAGTAATGAAATGGTAATCGCTTATCCCTAATATGCCGAAGTTTTTGAAAATACAAAGTATTCAACTTGCTGCATTTTTTAGGTTGAGTTCATTGTAGTTTTTTTTAATGAGTTCTGGAACGTTTCTGTTGAGTATCAACTAATAATTTTTTCTGGGTTTTAATGATAGCAGCTTTCTATATATTTCTTCTCTTACTTCTCATTCCTTGCCTCGCTTATTTATAATCAACTTTTTCTTTTCATTGCATTAAAAAACTTTAATTTTCTTTAGGTTTTTTTTTTACCTCACAATTTACAGTTTTTCCTTGTCTTTTTTGTTTTGTTTTGCTTTTGGCTTTTTCGTTCTGTTTTAGGCACTTTTTGTGCAGCAATAACAACATTTAATTAAAAATTTAAATTTTAATAGCTTCGAATTTTTCTTCATCCCTTTTCTCTCTTCTTTATTTGCAGCTGAGCATGACAACATTGTTAATGGGCTGGATCTGCAGGGACCGATATTTCTTCATGAACCGCCACACCGAGTGGAGTTTTCAAATAATTCAGGAGGACTTATAGAATGTTCAGGTCACGGCAGTCCGCCACCAGAGGTAAGCGAAAAGTTTTAAATACTTTTTTTTTTTATTTCATTTTCGTTCATTTTTTTGTTTCTTTGGTTTGTTTATTGGGCAACGAAAATGCCATTTAAATTATCAGGCAAGTATTGTGAGCGAGGGCGTTGGTAGTGTAGTGTTGTTTTTGAATTTTGTTTAGAGCGCTCTAAATACTCAAATAACACACACAAATTACTAACTTAATTTTTATGCCCAAATAATATTGGAGCATGGCAACACTGGCAAGCGCGCGCTAATTACATTTTGTTTAAATGAGCGCATAAAAAGTTAGTTTTTTCTTCTTTATTTCTTTATTAAAGAAAAGGTGCTTTGTCTTTCTTATTTTTTAATACGCCATTTTGATTTTGTGATTAATTATGCATGCGAATCTACCAAAATTGATGATGTTGCTGATGTGGCCTCAACAACAGCAGAAAAAACTTCACACCTTATTTCCTTACTATTTAATCTTTATTTCTTATTTATTTATGCTTTAGATTTACCTTTTTTAATTAAGTTTTTGAAATGTGTAATTTTCAGGTGGAATGGACTCCGATACCACCGCAACAGGACATGGTATTCACATTATCCAATGGCAGTTTAATGTTTTATCCTTTCTCTGCGGAAAAATATCGTCATGAAGTACATGCGACTGTCTACAGGTGAGTAGTATATTTATTATGGCATATGTGGGTTAAAAAGTGTGTGATAATAGAGATGCAATTAGTAATGGATCATCAAATTTTGGGGTTTATTTTTACAAATACTGGGGTTGATTCATGCATGACAAGGCATTCGTACGAAACAAAATTACGTGGTACGTCATACAAATGGTCAGAATTGGATTATGGCATTCGAATGACTACTGGAAATATTTTTTTAAAATTCTACTACAATATTCTCGTTCTTGTGTTTTTTTTTAATCACAGTAGGAAGTGGTCACCGTGGTGTAGTGATTAGTGTGCTGGACTGTTACGCAGGGTACTCAAGTTCAACACTCAGCGCGATCATAAATGAAAAATGTAGAGAAGAGACTTTGTTATTATTATCAATGGTAGGATTTACAGTGGTCCAGGTCAGTCAGCTTAAGCGACTAGACCTGTCCTCACAACTTTTATATAACAATTTCGAAAAAATCTAGCAAATAGCCTGAAGAGCCAAAAATGTCTTCTTCAGTCTTAATTGCCGACTGTAATTTGAAAAGGGCGAAAAAAAAAGAATAGCGAGTGCAAGATTTAATGACCTTTATTTCTTGACGTCTCGATTGGAATGAATCTTAGCACAATCGAGCATGATCTTATATATGATTAAAAAATGAAGTTACACTTTGAGTATATACATTACATTAGGTAAAATTGAGAGAACCAAAATAAATAAATAATTCCAAATATGTATTTAACTGTTCTTAGTACATTTCTTATGATATTAGTAAATTGAGAGTTTACACTGATGGCGAATAAAATAATACAATGCGTGAGTAAATGAATAAAAAAAATATAATATTTAATAGGGCTCGCTACAAAAATAGAAAATACAAAATTTGTCCAAAAAGCACAACCTCTTGACTGGCTGTGACAAACTTCCAAGATTATAAATTGTTAGCTTGTCACTTTTTACTTTGCCATTCTGATTCGATATATCCCTTCAAATTTAATTCATACAACATGGTTGGATGCGGAAAGCTGGGTCTAGGCTCACTATGGGCTATTGTGCCATAAAAGGAGAAGAAGAAGACAAGCAAATATATGTCAAGTATCAATAAAATACAGAATTAAGGGAAAATTATGGACGCTATATTAAGGAGTGAGATTGAAAAAATCTTAACACACGTTTAACGTTTTTTTTTCTTTGAAAAATATGTCAGTTGTTATTTTTAATGACAAACATGTTGATTTTTTGTGAGTTTGATCAAAATGAGTGCAGAAAAAGAAGTACGTTTTAAAATTATTAAAAATTATCAAAAAAATCCAAATTGGTTCTACAAAAAATTGACCAAAGAATTGAAGGTCTGCCGTCAAACTGTTTCCAATGTTATTAAACAGTTTCAGGAGAATTTGACCATCGATAGGAAACCTGGTTTGGGAAGAAAACAGGGACCACATCATATTGGGAAAGCCAAGAAAATAGAAAGCATATTGAAAAGATCTCCAAGCACATCAGGTAGAAAAGCTGCCCGGTTAGCACAGTGCTCTGACTATTTGGTGCGAAAAGTTAAAGCCAATGCAGGTTTGAAAACATACAAAGTCCAAAAAATTCCAGACAGGAATGCTGCAAAAAAAAAATTCAGACGCCAAAAGTATAATGGACGACGAAACGTATGTACTGGCAGATTTTACGCAGCTTCCAGGTCAAAATTTTTATGTTGCTGATGCTCGAGGAAATGTCGAAGAACAATTTGGAATCCAAAAGCAGACAAAATTTCTTAAAAAATTCCTGGTATGGCAAGTTATATGCAGTTGCGGCAAAAGAAGCAAGTTATTTGTTACAGTGGGCTCTATAAATACCGAAATATACATCAAAGAATGTTTGAAAAAAAGACTTCTTCCTTTCATAAGAGAGCATAATGTGTCCACATATTTTTGGCCCGATTTCGCATAATGTCACTACGGCAAGAAAGCTCTGGAGTGCTACCAAAGTAATAACATAGTTTTTGTACCAAGAGAGGCCAATCCTCCAAATTGTCCGGAGCCAAGACCATTGGAGAGATATTGGGCTCTTGTGAAAAGAAACTTAAAGAGCACAAAAAAGGTGTCCCAAAATATGGAAGATTTTCCAAAAAGGTGTCTGAAATAACTATCGAATCTCTAATGAAAGGCTTACCAAAAAAGGTCCACGAGTTCATAAATTGTGGTTAGAATTATAAAAGATATAATTTTCTGTAATTTGTAAAATATTATCAATTAAGTAAAAAAAAAATCAAAACTCTAAGATCAACCGTTTAAAAATTATTGAATTTTATATATGTTATGCTTTTTTCGATCTCACTCCTTATTATTATTTATATTTTTAAATATATATGTACTTCTAGTGAAGGAAATCTTTATGGGAAAAGATTTGTTTGTTGTGTTTGATAGTTTGGTCACCAAACCTTAAAGCGGATTTCTAATTCATACAGTTTGGTATTAACTTTTTGGCCAAGTTATGATCTTCGCTTAAGTATTCAGCCAAAACCTGTTTTTGAACTTGGTGATCGGGATCAAAGTATGTTTGGTTGAAAGTGGAAGTGCTCCACAGTACTGTGGCTAAGTCCGGTTTGTGCGTGAAATTTTTTTTTACGCAGCCCTAAAATTTGCCAATTTCTGAACATATTGCTAAAATAATCTTGGCTATTTTTGCATCTGTGAATGTTTATGTGCTCAGCATCTTATAGTGGAATCTTCCGTAAAATATATTTTCGAATGTATTAATCCATTATCTTCCTCTCTTATAGGTATTTTTATCCTTCTCAAAATAAATGGACTGACCTAAAATGGGTTAACCATTACGAGGGTTCACAGGAAGTTAATATGTTAATATGTTTTTACGTGACGATTTGTACGCTCGGATTAGGCGATTTTCTTTTTTAGCTTTTCAGCTTTTCTGCTCAGATTTCAGATCTCTAAGCAGAGAAGAGCCCGAGCATGCTCTGATTAGAGCATGGACTAACAACTTACATGAAACTTTTATTTATTGTGTCTATTTAAAATATTCACCGTGTATATATATTTTTTCAAACGAGCACTGTCTGCTCGGTCAATTTCTTTTAGCACATTGAGCACGTTTTAATCGTGCTCTGACCGCAAAATGAAATACAAAACTTTAATTTAAAAAGAAACACACACGAAACCGTTTTTGATAGCTTATGCTTTTTTCAGAGCTAAACAAGAACAACGCATATTGCATCGTCTGATTTGTTTCAATAAATATATTTTTGTAATTGTAATTTTTTCCATTTTTCAGATGTAAATTACGGAATTTGGTTGGCACAGTACTCAGTCGTGAAGTTCACGTTCGTGGAGGTGAGTGAAATTATATAATAAATTTTATTTACTGTATTTAATGATAAAATGAAGGAAAAGTGTAAGATTTATGCACCCTCTGAAAGCGGTCTTCTCCTTAATGATCTTGCGAATTTCTATAATTAAAAGCATTATTCTTACTTTTATAAATGGCGTCTTAAACCATCGTGGCTTTGATATTGGGGAAGAAATCAGAGGCTGAATACACGTAGACAACCCATAGATTGCTGTGCTCTTCAGGAGCACAAAATAATTGGCAGTTGTCCAACGCGGTTATCAAACGTAATCATTTACAGCACTAAATGAATGCGGAAAGCTCGACCTTGGTCTTTTGGTTCTAAAATCTTTCTCTTTTAATTGCGAGAAAATAAAAACTAAATAACATAGGGTGACTAATTTTTTGCCAGACGCATTTATTAATTTTGTACCTACTTATTCATGATTTGTATTCAATAGATTAAAAACATTTTATAAAAATAATAGAAATAACTAATTAATTTTTTAAGTGCCACTTATGTAAATAATAATGTGTTCAGTATTTTTCATAGTGATTAAAAATAAAATATTTAAAATAATTCATATAAATAACAAACAAATGAAACTTTCAATATTAATTTAAATAACATTCGTGTTTTTAATACGCATATATTTTTATGTAACATAATTGAAAATAATCAACAAGAAAAAGCACAACGAAAGCAGCAAAAAAATCAGCACAAAAATCAAATAATTTAATGTGTAAAAAAATAATTTTTTCAACCAATCTGTGAAATGAAAATAAATTAAAATAAAAAGATATAACAAAAATATTGTTTATTATTGCTAGTTTTTCAAAATGGCAGCGAGTGTTTTGCAAAAAATATATAAAATATACAAAAAATATAAAAAATAAAACTTTTAATTACCATTCTCACATATAATTCAAG
This sequence comes from Toxonevra muliebris, assembly GCA_963691655.1. NCBI lineage: Eukaryota > Metazoa > Arthropoda > Insecta > Diptera > Pallopteridae > Toxonevra > Toxonevra muliebris. The sequence goes on along the minus strand of OY829326.1, from coordinate 9,921,570 downwards.
TAGATACAGCCGCAGTTCGTATATGCATAGTTTGTGAGTACAGTGAGTGTGAGAAATTTACCCACATTTATCACCTCAACTTGTACGAAACACACACACGCAATAACAAAGAATAACACCACCAACAACAACATCCCAAACTTTTAGAAATACTGTTGTTTTAGTCATACATAAATAAAATTTTGAAGTAAAAGTTTCTATGCATTGCTAAAACTTTGCATATGTTGTGTTTGGTTTATTGCACATACATTCAAAGTGTAAACAGAGGAAAGCCGCACACACACTCAAACTTAAACTAAAAATATTTTAGCTCATCAAAATATGTGCGGATGCTAGTATTCCGTGTGGTATAATTTAAAAAATTAACGTTAAAGTTTGATATGTATTTGTCTTCTCTGGTCAGTAATAACTTCGTGGTTTCGCTCTGCAGGAAATACCACGGATTTTATTGAAACCTGCGCTATCTGCAGACCGAGTTTGTTCTCTATGGGTTTTCCTACATATGTTTAAAAAAAAAATTCAAGCAAACTTGCATATTTAGGATTCAGTATTCGTATAATATTATTTCATTTAACACCTAAAAGTATGCTAAGCACACAAGCAATATTTGCACTAATTAAACTTTCCGGAATTTACGTAGTTTTGTATGCAGAAGATTCATAGATTTATATCATTTTAGTGCTCCACACATAAATTTAACTATTCTTAAATGTGAATATTTGCGTTGTTGGCTATTGTCTTTAATGTATTTCTTACGAAAATGCTAAAATGGAATTTTGGGCGGCTGCTCAACAACGATGAAGTATTTTCACTATTGCCTTGCCAACTACTACTAGCATTTAACTTTCCGCAAATGAGTGCGGATTAGCCACAAAGTCAACAATCAGTTAAGCAGTCGCTATTCAAATACTAATGTTGGTTGTGTGTAAATATATTTGCAAGTTTTTATTACTACATATTTAATGCTGCGTCCATTTGTGGTTGCTAACCATTCTTATAGTTCTCTTTAATACGCTACAATCTAATGCGGGATATATTAAAGTCTCTCTAATTCCCATTTTACTTCATTTTCATTTGGATTGGTTCAAAAACTCGTGGATTCATTTTTCTCAAAACACCTATAGAAAAAAATTCCTAAAATTCAAAGTGTCCAAAAAAAAAAAAAAAAAAAATAATTTGGTGTGGTTTTAACTAAGAAAATCTCCAAAAAAAAATGTTGGCGAAAATTTAATCAGTGAGGGTGCAGAAGCAGCTCAAAGTCGACAAAGTTTTCACAAAAATGTTGGAGCGTTCCATTTTAGTTGTTTTAGTCCGTTTAGTAAAAACTATTTGAAAAATAAGTTTTTAATGATATCCTGCCGAAAATTCCAGTTTTGTATTTGAAATTTATTTAGGAAATTGCTGGTGCAATTTTTTAAGCTGGAAAATTTTGCAATGTTTCTAAAGTTAAGTATTCTTGAAAACACATAAACTGAAAATTGACGAATTTTAAATCTAGAAAATATGTGAAAATATTCTCCTAGATATTTTCTCCATTTTAGAAGGTCCCTAGGTCCCTTTCTTTATCAAAATATGCAAAAACATGCTCAGCTTTCAGAAATAAATTCAATTTGAGGAGAGGTGTGAACAAATTTTTTTACGACAAAATTTGGAATCAACATAACTAAATAAAATAAATTTCTTGAATATCAAACCAGCCATTTTTTCACTATTGCTTGCCAAATATGATGAAAATTGTAACTTTTAGCTTATTTTGTGGCGAAACCAAAATAGGTTAATTAAAATTGTCTTCAGATTTTAATTTATTAGCATACTAAATTTCATTGAAATTAAAGCGATTATTATAATATTTCCCCGTTGTTGTATGGTATCAAATCACTGTGCTATATAGAATTTTTTATAGAAAACACTAGCAGGTTCAGCTTGTGGTCTGTAATACTTGAAAGGTCTCCCAGAAACACAATACTAATTCTGTTTCTAGTAAGTAAGTGTAGTGAATCAGAAAAAAAAAACATAATATCGTGGTGTTTTTGAGCATAAATTAATATTTAGATTTAGTCCTACCATCTATGCTTTTTCTGTTAGCGATGGAAGCCTGAATAACACCTTGACGTTCTTTTTGAAATTCTCCTATGGTTGCAACAATTTTTGAGAGAATCCTTTTTGTAGACAGAGCTCCCCAGAAGTATTCACGGTTCAAGCGATCGAAAGATTTTTCAAAGTTAACAAACAAACGGAAAGTGGCTCCATTATTTGTCAAATACCTCAAGGGCGATGATTAGAATGTTGTGAGCTATGGTCGACGCATGACCTACCGTTGCGGAGTCCTGCCTGCTATATCTCTATTATAGACTCAATTCTGTGCATCATGATTTTCATGACCACGGATAATAGAATAATACATCATCCATTGTTATAATTTCTAAGGCTACTTTTTGATATAGAAGTTTAATGATAGCTCCATCTTTCAAGTCGCTGGGGTATGTTTCGTTTCTTGCATTCATAGGTAGATGTAGGGAACATCTGTAGTTGTTCGATTCCAAATTAAGGATTCAAACTTGTTTGGTTTTGCTTTATTTACTATGCCATGAATGTCTTTAACAAGAAGTGCTAAAAGTCCTTGTTGTCTGTACACAATTTGCGTCTACGTTTATGTGAACGTGTGTGTGTGTGTATGACGGCTATTTTATTTTACTCTTACAACTTTTGTTTTATTCTTCTAGTTGAAATTTCTGTTGAAATTGTTTGCCGCCCGAGTGATTTGACAGTGTAGATTTGCAGTCAGTGCAAAAACATTGGCTAATTTGCAAAGTTAGTTTTCTTTTTGCTTTGTAATTGGGTGCTAAAGGACGAAGGAGCACTAAAAGAAACAGAAAACGTTTCCTGGAATGAGGAGTATGATAGTAATTTTCTGCTAAGTGCGGCTATTTGACTTTTAGTACTACCGTATATTTAGTTTCATATGAATAAAAAGAAGTGAGTGGCAATTGGATGGTGGGCACGATGCGGAGGAAATATTTAATTGCCACAGATTATGTTGATGAATTTATGTTGATAATTTAACGTTATGCTATGTTTTCTATTCTCTTTTAGAAACGACTTGCTGCTCGTACCGCCCAATAGCAATTAGAAAACTTAAAATTAACGTCATTGCTGCTGCTGCTGCTGCTGCTATGACTCATGGAAATAAGCTGAAATTTTATTCAGTTAAAATTCAAATTTATTGCATTTTTCTTTGCGGTTTTTCAAAAGTTCTCCCACTATTATTTCTTACAGCAGCCACAATGTCAGCCAAGTTAAGTTGAAAGTTAACTTTAAATCACTTACATCTACTGCTGTTGCTTCTTCGTTGGCTGACATTGATGTATGAGCCACAATGTGCAAGTTATTTTATAACTACTGGTGCTGCTGCTTTCCGAAATTCAAAATAAAAACTCAAATTTTATGAATTTCTCGTACAAATCAAGGTTTAATTTTTTTTTAAGTAAATAGGCAACAACTACAACGTTATTCAAATCAATTTATTTGCTACACAACAATCAAAGTACTGTGGAAATTTTATAGCAGCCAGAAGCTTTATAAAATAAAAAATTCCAATAAAAAAGTGAGTGGGTATAAAACAGCTTAGTTATTTTTAATATTTGCCAAGAAAAGGCAGCTGCAGAGATTCCCCAGCCCCAAAGAGTACGTTGATTTGTCTTTTCATTATTTATGTTTATGTAAGTATGTAAGCTAAACATTAATCAAATCTCATTTAATGGTCAAAAAACCGTTTTTGGGTACGTTGGCGTGAACAATCGCTCATAACTTTGCTTTATTCGATTTTTATCCGATTTAAAGTTTTTGTTCTTAGTTTGAAAGGGGAAAAATAGTCCTTTCCGCCCATGTATTGTTTATTTTCATGAATTGAAAACTGACGGGACTGCAGTTGAAAGTAGTTGCGATTTTTCGATTTTTTAATCATTTTTTCGACTTGGATGTTTTTACGATACTATCCGATCTTGGAGATTTTTTTTTGACAAAACACTTTCAAATTAAATTTAATGCCGTATCGAATGATCTTTTTTTGAATGAAATTAGGTGAAAGTTGATGGAGTTGTGTGAATTTTACGATTTTATTATTTATAATCATTTAGTACAGTGCACTATGGCGCCAAATCCGTTTTTAGCCGTCCAAAATTCTGAAATTTGGTTTGATGACTCCTGGGTTTATTAACAATCACTGTGTGAAAAATTATAATGATCGGACTAATATCACGTCTACCTCCCATACAAATAAAATCTATATATTAAAGATATGATCATGAAATTTGTTGTACTTATAAACATTATTCTCATTATACTCAAATCAAGCAGTCGCACACTGAGGCCGCTCCATATAAGTGAGTGCTCAAAATTCTAAAATTAGTTTTTTTTCGACCAACTCATTATATATAGCTATACATTTTAAGAAAATTTTAGATGATTTAACCTAGGGATGACTACGATTTAACCCATTTGTGACCAAAGTAACAAAAACATATAACAAAATTTTGTATTTTGAAACTTTCTGTACAATTTAAAGGAAGCTTCCATAGTTCTACATGTAGGTATGGTCAAGGATTTTTTTTTTCAAAATAAAAAAGTTTAATTAAGTAATACAATTTCGTTTAGTTTCATTTTGGTATAGCCACAGTGTAATTTATTTTCAGAAATATGTTATGTAATAAAATTTAAGTAATACTTGCTAATTGCATTAATACAAATTAAAAATTAAATATGAAATAATAGATAATTATAAAAACAAATCAGGAAAAATTCAAATATATGAGATGTAAAAGATAAAAAAATTATAATAATTGTACTATTTCAGCTCTAATTGCTAATCAGCTTTTGGTTCTATATCAGATGTGCTTAAGCTTAGCTCCACTTCCAAAATATCCTAAAAATGGGTCTTGTATTGTGGTCAAGCGGCAAGTTGCAGCTTAGTAGAGGTTCGGAGGAAAATAAAAATGGATTGGAAATGTCTTCTAAATCTTTACGGTTAACTTACTTTTTTATAAAAACTGGAAAAACCTATATACTTTTAATTTATTCTTATACAAAATCAAAAAATTTTCTTTAAAAAAAAAGGAGGCAATTTTTTTAAAACCATTTTATTTTCAAATGGGCAAATCGATTAGGCTTTTTATCTTCCGATTCTAATTACCGAATGTTTGTATATTATTATGGTATTAATACATTCCCAATAACTTTGCTCGTTCGAAAAAAAATTGATGTTAAATATTTACGATAGTTTTTTTTTAGGAGACTATGAAAATTAAATCTAGAGGTTAATTTTCAAAGTCATGACTTAAGTTCATGTCAATTTCGTTATTTGAAGTTATATATAAACAGGTTAATGAACAAATGTAGTCATCACAACAACAATGTATACAGAGACGGGCAAATCAGACGGCCGTTTCGGAATCCGCCACAATTCCTCATCAGTGATCTTTGACTTTACTTCTAAAAAATTTGAGATATGTTCGAATTTTTGCAAATAAAACTTAGATTTTTCGCAAGAAAAAAAAAAAATTTTGTAATTATTTGCATATCCTACTCTAACAGAAACAAGAAGAATTTTTGAGATAGCTTTAACGAAAACTTTGTAATAACAACACAAAGTACATATAACATTAATTAGGTTGATCATATTAAAAAAAAAATGGAGAAATTTTTCAAGTTTGTTATAAAAGGTAGAAAGATGAATTCTTTCCTAAGATGCACCAATTATTTATGAATAAAATGAATATACTTACTGAACAGTAGAGTAGAGTCACAACAAACAAAGTTACGGAATCCAGAGACGACGGATCCGTTTACGGTACAGTAAAAACGGTATCCGTTTCAAGCTATACAGAAAAGCAACGTTTACTTACAGTAGAAGTCGTGCCTTTATTCAATTTTCCGTTTTTAATCAATATTTACTCCGTCAAAACGTTTTCCGTAAATTCTCCGTCAAAAAGGATCCATTAACGTGCTGTTAATACTCCATTCTAAACGTATCCGTTTTTCTCCGTAAATTCACCGTCAAGTCTGTATCCGTTTGTATTCCGTAAAACCGTATTTATATGTTAGATTTTTTCAAAAATATTTTGTTTTTGAAAATTTTCGATAGAAATATACAATTTCCAGTGTCAATAGAAGCTTTCGATTCCAGACTGGAAAATTACCAATTTCGCGTTTTTTATGTGAGTAGATAATACACAAAAAATTATTCTCTTTTTAATAGTATCTTTCTCATCCTAATAGGCGCAATTTCTAATAATCGTGGAAAAAAAACAAGCTGAAAACTTCTTCAAGACATCAATGCTGTTGAAGTGGAGGACTACTGAAATTGTTAATCAACATAGTAATGCACGTCTTTGCCTGTCTATACTATCCTGTATAGAAGCAGGAAGAATAAGTGTAGTGTGTTGTGCTATTTCACATTTATATTGCTATGTAGATATGTACATTACATGTACAGACAAATGTATCTCGTTGTTGAAAATAAATCATATTTATACATATGGTATACATTGGCAGCTCTCAGTTTTTAATAGGAATATGGACAGTCTTCGTTTTTTATAGGAATATACAGTCCGTAAACTGTACGTCTTGTCGAACTTTCAACGGAAAAGTCTGCGTTTTGTATGTTCCTTTTTATCCGTTTGCTGTACCGTTTCCGGATCCAGAAACTGGTTTATTTTTGAATACAAATCCGGCACTTCTGTATCGTTTCTGGAACGGAAACGGTACATTTTGTTTGTTGGGGTATTATATTATATTTCAATTTAAAAATGTTCCTTTCTTACATATTTTCATGAAGATTCTTTATAAATACCATCATGTCTAATATTAAATACCCACCAACTCACAAATTCTAAAAGCACATTTCATAAAGATATGCATATCGCTGACTATATGTAGCATAGTAACAGAAGCAAAAACAACAAAAGAAAACAAAGCAGAACAGTAGAATACAAGTATAGAATAGTACAAAAGTAAGTACCTTTTTCTTCATAATTTACAATTTCCTTGAATTCTATTTCCTCTTTGATGTAATTATATTTTACCATTTTACTATGAATGTCAAGTTAACATAAACACACACACTCACATATACAGATACACACAATTGTATACAACTAAAACTACAACAAAAACAAGAATAAAAGAGTAAAGTTAGTTGTTGTTGTTCTGAGTCTCGTTGTAAACTATTTATGAAGTAGCTAGAGGTATGCAGTGTAGCACTGTAACAGTGTAGGGCAAAACGGTAGCTGCAGCAGTATGTCTGCAATAAAGTTCTTCCACTTTTTTTGTGTGAAATTTAAGCTTTACTATTACTACAACTTTTGTAATCATAAAAATAATAATAATAATAATACTAACAACAACAAAAACAAAAGCGAACTACCAAAACAACTTTTATTATTATGTACTTAAACTTTTTGTTTTGCAGCTGAGCACAAGGATTTGTTTTTTTTTTTTACTGTGCTTATTTTTTTTCTTTTCGCTTCTGTTGTTAAAGTTAATGTCAAAAACATGAAATCGCTGTAGAAATTTAGCTTTTAAATAATAAAATAATAAATTTGTTGCAAAATTTGGTGAGGTACCAACCCAAATGCATGTATGTGAGTATATTTGCACATAGCTATTTACATAGGAGTATATGGTATTTGATTTTGAAATAAAACTGACACTGGCAAGTAAAAGAAATGCATTTTTTGGGATTTTATAACTAGGTATATTTTGAAAAGTATTAAAAGTTTTTCAAAAGCTATTGTATCAATTCGTTTTGGGTATATACATACAAATGTGCTGCTCAGTCCTGCCTGCAGGATTTTCCCATACGGGGAGGTTTTGAATAAAAAATTGTTCTTTCCTTTATTGATATTCTTTTGTTGATACATTAAAAAGAAGAAGAAAAAATGAATGAACTTCCAGCCCCAATGGGAAGGCTTAACACCTTTCGGTTGGCCCTGGTGCTACTGTGTATATGTAACAGTTTGTTGAATTGAAAAGTGTTTAAAAAAAATTATTTCAAGAAATAAAAAAATCATTAAATTGTGATATTAATTTTTATTCAAGGCTCTCTAATTTAGAATTCAGTTATCATTTCTACAGACTTTGGTTGCTAAATATTCGGGATTTTGCCTAATTTTTTTCAAAGCAAATTCTTTTAGCCATAAAAGATAAAGCAGAGTTCGAAAAGCCTTGAGTTTTAAGAACCACAGAATTATTGTAGTTCGTTTCACGTATCGTAATGTCCTGTTAGAATTCCTGTAATGATTCTTAGATTTTTCTTCGCCAATTTCATACATTCCTTAAAGCATTTTATGCCATTTTTTTCCTTTTCACAGTGAATAGTGAGAAGATTCATTGTTCCATCCCGCAAAAAGGGTCTGGACCTACGAAAAAAGTTGAAGATATATTTTTTGTTGATTTATCAACAACTACATTCCTTGAACTTCAAATATGACTCGGAACCCAAAACATCCAAAACCGATTATTCAGGCCGAGCGTATTGATACATTCTATCACTAGTTTTGATTGCCTAGATAACCGATGCACATCTATCAATCGCGTATATTTCCACTTGAAAGATGCTAATGTATCTACTCAAGGGTTCATAGAACTTCATTTTTGGTCAAAATATGCTTACTCTGGTTCTTCCATCAGTTGGAGAACCATCTGTGTACCATGTTATGTTATTTTTGTTTGTCTTCTATATTTTAGATATATGTTACTTCCCATTTATTCGTGTTACGAAGTTTGAATCGTTTTACAAAACTAAACTTGACTTGCATGCTGTCACTTTGTATAGAGTTTTCGTGATGTTGCCTCTCGAGTATATCGAACTTCTTTCTATTAAAACATTCTCTTACTCCGATATCTTTACCCTATTCACTTGAGACTGGATGTCAATATGAATAGGTTTTAATTTGAATAGAATTCTAGACATGCTGTCCAGCATGGACATATTGCTTTTTTCACCAAGACCATTGAACCCTCTTTTGGTTATCTTTAGGCTCATTTTTATCATATTGCTTAGAGTGTATTCATATTTTTCACTACATATAATTTCGTTTCCTTAATTTGCTGAAGCCCTAACACTCATTTTTCGAATATTCTTATATTTGGAATACTGTTTCCAGAATTTGTAAATTGTAAGTTTCCGGTGTATGTCTACAAAAATTTCGGTTCAGATGACAGTGGGAACGCTTCTTTTGTACTATATTGTCAGCGTTATCCTGAAATATCAACCCTGTTATAACAAATACTTCAAGAAGTTCATCTAGCCGATACTTTACATCAGTGGAGATAATACTCCCCTTGTGAAAAACCTTTACTTGTATTTGCTACTACTATCCTGGTAGTTAACATCTTCATGCTCCATTGCATGTTCATTATCTATAAAACAGATAGGAGAGAATTCATTTTAGCCCCTTTCCTATTGAACACACTGTATTACTAGTTGAACTCATATTTCTATACAACATACTTAAATATTTGTGCACTGTGCATTACACAATGTTGCGGATCATCAGGCGCATAGATTGTATGCATAATACACGGAAACACACACACGTACTCACACATACATACGTTGATAGAAGAGTTGCCACAGTTTTGTTTTGTTTTTCTGTTTTTTTTTTCATTTAAATTTGTATGTTGAATGCTACGTATACTCCATAATAAAAAAAATATATATTTTTTATAAACTTTTCGTTATTCGCATACGTAACGCATACGGTAAGCAAAAAAAAAAAAAAAAATACTCAAAAATAAAAAGAAAAAGTTATGAAATTGTTGTCGCAAACTTCTTTTTTTTTAACTATGTGTACAAAAACAACAACAGCAAAAGCGAGAAACAACAACTTTTCAAATTAAACTTGTTCCTAGAAAACAAGGAAAGGAAATAAGCTACTCATACCTACTTTTTTTTTTGGTGTAGCTAGCGGAGGAGTGGAGAACAGCACAATAAAAAGTAAAAAGCGGAAATGTTAGTAGCAGCAACAACAAAATTTTTATATGTGTATGTACGTTCTGTGCTGTTGTTGCTTCTACCTGCCACCATTGTAAATTATAAGCTTATTTGACACTTTATGAAACAGAATAAACAAAAAACAAAAAAATTTTGCTTATACTCGTTCATACATACATACATATTATAAAGAAATAAAGTTCATAGTCAAAAGTTGTTTCGTTGTTTGTTGTTTTTCTTTGTATAATTAGTGCACAAGTTTGGAGATCAAGTCAAGTTGTTGTTGTACTGTAACTACAACATTTATCAAATAAAAGAGAAGTAGCGAAATAAAAAACTAGCTTACTAAATTTTGGTATTTATCAAAGGTTGTGCCGAGAATTTTGTGTATGTGCCGAGAATTCATAAAAAACATGTAGAAAATTCAAATAGTTAATCTATTTTAGATGAGTTTTCTTCAACAGTCGGAATTGAGTTTAAGTTTCTTTTTAATATTTAGTATGACAATAGAAATTGAATTTCCAGTTATTTGCTCATTTGTTATTGCGGTAATAGCTTAGGTCTTGCTTTTGTTCCAATTATTATATACTATTATTTATATAAATATTTTCATTCAGCCAAAATTTAGATAGACATTGCACATAGGTAGTGATGGGTTTACAACCGGGTATTTACCAAGCCGAGGGTAAATACCGGTAAATACTAGTTTTTTTGTACCTATCGGGTATTTATGGAAAACACACCATCTTTCACGAAAATTGTGGTAAAACCTAGTAAACAGTTTCACTTTGTGATAGGGTGAGAAGTTAACTAACTGTATGACGACAACAAACTGAAAATATACTTTGCATTTAAGGATATATTTTATACGATGAAGAAAAATATCGCTCTCATCTTTCTTTGACAACACTGTGCAACAGCCAAAATCGGACTGACGATTTGACATGTAGTCTAGAGTAATTTGGTGTCGCTAATTCGCAGTCGCGAATTTAAAGACCATTTTGCTTCATCACGTCAGGTTTTTGAGATAACGGTGCATAAAGTAATGAAAATGGCTTTATTAAGACTGTACTAGGACATTCTTAATATAGGTTTTATCGTTTTTGGTGTCTATAGAAAAGTTGTTTGGTAGAAAAAGAAACATATTTTTTGTGAACACAAGAGTCCTCCATCTAAGCTCTATACTTCAAATTTTAGGAGTTTTTAAAGTACAGTTTGGAACAATATTGCCAACAGGCTAAATTAATGATAAAAGTAATATAGTATGTTTGGAAAAAAGTTTGCTTATCAAAAAATATGGGGGTTCCTAGAACATAAAAACATCCTCCAGTCTCTTATTCTTGGAAAAATGAAATGTTGTACAGCAGAGTTTATACTCACGATTTGGGTAAATACCCCAGTTTCTACTCATTTTTCCCCAATTTTTCCTAATTTACCGGTATTTACCTATTGGGTATTTACCCAAGTTCCATCTCTACACATAGGGAAGCATGGATTTGCATAATTCTGTTAACACATTTCCAAAAATATTTCTTTACTTTTTTAAGTTTTGAACACATAACTCCAGCCAACATTTTCATAAAAATAAACGGAAATTTCTGTAGCTTTTAGCTACTTACTTCTTTTCATGCTCACGTCAAACAGAAACGAGTCCACATCGAATGATGCTGAAAGTTAAATTGCTTTTTGTCCATTTTATTAATTAAATAGGGTAGTGAAAAAAGTTCGTGGAATATGAATATAAACTCGCTGCTGTTGATTCTGCTGGAGTTGCTTTAGTAACAGTTTTGTTGTGTTTATAAAAAAGGAATAATCAGTTTTTTAACTTCCAACTCCTCCTGCTGAATTACAAAGCTGAGTACCAAAGCATAAATTCAATTTGTAAAATGTTGTCATTCTTAATTTTTGGTGTTGTTGAAATGCGCGCATCTGACATTGAAAAACCTTTTTGCACTAAAATTATATAATCCAATTGCTTTTCTTTTCGCCTCCTCCCAGTCTCCTTTCCTCCAAAAGCTTTCAGAATACTTTTTTGGGAAGGTGATTATAGTGAATGGACTTCACTTACTGTCAAAATGATGCCAGACTGACGTTGAACGAGTTTTGCACGCAAGAGTTAAGCCTATAAGAGCCTAATATCAGATGAAGAGATAAATAAATGATTTTTATTTTTAGAAATTTTCCAAAATTCATTTAACATTTCGACATTGACGTTGTATTTTCTTTTTTTAGAACAGAAAAATATAGTATATGTTAAGGGCAGTTGAAAACTGTTTTTGTTCTTATGTTCAAGGCAAGGCCGCATTTAGGGGGAGGTTTTGGGGGTTCTGACCCCCCGACCCCCCCGAAATGTGGAAAGTTTCTTCTTTTTTTTGATATTATTTTAATGGATGAAAAAAAGTCCAAATAAAATCTATTGAACTGTTTTTAAATATTTTTTACTTTCATCGGTTTAATTTCTAAAAAGTCAAATATAAAAAAATAAACTTGAAATCTTAGTTACACTATGCGACCAGATCCGATTTGTTTTCTTTGACATGAGATTTGAATTTGGATACAAAAAGAGAAGGTGATGCTGAGCAATTCTGCATTTATAGTTTTTCTAGGACAGTAACTGTTTTTGATTTACATTTTCGGGTTTAGGGCTCATTTGGAAGGGCATGATTCAGCCTATAATTTCTAGATTTCGAAGCTTGCAGCACGCCAGTGTTCAGCTCTCCAATTTTAAAAAATGGCCAAAAATTATATTTTAGGGTTTAAATCCCATTTTTTCTAAAACGTGGCGTGATGGGAAATTTTTGACCTCAGATTCGTGTTCAGTATAAAAAATTCATTCACGAACACTAGCAAAACCCATGTAGGGCAGTAGTAGTGGATCAGCTCCAAAGTTTTAGGAAACAATCTTAAAATGTAATTTACCCATTATTGCTTAGAGCACCCCGACTCGGAAGACCTCCTTCAATGCAGTAACTGCACGAATTTCGGGAATATAAGCCAACCTCATCCGGATTCCTTATCATGGCCCGAATTCCCACTGATAATCATTTGAAAAAAATGAGCCTCCGACTATTTTCAGTATTTTTGTTAATTTTTTTGAGGTCGGGCTCATCATCAGTAATGGCAAGTCAATGTCAATTTTCTTCGAATGAAAACCGCCCTCCCACCCCCCTCCCCCCCGAAAAAAAATCCTGGCTGGTTCAAGGAAAAAAATTTTTGTGTTGTTCTACTTAAATATTTTATAAGCACTAAAAGTTTTCGAATTGTGCTTTTTTTTTTGGTTAATGTTAAAATAGCTTTTATACTTCAACATTGGTTTGAGAAAAGTTTTGTGAAATTAAAGGAACCAAAAAATAATAGAATTCTGTTTTATTTAATTTTTCTCACTCATTGCACGTTTCCAGAACCAAAACATAGAGTCAGCAGATTATCAAGTATCTATCATGGCACTCAAATCTAACTAGGCAACCTCAAAACTAGTGATAAAGTGTATTGGTAAACTAAATGCAATCAGCCTGGAGAATCGGGTTTGAATGCTGTGGTTTCCAGAGCATACTGTGATTGAAGAGAATGAAGTTGCTGATAAACTAACAAAGAAAGGAGCAACAATTATTTTTGTAGGTCCAGAGTTATTTTGTGGAATGGGAACATCAATATTCTTACTATTCATTGGGGAAAAGGAGGAACAGCAAAGGAACTTATATTTTGAAATCTACCAGGACTAGTAATTTTCGAAAAGAAACAATAAAAATACACAAAAGCGTTTGTAATTTTTATTCAAGTTGATAAATCAATGCCATTTATTTTTTAAAGATTATTTCATGTAAATCTTGGCCACGACTACGTTGTAAGTGATCCATGCAAAAAGTCTTTGAACCACTTTTTCGAGCACTGTGGCTGGTATCTCTCTAATAACGAGTGTAATGTTGTTGTCTAAAGCTAAAATTGACACTGATTTATTGATATAGATGAAAGACTTCACGTAATCCCACAAAGAATAGTCTAGAAACGTCAAATCGCACGAATTGGAGGTCAATTCACTGGTTCGAAACGTGTGATTAATTTGCTCACTGATCTCATCTCTTAATTAGTCCATTGTTTCACGTGCCGTGTGGCATGTAGTGCCGTCTTGTAGAAGGCACATGCCGACCAGATTTAGCGCGTGCATTTTGACAAAAAAAGGGAGAAATCATCGAATGAGAGCGGTCGCCATTGCCGGTAACGTTGTGGCCATCGTTATCTTTAAAGAAATACGGACCGATAATTCCGTCGGCTTATAAGTCGCTTCATACATTATATTTTGCTGGATGCACTGGCAGCTCTTGTATTGCTTTTGATTGCTCATCAGACTAAATGCGATCATTTTGTTTTTAACATAACCATTCAACCAGAAAATAGTATCGCCGCTGCAAACGATTTTTCGGTTGATTTTAGATCTAGTTTTTCTAATCTTTTTCGACTAAGATCGTTGTGTAAAATCTCCTTCGTAGTCGAGTAACACAATCCTAATTGCTGCGAACGATGACGGATTGACAAATCATGGCCTCCATCAACACTGCCGGCTATGGGGCTAATATTTTCTTCTGCACACAATCTACTTACACTGGTAGGTGGATTGATTGATCCAATCAATTATTTGCTCAGTAGGTCAATTATGACGACCGTAAAATGGTCGAAGTGTGCGAAAATCGTTTCTCATAGACTACAAAATTTTGATAATAAATAAAAGTATCTGGGCGATCATCAAATACCAGACACCAATCTGTACTCCAAAGAAGTAAGATCAATACTAAAATTTCTAGGGGAGGTTGGACTTATGCAAACACTGTAAGTTCACAAAGGGGAACAATAGAAGCGACCAGTACACTCCTCAACAATTAATAATAATAGTGAACTTTCTCCCGCTAGTAATTCTCTACAATTGCGTTGCATGCGCAGGCATTTAGATTACAATTTGGAGAAGATTAGAGTCTTTACTTCCCTGTTTTTTATATATATGTCAAATTAGACAATGCTGCTATTGCTATTTGCTCTTTTAGTCAGTCGGCATTGACTGGATAGGGATTTTAAGCTATGGGTTTTTGTAGTTACTGATGACAGTTTAAAGTTATAAATAATATGGAAGATCCTTTTTAAATTAAAAGTTAACGGTCATGTCCTTATCGGAAATCGTACCTGGGACTACCGTGGGAGATTTATTTAGTTGAATGTTACAAATTTTATGTTTTTTTTTTCGTATTTTTGGTCTGATTCTGGCAGAATCTGTTATTCATGTCCTGCGTTATTGTCATCTACACTGAAAAAGCCTGATCGAGAGCTGTCTATAATGTGCATACATCAATTAGTTAGACGAAATTGAGACACTAAAAAAATAAATTGGAGTTACTTTGGAGTTACTTACGAATTTAAAGAAGTTAAAGTGATCTAAGCTTCACCTAATGTTAATTTTTCTTCTAAAACTTAATATTTTACTCAAAATTTTCTTTAAGTGTATTGTATTAAAACCACTTTCAACTTTTTCTTCTTTTTGCAGTTGTCAACCAAAAGTATATGGTGCAAGTTCACGATGAGTACGTGATGACTGGCAATACGGCAGTGCTGAAATGTCAGGTAAGAGAGAGTTTTATCTTTTTTAAAATTGCATGTCAGAGTTCCACATCTCTGTCTAACATAATTTTTTCTCAACCTTTATAAATACGCGTTTAGCTTTCCCCTTTTTTAGCTGTTGCCATTTTTGGGACCTCCTTAAGATTACAAGAAATGATATTTTGAAATTTATTTTTATTTTCAAATACTAACTATATCTACTTTTTCTTTTTTCCTTTAAACCTAATCCTACTACTAAAAAATAACTAAAATTCACTTATCTCAAAATATAATTTTGTGTCAACATAATAATTGAATTTATTACTCCTTTCTTTTTTTCTTTGCTTTTTCCTTTGCCTTTTTGTCTTTGCTACATAGCCACACTGACATTTATTTTTGTATTTTTCGATTTATATATTTTCCACAGGTGCCCAGCTACATGTCAGAGTTTGTAATGGTAACAGCATGGGTACAGGACACGGGTGGCATGCATTTGTATCCAAATACAGACATCGGTGGCAAATATACAGTGCTGTCGAATGAATTGTACATAAATAATGCGGGACCCAATGATGCATACAAAAGTTATACATGTCGCACTGTGAATAGACTGACAGGTATGTGAAGATGTATGTGATAATGTTATTTGATAGTTGCATTTGCTGCACGTTTTACTTGTTGTTAGTTACAAACTGCTTCTGTCGCTATTGCAACTGCAATGCAACGATGATGTTGTTAACATTTGCATGCAGTCATGCAGTTTTAAGCTTTCTAGCTACCATCATGACAAACGAGTGTATTTTTTCTTAAGAATTTATAAAGAGTGTAGAAAAAACATTGTAAAATACATACAAACATAAAAAACTAAAATGGAAGCATTTCCTGTCATGAAGTGACTTCCGTTTGTAAGGAGAAAATAAAAATGAAAGGGAGAATAAGAAAACTTTTAAGAAAGTACTTGGAAAATGCGAGTTTGTGAAGTGTACATTTTTATTATTGAATTTTGAAAATTGCAGTAATAAAAATAATATTTCAATTGATTCAAGTTTACCCAGTGGGAAGTTATTTATAACGCGAATCATAAAGCAGAAATTCTCCAAAGATAAATGGAACTCAGAAGCTCCACGATCAGTCCTTGAAGAAGAAGATCTCTCTCACAAACACAAGTATCCGACCAAGTTATGCCAGGTTTGTCCTTTTGCCTTGCAGATATCATTGTGATAGCTTCTGCGTACATTTTCCATTGGGTTTTAATTTTTAAAACAATTAAATTGTTATTGATTTATCTTTTAAATTGATTTATGACCATATGGTCTTAAAGGTTCATTCACTTGGAATAAGTGAGTTTAATAATTCTATTGGATTTCCACAAGTTGTTGGTTTTGGCATGCATTTTTCTCTATCACTCCTTAAATTTTTTTTCTTCGTTCATCTTGTGTGCGTAATTTATGAGCCATAACATGCAATCGACAAAGACAAAAAAATAACAAAAAATTGATTTTCAGATATTCTATATAGTATATACTGGTATCAGAAAAGCAAATGCAAAAAAAAAAAAAAAATTACAAAAAAAAAAGAATTTTATGGATATCATGTGTGAAAAAGTTCTCAAGTAGAAATTCTATTAGTTTAGTGCCAAGAATTTCACATCATCAATCAATTGTGTGGAGTGTTTAGAAATGGAATAAATGAAAGTGGGCGAGGTAGGAATGGACGAGATAGAGAGAGAAACAAAATAGCTACCAGTATATTTGAGCATTTGAAAAATCATTGTTCTTAAAAGTTTGACTTTATTTGCTTGAGTTTTTTTCTCCTACACCAAAAGAAAATATTTATAAAAGGTAATTTACTTGATGGAAAAATGTAATGGATTAAAAAAGATAACTCATCTTTCATTTCTTGATTAGGTTTATTAAAAAAAATTCTCATAGCGTATGTATTGTTGTACAACTGCGCTTTTGACAGTTTATTTTGATTAGAAATGATGAGTTAATCTCATCAATTAAGATGAAAGTTGATTTTATCAAAAGACAGCAAAAATCAATAACATTTTTTTTTCCATATATATTTACTTAATTATTTATGTTGTCATTATAATTTGATAAATTTTTTCAGCTTATAATAATATCCTGTAGATTACAGACCATTCGCTCCGAAAACAGTACGTTCTAATACCAAACGTACATGTACCATACCAACGTTTCCGCATCCAAAGATGGACTGGAAACCGCATGTTTAACGTATGAAGTAAAAATCCGTAAACTTACTGAAAAAATTGTATAACTGAACTGTCTAGCAATGAAGTATGTATGTTCCATTCTCCATCTGCTTTCCACGGTATGAGACTGGTGATTTTTGATTAAGACTTTGCATGTGTCAAATGGTATGCCCATGCTGCCAGTGACGCATGAATTGCTGAGAGTCATGCCAAGTCAAAGTTATTGGCTTTACAGTTTCCCTTAATATTGCTATGCCCAGACAGCTATATAAGGTGCGGATTGAATGCTGTGGCTGTCTCGTTAACACTATAAAGTCTGAGAGCGGTTAATTGGCGGTTTTTCATATTTTAACAATGGTATCTCTGATACTATTTGAAATATAAATCTGGTTTTTCCTGACTTTTACTAGTTTTTATTAAGCTAAAAATTGTTACTATATTTAGGCTTCTATGCTGTTTCGTTTTCTTTATATCACCTATTTACCCTAATAAGACCATAAGCGGTCAATTGACCGCTACATATAAAATGTATATACAGTATGTTTACAATAAAAAAATTCATGTTTTAAAAATAAACATACATAGCTACATATTTATCAATCGATTATGTATGTGCGTGGAGCCTATGATGCATGCATGTACGCTTTTTCTAAATGAAATATGGAATAAAACATGGGGTCCAAATTTCTTAGCCCAAACTATGTCAAGGGATAGGTTCAAGGAAATTGTGAAATATCTCTACTTTGATGGCAAACAGACAAGGCAGTTACAAAAACAATCAGATAAATTTTGCTTAGCTTCTGAAAAATGGAAACAAATTTTAGATAATTCTTAGATAGCTCTCGGTGCCTTTTACACAGTTTATGGCTAATAAACTATATATAAACCAACACCTGTAGAACAGAGTTTAGGGTAAAATGTGATATTAAAAATTTTGCAACCATACTTGGACATATGTAGAAATGTTACGCATATTGCTTTTTACATCTTTATCGCTAACCAAAAAACTGAAAACTGGGAGAGCTAGCATTGTGGAACACAAAATGCAAGTAGAAAAGAACTGCCTCCGTCACCACTATATATAAAACTGATAATATTACCGTAAAATTATATTAGGGAAAGACGTAAAAGAATATTTTAATTTTGAGTAACTTGCACAGCAACATGAGATCATTGATCAATAAGCTGAAAAAGGAAGCCAGAGCCGGTTTTATTTTATAATCATACAAAATGTGGTGTTGACAGTGTCAACACATATACAGTGTGCCATATACAGCGTTTGAGCGATAGCACGACGATGGCCAGTACATGTGTTTTGCCTAGCAAATGATAAATCCACATGTATTTACAAAACATGTATAAATCAAAGATATCTAGAGGAATATAATACTGAAAATAAAACATCGAATAGAAATTCTTAATAACATGTATCTGTTTCAACAATTACTTAAAATAAAAATCTTGTACCTATATACATAAAACATATGTATAATTCTTTGTGTTGTTCTATTCCTGGAATCTGTTTAATTAAACCATTTTGTTAGAAACATGTTATGCGGTCGATTGACCGCTGATAGTCCAAGTAGATATGCGGACAACGCCAGTCTTAACAGACGATAGAAATTTATTTAAGGAACAAAAAATTGAAATCCTCTTACTTATCTTAAGAAATTCCTGGACCGCTATTTAATTTTGGCTCTACCTATTTCATTATTCTTTATATATTTCAAAGTATATATAGGAGTACTTGTTTAAAAAGATTATAAATTCCTTTTGAAAACCCTTTGGGCATATACAAGTGCATAAATATCTGTATGAAAATATTATTGTTAAATAATGAAAATGAAAACTATTGATTAAATACCCACACATAATTAAGTGGAAACTCGTAATGTACCCAACCTAAGCTATGCTACTAATAGAGTGCTTCAAATATTAAAATTCAAATAGCTTAACAATTAAATCGGTAGCTATTATGGCTAAAGCAAGAGCGTTCAAAACCAAAACACCAGAGTGGGAGGCGTCCTGTTGTGTTAAGAGAAATAAATGAAGGGAAATGTTCAAACATGATTTAAAGCATCCTCAATTATATCAACACTAACGCCAACAGCAGCAACAACAACAAGAATAGCATTGAGCAATATCTCTGAAAATATGCGTGCATGTGTGTGCATGTGCATAGTTTTGCATGCGTGTTGGTAATTAAAAGGACAACCATAATATCGTAAATGCCAACTGCTGGCATGCATTGCAACCCACTCACGCAATTGCTGTTTCTACTATTGCCCTACGTAACAACAACATTTTGACATAATTTCGATTTTAATGAATTTTGTTTAAAATATTTTGTGCAATAATTAAAACATGCTCAATAAAATTATGATATTGCAAGGGTGTGTATGAAGTAAGGGTGAGGTGAAAGAGTGTGGTTTAAAGCTGACAACTACCACCATAAATTAAGAATACACATTTCGTGCATGTTCATTAACGCTGCACATTAAAATTAATTTTAAGCAATATTATTACTTTCGCATACAAGTTGAAGTATAAATAATAATGAAAGCCTAAAAGTATGCAATAGAAAATGTACAATGATGGCGTTGTATTATAGACATCATAAATGTCTACTAAAGAATTTACACGAATATTTATTTTTTACACGCTACTCCTTTTTTTCATACTTTATTTATATGTGTGTGCTCATGTTTTTATATAAGTATATGTCTGTCATTTCTTTTTTCCAGGTGAAATACAAATTTCAACATATCCCGGACGTATTATTGTAACAGAGCCCAAGGGTATGGTACAGCCACGTATAAACGTTGAGAAGCATTCAATGCGGCATGTCGTGCTTAATGGGCAGACAACATTGCCATGTATTGCTCAAGGACATCCGGTGCCAACATATCGGTGAGTTTTACCTTCTAGTTCTTTATCATTATGATCAGCATCGTCATCATCATTATTATAAACATCATCAAGCGAACACATGTGCGCTGTGATATTTTATAAATGCATGAGAAGTTGTTTGAGTTTATGTATGAACATGAAATGTTTAAAATTTAACAAAATGACATACAAGCATTGAGGTACGACTGCCTAAGTATGTGTGCGTGTGTGTGTGTGTGGTATGAGGAAATGGATTAGTATAACAGGCAGAAGGGAGTATACAATACTTGTACTTCTTTATGTGTATGTGATGGTGTATGAGCTCTACAGCCGCCAAGTTAACAGCGAAAATACTTGTAAAGTTTAAATTATACATGTGTGAGAAAATTAAACTTTATGTACTTCCATGTTTAAGTAGAAGAATGTTTTAATTCAAATTGCAAAGTTTGCATCGTAGATGAACTAAAAATGGCAGCATGAAAGTAAAGCTTAAATTTTTTTTTTCATAAATTTTATTTAAAAAATGTTTATACATTGGAAGTTTTATGTTTTTTATGAATTGCTGGATGAATATAATTTATATATAACGTATCAAAACCAATTGCTAGTAATATAAAGTTGCTAATAATTTTCCGGAAAAAGTTCTTAGAAGCCTTTAGAAGTTAAGCTAGTGCCCAATTTGAATGCATTTCATTGGAATAGTGACGCTGGAGAATGGACTTTAAGACAACTCGTAGATGCTGCTATTTTAATATTTGAGGATAAAATTTCAGCAAAATTTTAAAAAAGTAGAGTATTTTCATTCTACATGTGACTTTTAACTTTGTTTTAAAATTTAGTTGTAATAATCTTAAATTCCATTGTGAAATAGAAAAATCCTCTCAAAAATTTAATATTATTATTATTACAAAGAAAGCCTCATTAAATTTAAATACTACATGAAAAAAAATTAAATTGCTATTAGAATGTGAGCATGTTGACCTAAAAAAAGGTGAAAGGTTAATTTTAATTGAAAACTAACATCGAAATGAACAAAAACTTTTGGGAGTAAAAGAGCTGAGTATCAACTAACTAATAATAATTATTGTGGGTCAACTGAGAACAAAAAGGCGCAAAGAAAAGTGGTAAATGAACACAAGAGCAACAAAAATCAAAAGGTTTCATCATCAAGACATTATAGCAACATAATGGCATACATCAACCTAGTCTTGTATATAAACATAAGCTTTATTATTTGTACGATATGTTCTTGTAAAACAAAAGGTTACTATTATTACATATTGACAATTAACACAGAAAAGCTACCAAACAAATACTTGTAATATTCACAATGCCCTCAACCTCGACTCAACTCCCCTCACCCCAAACGCAATTAAGTTAAGGCTTAACTAAAAATCTTGCATGTCCCTTTATCATTTCCGCAAAACAAAAACACAAAGTGTTAGCGTGCAGTAAGTTTCTGACCTAATAAAAATTTGTTATGAGAAAAAACTTTTCCTTTTTCACACCAAAAATTTTCATTTGTTTGAATGAGTATGTGTGTGTGTGTGTGCGAAAAAGCTTATTAAATACACGTTCACAACTAAATTTGCATATGAATTAAAAAAATCAAGTGGAGTATGGCGGGAAAGCAGAGAAATTTAAATAAAAACAAATAGAATACGCTAAAGAAAACAAAAGTTCGCTTCGGTTCGTTGTCATT
The DNA here is from genome assembly GCA_963691655.1 of Toxonevra muliebris. Taxonomy (NCBI): domain Eukaryota; kingdom Metazoa; phylum Arthropoda; class Insecta; order Diptera; family Pallopteridae; genus Toxonevra; species Toxonevra muliebris. The sequence continues at coordinate 9,899,187 of OY829326.1, read as the reverse complement.
TTGTTACTTATGTATGCAACGCGAGCGAGCGAAAGTCATGCTTCTACTGATGCTGCTGCCTCAGTCCTGTCATCATGTGAGGCATGTGAAGCATATAGCGCAACGAACGCAACTACACAGGACAGAATGCACAGCGTATCTTGAAAATTTTATGAGCTGCAGAAGCACAGAAGGACACTACTCGCTCGCTTGCTTTTCTATGAATGCATGCATGCATGCAATGCTACTAGAGTATGCTTGACTATCTCACTGACTGCCTGACCAGCTTGTCTGCCTGCCTTTTTGACTGTATGTATGGAGGCATGCACAAGAGACTACAATAGAAAATTACGTTTATGTCCTTCATAGTACATAAGTAAACAAAAAGTAAAAAACTAAAAAAGGGAACAGCCAACAAAATATAAAAACTGAATCGCTGTAACAATGAAGATATTCCGAGAGTGGTAAGATGTAAAAAGAATCACAAACACACAAATTCAAAGTATGTATCGTGATGCATGAAAGCGCATCGAGGTTTACGCTCTAAGTTATCATACTCTACCACATATCATGCCCACTCCATTCTGTTCGTTTCGCTACTCCAGAGTGCATACAAAATTTCATTTGCTTCATTTTGCACCTAGTTGCTCATTCATTTCCCATATGCATTTCGCAGCGGGGCTTTATTTTGAGTACCTACTGCAAGTATGAGTATTATTATTTTTTTGTTTGTGTGCCCGCGTCATTTTCAACGCTTTCTTACTTTGTATATATACGAGTCCTTGTGCATTCATGACGTCAGTCAGTGACTTTGGCGCATATTTTGTATACCAAACGAGATTATTATGCAGAAATATATTCAATGCTTGGAAACTCACTCTGCCACTATAGTTACGTGTGAAATTATAATGAATTGCTTAGGTTCATTTTCTACGTAAAAGGATATGAGTTTTTCAGAACACAGAGAAATTTAATAGGTTAAATCTACCAACATCAATAGTAAATTTATTGCCCATCTGCATTGTCATTTAAAAAATTGTAATTTATATTCAAAATTTCGAGAATTTCAAGACCTTTTGGAACCATAAGATATTATTTTATTTCCAAAATTTGTATAAACTTAATTTCGCTGTTACTTTTCGATTTGCCAACATTATTGGCTGTTCATTATGCCCCCAAAATTTGTTGCTTCATGAACAGTTTTGTGTCTACTATGTACTATGTGGTAAGGCGAAATTTGTATTGCTTCATCATCAGATTTTTTTTTTAGATATTACCCAAGGTGGTGTCAATTGTGTTTATGAGAAATGCTTAATATAATATATATATAATATAACTCTTTCTGACGGATTCAAATGCAATAGTTATTCATCGCACTGAACCCATCCTATTGCTGTATTTTTCTATTCATTTTGACATTATCATGACAACTTGCTAGAAATAATTTAATTAAGGGGAACTTCTGGTCTACGAAAACAGACCGTTTTTTCACTACTTTTTGTTTGTAAAAAGTAAGAAGTATTCAACGTAGAAAATTATTTTTAGTTCCTGCGATAAGCACTGGTTTTCTGAATAATATAGTAAAATTTGTTTTTAAATGTCCCACCGTGCAGAAAAATATAGTTTCGAGACAAATGAGTTTAAACCTCAGTCTGCCCTTTTACCTGCTTCTGCGGTCACCTGCTAAATAAGCTGTAGAAGTCGAAATACCGGAAATTTTGATACGAAAATTTCACAGTACATTTTTAAAAGCCTATACTTTTGAAATATAAAAAAAATCAATTTTTTTAAAAATCTAGACCTGAAGGTTTCCTTAAGGTAGAATAATGATTTGATAGAAAATTGAAATTTCTTAACAATAAACAACATAATTTTCTTGTTAATTTTCTCCACAGACTTTAATGAAGCATTAAATGTAAAATGTTCTCGTATAATTCCAACTAACGACATATTAACTTGTAGCTCGTAAAATAGTATTCAAATGTTATACTTTGATTGTTAGGCGAAGTAATAAACGACTTCAATCGCAAGACAACCTTTTCGCATTTATTCTGTTTTTTATTGGCCAATACTCCAGCGTTTGAGATATACTGGGAACAAAACCCTTCTGCCGAAGTCATATATGAAATGGTATTAAAAAAGCATGGGTGGTTACTGTATCTAACCTTAAAAATAATACAGTGAAATATATCCCTACTTGGTCTCGTTCAAAGTGTATCTTGATATTCAAATCACGCAGAACTTAATTTAATCTTTTCTCTTGATTTTAGCACATTTAAAATAATTTTTCTTATGACCTGCCTGTTCGACTGAGATCTCATAAGTATAAGAAGTGAAAAAGCATGAGGGTAACTTTTATTTCTCTCTCTCTCTTTGTCTCTACTTTTTTCTATTGAGTCATTAAATATAAAATCGTGTAGTCGGCAAAGTCAAGTCACTTCAGATTTTGCCTAAACATTGTGGGAATCTTCTTTAGGGTTACAAAGAAGGAAATCCGACGGCATAATGTGTTCTCATGCTTCACTTCCCGCCAGCGCGAATTAAAAGATTTGAACCACTCCATCGTAAGTTTATTTTTTTTTTAAATGTGTACTCTATCTCTGAGAAACATTAGCTGCTTACATTCAACAGCCTCGTGTTATCTACTATTGAATGTAAGCAGCTAATATCTTTCAGCTTTAGAACGCCATCTCAAACATGAAGGTATCGTTAATTAAATAGGAAAGTATAAAAATCTCCATTTTCAAATCTTGAGAAAATTTCATGACCAAAAATAAGATTCTCTCAAAGTTTGAACAAGATCTAAAATAGAGCAGCAACGAAAACTTTTATTTTTCAGACGATTTCATATGGAATGACTCTATTATGTTGTAAAATATGTTTAATTTCAACATTTCTTTGAGGCAATATTGATTTATCTTCAAAAGATTTAATTTCAATCACATGTGCGACTTCAAAATGGCTTTCAATTGCTTTTGGTTTTTATTTTTTTCGATATTTAATTAAAATTAAACAATACTCGGAAAAAATGTAAATATTTAAAGTGAAATACGATATTATTTCTGGATTATTGAGTTTGGCCGTAAATCAACGAAGCAATTGTTGTAGTGCAATACGATGCAAGGCGATGGCAATGTGATGCAATATGAGTACAATGCAATTGTTGCAAACCAAACAACCAACAGTAATGAAAATAAAATCTTAATTTTTATGTTTAAAAAAATGTAAAATAATAATAAAATAAAAAATATTTACACTCGGGTAACCAAGAGAGTTGCATTAAAATGCAAAATAAATACTGCCGCTATAGAAAAAGCGCTTCAGTAGTGAGTACTTGAGTCCGAGCACGCACACACACACTCAATACAATTCAACAAGAATGTATGCAAAAAGCTCGGCCTAGGCCATCCCTGGTCTATTGTTCCATAATAGTAGTAATCAGTTGTAGGCTGTATGTGTATGAGTGCTTTGAAATATTTGTTGGTGGGTTTGGTGTGTTCGGGAGAGAGTTATGAATAAATGAATCAAGTGTGTAAGAAAGGTAATAAGAGAGAGGGAGAGAGTGCGTATGCACGTACATTGTACATATGAATGCGTATCTACAGCTTTGCATTTAATTTTAACCATTTTCGTTTATTTAATTTCTACACATCATTGCAGCTGGTTCAAGGAGGAGAACGAGCAACTGTTGCCATTGCAACTGAGTGAACGTATTACAATTGTATCTGCTGGATTGTTAAAAATAACCAAGGTAATTCACTTGCACTCGCATTCTCAACACACATACTTTTCTGTTTGTGTATGTATGTATATGGGTTGGGAAGGGGGCGGTGCTGAACTGAGCTGAACAAGTTGAAAGTTGATTTAATTAAAAAATTTCAAAGAAAACAAAGTCAAGTCAAGTGAATTGGTTCAAAGGCTGCTGATACCGATGCCGATGCCGCTGTCGCTGACTTGCACTGTATGCTGACTCTTTTTCTCTCTCGCGCTGCTGCCTACTGCTAAAAGGATATGCGCGCATTCCTTTGCTATATCATTCGATGCATGGAAATAATTAAGTGAATAGCAAACAGTAGTAACAGCAGCAACAACAACAACAACATTCACAATCAACAGTGGCAACAATAATATCTGACAGTAGTTCAAAGTATTAATTGTTGTAACTAGTGAGTAATGAAGGGAAGAAGCAGCAAGGAAGGAAATCAAGCGAAATATTTACAAAATTACGCAAAATAAAAACAAAACTGATGAGTTGATGGAGTTCATCATGTTTGTTGATAAGAATAATAATATTGTTATTGTTGTTGTTGAAGTTGTTGCTTATATTGCTGGAATTTAATTAATTACTGCTGATATTTACTTGACTTGAATTTTTCACTTAAGTAATTTGTTCTACTACATTTTAAAGTTGCACAAATTTACTCTTCTCACTTTTATTTTTCCTATATTTTATTTTCTCTTTTTTTTTTTCTCTATGTGTGTGCGTGAGTATTTTTCTTTGTTTTCTAACATTCACATATTTCATTTGCAGGCACGTCTCGAGGACAGCGGCAAGTATCTGTGCTGGGTGAATAACACCGCTGGCGAAGAGACAATTCAAGTGTCATTAACTGTCACAGGTGAGCTTCAAATACATACACTCTAAAAACAAAAAGAAAAAACTTTGTTAAATCAAAAACATCAATTTTTTAGGTGTGTTCAAATGCAAAGTTTCTAATTTCTAAATCATTACAAATCTGATTTGTAAGCATAATTAATTTTAAATAATTCGTAAAGCCTGAATTTTATACTCCATCTGAGCACCAGCCAATAAAATTACAGAACAATCCAAATATGCCATAGAAACGTAAAAGTGAAACTTTTCTATGTACTTTTTTTTAGGCTTGGTATTTTTTGAGTTTCAAAGGCAGCACCGGAGATATTTGGATTGAAAGAAGATCGCAAAATATACAAAACATTTATTAACATTTAGTTTACGGGTTTTCGTTATTTTTCTTATAAAATAATTAATAAAAAATTTCTTCTACGGGGACTTCCACGGTCTCCATAAATCCATTTTGAATTGTTCCAAATTAAAATGAAGGAAATATGTTGAGATATACTTTTCCAAAGCGTTATAACATTATTATATACAAACACTTTTTGAGCAAGTACTTAAATAAGGACTAATATCGCTTACGCGTATACCACCTTGATTAAATGTTCCCGGAATTTATTCAGAAAATTAAAAATACAAATTTATTCATCTAAATCTATATTGTCCCCTTCAAAGTAATCCCCATCGACTGCAACACACTTATGCCAGCGCTTGATCCAATCCACGAAACATTTTTTATATTCCGTTTTCGGTAAGTCCATCAGTGCTTCCTGCGATTTTTCCATTACTTCCTCTCGGCTGCTGAAACGCGTTCCCCATAATGGTTTTTTAACTCGATTGAACAGAAAGAAGTCACAGGGAGCCAAATCAGGTGAATTCGGTGGCTGTTGGATGGTATTTGTTGCATTTTTCGTCAAAAAATTACGAATAATGATGGCACTGTGCGACGGTGCGTTATTATGGTGCAAAATCCACGAGTTTTCTATCCACAATTCTGGTCTCTTTCGACGAATTACTTCATGCAAACGCCTTATAACGCCCAAATAATACTCTCTGATGGTTAATTTGCGGTTAGTGCCCAAAATTTCTTTTACTTTATCAACATTTTCATCGGTTTTCGATGTCGATGGTCTGCCACTGCGTTCATCATCTTCGATTGATTCACGACCACTTTTGAACCACTCGTGCTACTGGTAAACGACCATTTTCTTAAGAGAATCGTTGCCGAAACACTTTTCCAACATTTCCAACGTTCGCGCACTATTAAGTCCGTTTTTTACGCAAAATTTAATACAATACAATTTAATAAAATTGTAAAAAATCGCCAACACACACAGAGATAGATGTACTCTTGCCTACGTAACTTTTGCAAATGTCAAGCTATGACGCTAAGATTTAGAGAATATCAACAACAAATGTACCAACTTAACAAAAAAAAAACAGAACTCAAATCGGAGCGATGGAAGCGCCACACGGTGGTTATTCCGGGAACTTTTTGATCAAGTTGGTATGTTCACAATCTAAACTTGCATATGTGGAGAGTAAACAGAGTATTATCGATACGACATGTGCGCACATTTGAAGTGGTTAAGTACGAATTGTCTGGAGCGCATATCAAATTTGTGGTGAGCAAATTTGTTTCGTTGTAAAATAAGTACGAAAATGTATCTCGAGGTTCGCTCAGATTTGTGTCCATAAATGTTGCATCCTGCTCGACGTAATTTTACTCAAAGTAAAAGTAAAGTGTTTCTTATCTCAATCACGCATAAAAAAGTTTCGCTTTATTTATTTGAATTTTTCAAAAATGTTAAATTGACAAATTTTTCGTTGAGTGTATCCACATATCCATTTGTAAACACCAAAGAAAAGTCGCATTTACTTTCATAAGAAAAAAGTAAAAATAAAGACGCATAAAATTAAAGTGATGTGTAGGCATAAATGTTTTATTATTTGCATAAATTAAAAAGAATTTAATGACATCTTTAGCAATTTTAATTCATACCAGAAAAACGCTAGAAACAGGCATTTCTTATAACATTTATTTCAGCCATAAAAGCTTTTTCAAAGCTTGTGCAAAATAATTTGCAAGTATTCATACAATTTAAGCAAGAAATGTGCAAGTAATCGAGGCTTAAACAACTGTGTACTACATCATATTTTTCTGTAATGGCTTCAGCTACCACGTCAATTTGAGTTACATGTCTTCACTTAGTTTTAGTCGTTTGTATAAGTTACTACTGAGACTAGTGAAACTCAAATTTTTGCTTTTGATTTTGTTCGCTCCTTGCTGCTTTTCATTACATGTTTTCTTTTTCGTATGTATTTATTATCGATTTCAGCTCCATTAACAGCTCATCTTCAGCCTCAAGTACAAACGGTTGATGTCGATAAGGATGCACAATTTCAATGCATTGTGTCCGGACATCCTGTGCATGATGTTAATTGGTTGCACGATGGTAAACCAATACTACGAGATAATCGTGTTGAGGTAAGATTTTGTGTGTGAATTTAATATTGTATTAAAAATATATGAAAATATTTATTTGGTCATGTGCTTCACTAAAAGTGATTTCATTTTATTTGCTATTGTGTAAAATATATGATTGGGCAAATAGACAAGCAAATTAAACAATTTATTAACAAGCAAGCTATAATTAATTGGATAATTTTAATTGTTATAACTGGTAAATGCAAAAAAAAAAGAAGAAATTCAAACAATTAAAAAATTATTAACAAAGCGCATGCATCAATTTTGAAAGTTTTTAAAACGTGATTTCTCTCCCAATACGACATTTTTTAATCCAAAATATTATAAAAATTTTGCTGTGTTTTTCAAAAGGTTTAGTAGTTATTGGCCTACCCTGAGAAAATAAGGTGATCTACTGTCAAAGCTGGGTAAAATAAATGCCATTACAATTACATGCTTAATTCAAAAAATCAGACATTTTAATCCCTTAACTATAATAGAATTAATTTTGTTTCCAACCTAATTGGTAACTAACATGTCCAGTTCCTTAGTAATGGAATTACCATTACTGAATTGTGATTTTTAATTTAAAATATGCAATTCCCTAAAGGAACAAAATAGTAATTAATTCCTTTTGATTTGAATTCCAATAAGTAAGCGGTAGTTGCGTCAAAATAATTCCTTAGTTTCCGAGACCATTTTCCATTTCCACAATGAATTGAATAATTTACACCAAGAATAGAATTGAACATTTTTCAAATTCATTGCTGAGAAATTGCAAATGTGAATTACCAATTACAATTCTCAAGAATGGAACTGACAAAAATTTTGTCCATTACATCTTGATTACCAACTATAATTACAAAGATTTAGAATTGGGAAGGAATTCAACTCCTTATGTAATCATTATTGATTAAATCTACCTACTGAACAATAAAGTATATATATTTGTATACAAATCAAGTTATTCCAAGTTAAAAATATTGGAAAATTGGGAAAATATTCATTTTGGCTGAAATTTGTTTATTTTTCATCCGTTTTTTAAGTTTAGTGAGCTGTAGATTGTGAAAAATATATGAAAACTCGTTGAGTTCGTTAGGAGATGAATTTACCATTTCAAACACAAAATAAATAGAATTACAATTTTTTGTTTCATAAACTGCTCCGAAAAAATGAATTGTCTGACTACCTAGAACTGTATTAAACCCAACCCAATGCATGATTTAACTGCTTGAGTTTGCCGATAATTCCTCGGTTTTCATCTTCAAAATTACAAAACGCTTCAATTGAAGCACTTCATTAAAATAGTTCAGACTTTTCGTCACCACCAATGAGTTGACGACTGCCCTACAATTTGTATTTGAACGAGATTCTATATTTAAAAATGGTTTCACCTTTCAGTTTGTATGCAGCTTGCAATCGATATTACCTAGATGAAGCATTTACAGACACAATAATCTACTAAACCGACTGCAAATGTTTCTCAACACACCAACAAGCAATAGTGAACATTCATTTATATATGTATGCAGATAATCTGTTGCTATGTATTGGAAAAAGTGTATAATTTTCAAAGTTATCTATATTCATATGTAAATTGCTGTTTAGTTCTATTTACCTACATATCTGTGGTCAAAAACAATAACCGCTTAAGTCTGAAAATTTTATTTCGAGTAAACACGGTTCGAACGTACATGAGCATTATTTTAAAGAAAAAATATTTGCACAAAATTTTAGTGTAATTATAAAAAGGAAATAAATGCAAAATTTCTTTATGTACCTTCAATAAAAATAATAATTAATTTTAGGCAACTTGATTTATTTCTTACAGATTCTCACCGATCCACCAAGACTGATTATAAAGAAAGTGCAAAAAGATGATCCCGGCATGTATCAATGCTTCGTATCAAATGAATGGGAACAAATACAATCGACAGCAGAATTACAATTGGGAGGTATGAAAACTCAGCTGATTAATTTGAAATGTCTGTAATTTAAAATGCCCGCATTAAAAACACATTTATTTTCGTCAAAACAGAAGAATATTAAGACAAAGTAATCGCATGAATCTTGCGTATTTCCACACACATGCATTTGGTTAGAAAGATTTATGCATATGTGTAGAACTCTGCGGGTAGCTTGTGTGTATTAACGCATTCAACAAATGTGATGGCATACACAAAACTAAAGCCAAATTAAATTTACATTGAAAGTATTGATTTGTGTGTGTGAGTGTGTGTGTATTTTGAATAAGCCACTATCATTTCCGATTGTCATATATAAACAGTATGCACATACACATACATTCGTATTTATGTGCATGTGCCTGTATGTGCTTACTTCCTTTTCATTTATTAGCAGTAAAAACCACATAGCGTCAAATAAACTACCGCAAAAACACACAACCATACAAACACTTACTTATGCACACACACAAACACACATGTAAACACTTATCTATCACTTACACACATATATACAATTTAAATGTGTGTCATAATTGCATTTCATTATTTTCTAATTTAGCAAATTGCCTTTTTACTACCACACAATCGCTCGCACATACACACACAGACAATCTTATCGTGCCCCTTCTTCTTTCTTCACTTTCGCCATTTCACCCATTGTGTAAAATCTTTCGACTTGGAATATGGCATTTTTCCCGTTTCCGCTTTTCGATCTTTTCGTATACTCCCCCTTCACTACTGTCTCCTCCCGCTATATACCGCAAATGAAACGGTTTTGATTTGCTTTTAGGCAAAAACCGGAAATTGATTTCGATATTTTATTGGCATAGTTCAGTGCTACAACATCCGTTAAAAATGTTATTGTGTGTAGAGTGTATGTATATGAGAGTATGTGTCTGAATGGAGATGTGCAAATGTATGTCCCTCTTCGTGTATCTGCTGTGTGCGTGTGTGTGTGCTTTCTCTCATATGAGCTCACATTATGGTATCAACTGTCAATAAGCTGAGCATATAAATATGGTGCAGACGAGTAAATGTCGTTTAGTTAAAAAATGAGAAAAAACACATACAACAACAACAAAAAGCACATTATAGGTTTCAAGCTGAATTGGAGAAGGAGAAGGGTCGGTCCAAACAGTATCCATATCTGATTTCTTTTTAAAGCGATATGTGCAATTTGTAACATTATTACTTCTTCTTCTCATGTTGTTGTTTTTTGTTTTGTATTTCTATATATTTGGCATTTGTATGTGTATAAATACAAAAATTTATATCCGCATTGAAATTACAAGATTGAAACGGAAGTTTGTCGTTTTATTGAGGCAGCGTATGCTGCTGTTACTCTGCTTGCGTATCTGCGGAAATAAATACAATTTTCGGTTTAAAGAATGTATAGCAATTTCCGTTCGTGTTCCAAACATATTTATGTTACGCTTGAATAGCTAAAAGTAATTTGAATTATGTTGATTTCAAATGTAAAACATTACAGTTTATTTTAATAATCTCCAGCGTAAACGATTTTGATAAATCGGAAAGAAGTATTTGTGCGTTTAATATTTGTAGTTACATTAATAATTTTTCAAATAGTATATAAAAATATAGGCTATATTTATTAATTTTCAGTTTTGTTGCGCCATTTCTTAAAAGCATCAAACTCTAATTCCTGAACTGATAATAAATACTGAAGACTTGAACGTAAAATCAGAAATTCAAACTCTGATGCTCCAAGAAGCAGACATTATCTAGTACAAAGTTTTAAATTTGTGATTTTTCTAATTTTATTTCTAGTCATAGAAAGTCATATGAATCCATCACAGTCAAAAAGATAGAAGAAACTAGCATCAAGACTGAAACTTGCATGTCGATCTTATTACAGTGATATACCAAATACAATTTGCATCTCTAAACTGGGGTCAAATTTAGAGTTATGGCAAACTGTGTTGATTGACAAATTACTTCTAGTTCCGTTCTGTGATGAACTAATGGTACTAATGTCCTATGCTATACATTCTCTCTCAATTCTTACTCTAACTTTCTCGTTTAATAGTGCTTGATATAAATTTTATTATTCTGAGTGTCTATAAATATAAAATTCTGATTTCACCTTTACTTAGATACAAGAAAAACAGCAAAATTGCTATTGATATTTCAAGAGTTTCATTGATTACTTCCAGTGAAAGCATTTTAACTTATTTCATGCAACATTTGAATGCCACATTCATGCGTTTCTCATACATATAGGTGTATCTAGATTTGTTCCATTTCTTATTTTTTCATCCTGAATTTTGAAAAAAAAATTCTTGTATGTTTCTCAGAAGTCCTTAACATAAGCATGTAGTGCCTTAACAAGCAAAAATCTTTGCTTACTCAAATGCAAATCAATTTTTTGTTTCGATTTTTTTGTGGCAACGCATGAACAGCCATACGAGAAAAAATATATAATAGTAAGAAAACTCCATTTCATGTTCACAAACGTATTGCTACGTATTGTTTTTTTTGCTTTTTACGTTTGCTTTCTGTTTGCATTTGTTAGATTTCTTTTCTTCTCAATGTTTTTAAGTGAGTGTTTTTTTCTTTCTTCTTTTTCTTTATCTCATTTTAGATGCTTCACCGGAATTGCTTTATTGGTTTTCGGAGCAAACACTACAACCCGGACCGACAGTATCATTGAAATGCGTAGCAACAGGAAATCCACTGCCGCAATTTACATGGTCTTTGGACGGATTTCCGGTAAGTTAGACGACGAGAGAGTGTCAGAGAGATAACAAACAGCATAAAAATACATACGTGTATGTATATATGTATGGATGTGTGTATGTATTGTACACACATATGAGTATATATATATATGTATATATATATATATATATATATGTATGTCTATATAAACATTAAAATCAGAAGCAATGGTTGCACTTTCATATCGCTTCATTTCAATTCAATTTACTTGAGTTTATGTTTTGATTTTATTTTTTCTTCTCTACATGTTTCTATTCTTCTATTTTTATACATATGTATGCCTTTATTGTTGTACATACATATGGGTTTTCACATATTTCATATGCTTTCTCATATGTAGTTGCATTCATACATTTGAGCCAAGCACTTGTAAATATCAAGTAGCTAAAAAGCATAACTGAATACATTCGAAATGCTGTAAATCTTTTTTGCCAAATGCATATGGCAGCAACTGCGACAGCTACTTATTCCAGATATACATACATACGTCCATATATGTATCCACAAGTACATGCCAGCAAAACAAAAAAATTCATTGCATTTTTTCTGGTTTTCATTCTCTTTATTTTTTTTTTTGGCTTAGTTTGATAACGAATTTTCAAGGATTCTTCGCTTAGTTTGTGTTTGCATAATTTTCCATTTGCTTTCGCAAATCATTTTTATTATTCAAGAAACGAAGCAAGAGAAGCAAAGGTTTTCTTCTTCATTTTTTTCAGCTTATGCAATTTCAATCAATTTTGATTTACATGAATTTTTCATTTCATGTTAATGTGAATGCATGTATGTATTTTTATGTATTTTATTGATTTAAAAAAATCAAAAGTCAGTAATTTTTGTTGTTTTAAAAAATTCCTTGACACTGATTGATTCTGATTTACCTACAATTTCTTATTTTTTTTTTTTGGTTTTCATACTTGCAGATTCCTGATAACTCACGCTTTTTAGTTGGTCAATATGTTACCATACACGACGATGTCATCAGCCATGTGAATATTTCAAATGTCAAGGAGGAGGATGGGGGTGAATACACCTGTACAGCCCATAATGCCATTGGAAAGTAAGTGGAGAAATAAAAAACATAAAAATAAATCATATAAATATATATAAATGCATAAGTGGCAGACATAAAATTTATGGAATTTTTTTTAAATACATAAATTTGAAATTAAATCAATGTTCAAAAATCTCTTCTAATATATTCACGCAAGTTTTTGTCATATATTTTATAATGTACAATCGTTAAATATTGTTACAGTTTTGATTTGATAACGCAGAATCATAGAAGCTTAATATTTTATATAGCCGAAAAAATTTTTTTTTTTTGTTTTTTAGATTTGTCTACATTAAAGATTGGAATCTTTCAATCATCAAAATATGAATCTTTTAAATTATCTTTGCATCGAAAAGTTTTTCGATGCCATTATTGATAAAAGAGAAGTTTTTCTTTTTTGAAGATTATACCCTATGTTGCGTTAACTTTTCTCATACTCTTAGATAACCCACCCAAAAAAGTTTCAAATTGAATATATTCGCATTGTTATGGCTGCATAACTTCTCATTTAACATAAAAATATAAAGCAAAAAATTTCGTACTAAACAAACAAAAAACTGTATCCATAAAGAGTAACATATTAAATTCATCCAATTTACTACATTTAACATATATATATTTTTTCTTTTTGCTCTCCCTATTTTATATCTTTCTTGTTTTTTCAACGTTTTTTCTGTGCTCGTTTTTTTACAGAGTATCACATAGTGCCAAAGTTAACATTTACGGATTGCCATACATACGTGAAATGCCAAAAATAACAGGCATATCTGGTTCTGATTTGATTGTTAAATGTCCTGTAGCAGGTTATCCAATCGATAAAATACATTGGGAACGTGGTAAGTAGCATGGGGCGGGCCGAAGGAGAGCGAACGGTATGTGTAGGTGAAGTATATGCACGAGCAGTAGCAAATAGTGTGCCAGGAAGGCATTCAAATGAAAATGGCAATGGAAAGGTTTAGCTAGAAAGGTGTTTCATGTTTTTTGTTGGTTTTTTTTTTTTTTTTTTTTTTTGCATCAGATTTTAGTTTTATTTTTTGTTATATAAATTTAGTAGAGTGAGTTTGAATTTTGATATACTGATATACTTGCTATTTTGCCATTGATTCATAGGCAATATGCACATATATAATATTTATTTATGTGCATATACGAGCATAGATAAAGCATATCAAATTTATTTGCATGTGTGTGTTTAAAAAAAAAAAAAACTTTAAATGAAAATAAAAAATTTAAAAATGATGTAGGTAGAGCTAGGTAAAATAAATATTTTGTTTAATCAGCGTGCTTTATTTAAAAAAGGGCATTGTTAAATGGTTACGTTTTTGCCATGTTTATATACATACATAAAGAGTGAGATTGAAAAAATCTTAATTCACGTTTTACCTAATAATTTTTTTTGGGTGTAAAATTTAAAAATTTCTTTAATCTAGTTATCTTTGAAAAATATGTCAGTTGTCATTTTTAATGACAAACATGTTGATTTATAGTGAATTCGATCAAAATGAGTGAAGAAAAAGAAGTACGTCTTAAAATTATTAAAAATTTTCAAAAAAATCTAAATTGGTCCTACAAAAAATTGGCCGAAGAATTGAAGGTCTGCCGTCAAACTGTTTCCAATGTTATTAAACAGTTTCAGGAGAATTTGACCATCGATAGGAAACCTGGTTCGGGAAGAAACAAGGACCACATGATATTGGGAAAGCCAAGAAAATTTAAAGCATGTTGAAAAGATCTCCAAACACATCTGGTAGAAAAGCTGCCCGGTTAGCCCAGTGCTCTGACTATTTGGTGCGAAAAGTTAAAGCCAATGCAGGTTTGAAAACATACAAAGTCCAAAAAGTTCCAGACAGGAATGCTGCAAAAAATTTAGACGCCAAAAGTAGGGCTCGGAAATTAAAATCGAATTCCATACAAAAATATTCATGTTGTATAATGGACGACGAAACGTATGTACTGGAAGATTTTACGCAGCTTCCGGGTCAAAATTTTTATGTTGCTGATGCTCGAGGAAATGTCGAAGAACAATTTGGAGTCCAAAAGCAGACAAAATTTCTTAAAAAATTTCTGGTATGGCAAGTTATATGCAGTTGCGGCAAAAGAAGCAAGTTATTTGTTACAGTGGGCTCTATAAATACCAAAATATACATCAAAGAATGTTTGAAAAAAAGACTTCTTCCTTTCATAAGAGAGCATAATGTGTCCACATATTTTTGGCCCGATTTCGCATAATGTCACTACGGCAAGAAAGCTCTGGAGTGGTACCAAAGTAATAACATAGTTTTTGTACCAAGAGAGGCCAATCCTCCAAATTGTCCGGAGCCAAGACCAGTGGAGAGATATTGGGCTCTTGTGAAAAGAAACTTAAAGAGCACAAAAAAAATGTCCCAAAATATGGAAGATTTTAAAAGGAGATGGGCAGACTGTTCCAAAAAGGTGTCTGAAACAACTATCAAATCTCTAATGGAAGGCTTACCAAAAAAGGTCCACGAGTTCATAAATAGTGGTTAGAAATACATTTTTCTGTAATTTGTTAAATATTATCAATTAAATAAAAAAAATAAAAACTCTAAGATCAACCGTTTAAAAATTATTGAATTTTATATATGTTAAGATTTTTTCTATCTCATTCCTTAGAAGGAAAAATACTAGATATTAAGTGAATTTTTATGAGCTAAAATTTTTTTTTTCTAATATATGAATTTTATTTATATTTTTATTTTTTATTGCATTTTATTGCATTTGAAGGTTAAATAAATAAAAATGGAATAACTTTATACAGTTTAATTAAAATGAATATGGACAATATACCTAAAATGATAAAAATAAATTTGAAAACTTTTATTTCAAGTTTATGAAATTTTATACCGATTATTTTCATAAAAATTTGTGTTATATTTTTGCAAAGTGTATTGTAATATTATATCCTTTTTTTAGCAATTGTTTTCTATTTTAATATAGTTTCTAATTTACTAAACTATCTTAACCAAAATAAACAAAAAACAACATTTTTGATAAATAAATAAATTAAATTAAAGTCATTAGGATATATATTGGAAATGTTTCATTTTGTTCTGAATCATTCATTTTGGAATAAATATAAAGAAAAATTAATATCCTTTGAAATAATTTATAATAATGATGGACCCGCTCAATTATACTAGATGATTCATGCAATTAATTAAAGAGAGAAGAAGCGCGAAAATTTAAGTTTATCTGAATGAAGAAAAATGATGTACTTGATGTTTAAAATTTAACATTGGTAATGACAATGCAAACTTGAAGGCCGTTCATTGAATTTGGGAAAAATTCTAGATTTCAAAATGAGGCATCAAAATTGACATTTTTAAAAATATTTAATTTACAGAACTGTATAATCATTACAAATAAAACTTGTTTATTGTATTATAACCGATGTGAACTCAACAACTGAATTCTAACAGTAAAGCGGATATTTACAAAAAAAAAAAAAAAAAAAAAACCGTTAGGTGCATCGGTGCGTGATCTTCGACAAAAAAGAAGCCATATCGGCTGATGATACCGTATGAGTAAAACTATTTACAATATTTTGTTATTATATATCAAAGATCATTCTATAAGTTATATCTTATCCCAAAAATTATTTAAAAATTTAGAAGTAGTAGTTGAAAATGAGAGGAAATTGTAAAAAAAATGAGAGGAAATTGTTGTAAAAAAGTTATAGATTAAGTAGTAAAAAAGTAGTGGAAAATAAGGAGAAATTTTTGAAAATAAGAAGTCAAAACAGACAGTTTATAGCCGTGTATATATAAAATATAGATATTAGACCGGGGCAATTTGGCAACCAATACCGCGCCGTCGAAATTATGATTCCTCTTGTCCTTACGAACAAAAAGTCCTTCTCTGACATAAGTCTAAAATGAATTTCTAGACTCCGGAATTTGATTTTTATGGAAAATGTTCGTTTCATATAGAATTTTTAAGACACTTTGGAATTTTTGTAATAATTTTTTCTGTGAAAACTGGTACTAGGGGGTTTTTTTCGTAGGAGAATATCATTTTTGATATTTATTTTTCTTTTCTTATTTTCTTACTTCATTCATTTATTACACTGTGCAGCAGCCAAAATCGACAAGCGATTCGACATATAGTTTTGAGTAATTTGGGATAGTTGATTTCGAGTCTGAAGACAATTTTGCTCCATCACGTCAGGTTTTCGAGATAATAAGACTGTGTCAGGACATTCTTAATTTACGTCTTATCGTTGTTGCTGTCTATAGAAAAGTAGTTTTGTACAAGAATTTTCCATCTAAGTTCCATTCCCTAAATTATGGGAGCTTTTTAACTACTTTGAATATTGCCTACAGGCTAAAAGAATGATGAAAGTATTATAATGTGTTTGAGAAAAATTTTGCTTATCAAAAAGTATGGGGAGGAGGGGTTCTAGAACATCAAAACGCTCTTCACCCCCTTATTCTGGGAAAATTACCTCACAAGGTATGACCACTACAAAGGAATTATAAAAAAATTTTGTTTTTTCAATGGTTCATTTTTTAAAAATGTTGGACTTAGGTAATTGTGATCTTCGGTGACCCCAACTATTTTTCGATGTGGAACATTTCTTACCAACATCTAATCATAGATTTCGCGATCGTTTACCCGGTATAGTGATATATCGAATAAAGGCTTCATATAACACCCCGAAGAGCGGGTAAGGGGGGATGATGGAGTGCTTCTGTCAAAATCATTTCTTTCTCCCTTCCATAATGAACAACTTTCTCTTAGCTATGAGACATGCACAAAGTAAAATAAAAAAAATTTTATATTGGCCCCACGTATACCAAAACTATGGGTTTCGGCCCCCATATCGGGGATCTCAGATGTGATAGAGAAAGTCTGAGGTCAGGGTCGGATTCAGCGACCCCAAATTACCCTTAAAAAGTTATCCATTTGACATTTGAAATTTACTTTTATGCTGTGTAATTACAAAAATTCCAAGTGCCTTGGAAATTCTACATAAACCATACATTTTCCATAAAAATCAAATTTTGGAGCCTCGAAATTCATTTTAGACCTATGTTGTGGAAGAACTTTTTGTTCGCAAGGGGAATCATAATTTCGACGGCACGGTATCGAAAAATTTTAGTCCATACAAATCGCCCTGCCAAACATATATTCTTTTCTAAACATCTTCAATTATATTTCCACAGATGGACAAACACTGCCTATAAATCGACGACAGAGAGCCTATAATAATGGTACTTTAATCATTGAGCAACTGCAGCGCATGGAAGATGCGGGCACCTACACGTGTATGGCACAAAATAAACAAAAGCAAACATCACGACGTAATGTCGAGATACAAGTTTTAGGTAAATAAGATGAGAATTTTATAAATTGTCGAAAGAAAAAAAAAATATATATATATAAGCATTTAACCCGAATCCAATCTACATGTGCCTCTGAGGCACATTTTTGGCTTTGAAGTGGTTTAACTTTCTTAAATGAAAAAGGATATAACTTAAACTACTTGAACTCCTTCCCCCACTATTTTTGTACACAAAATACTTATTTTTATTTAAATTTAAACTTTTCAATGGTTTTTATTTTCAAAAAATTAAAAATGTACCTAATCCAATCAAAATGTGCCTCTCAGGCACATATGAGATTTTGCTTTCATTATCGTATTATTACTAATCGCCTGCATGCCGAAATATAGATTTGTTGCAATGTAAAAGTATCGAACTTTGTCAACCATTTGAAAGATCGAATTGCAATAATCACATTTGAAAACTTTTTTATACTTATTTTTGGATTAGTTCAAAATTTATTTTCTGAAGGCCTGACATGCATTGGCACAGTGCGAAAAAAAACATGCATTATACAAGAATTCCTCCCAAATAAAAAAAAAGGCAATGTTTTTGCACTCTTCTGCAAGTTATTCCCCATCAGGAACTGCCTGAGCCGAAAACTACAAAAAGGGAAAATTCACAACAAAGATGTTACATGTGTCCACCAAAACAATCGTGCGATATAAGTCACAATAATACTTGCAACGAGCATGCTTCAAAAATACTTGTTTGCTTAAATTGTGCTAGCAAATAAATGTTTTTCATAAATTTAGTAATATATCGATGGTCATACGTTGACCCCTCGTATGTAGTTTTCCACCACTTTTGGAAGAGACGACAAAAAAGCATAAAATGTACATCAAGAATATGTAAAATTGGGTTTTAAATCATTTTAAATAAGAAAAAAGTATTTTAAAAATTTATTTCCAAATTGTCTTGCCTTCCAAAAGTGCTGAAAAAGTACTTACGAGGGGTCAACGTATGACCATCGACCTGCATATTTGTAACGTTCTTAACATTAAAATGGTTATTTACTTAAGTTTGTTTCATAAAATTAATCAAAAATATAATTTTTTTTTTTTTTTGCAAAACTAACTCGAATTTCATAATGTCCTTATATGTACCTCCGAGTCACATGTTGATTGGATTAGTTATAAAAATGTCGTGATTTGATTAAGGTTAATGAATCGTGTGTACGTATCAAATAATTAAATTATAATATTACTTATACGTCATGTATGCTGATATACTATAGTTTTCCTAACTTAAACGAAATAAAAAGTTTCATTTTGTTTATCATTTTAAAAACATAAATCACTCAACAAAACTACTACACAAGTAAAATGTGTTTACGTACGTGATTTTGAGGATAGTTGCATCAATATGGAAATAAGTATGAATAATATTATGAGTATAGAAAGGAAACTTACACATACATACTAAAAAACAAGTATCACATGTTCATGCTCTAATGTGCATGTGTGTATATAATATGCTAAGAGCTATGTATAACATAAATTTATGCAAATGTAAGAACAAGTAGCTATAGCTAAAGTATGTACTTGTATTTGTTTTGGTGTTCAAGCGTATTTTAGAAACTTGTTACAAGAAGAAGATACAAATACTCAAAATTATTTTTATTCTTAGGAAATACGTTATTTTTAATATTTTCAAATTGCAATTAGTGAAAATTGTGAGTTGAATTTGTATCAGATTCTTAAATTGAATTGCAATCATAAAGTTGAAGAAATACCAATAAAACTAACAAATTAATTTGTACAAATTTTTTGTTGGTTGTATTGCTACATTTGAGCTGTCAGGGTTAAGATGTGAATGCTCTTGACTTTATGTGTCCAGATCATTTGAAACACTTTTTTAAAACTAGTGATATGAGCTACTGATACATCACTCAAGAAAAATTTGGACTATAAATATGTATACAAAAGCTGGTTTAGTGAAAAATATTTGCGGCAGATCTTGAAATCTTCAGTGGGCAGAGCTTATATTTGAAAACTAAGGAACAGTTGTTTTTTCCCCGCCTTTTTTGAATTTTTATATGGTTTCAATAATTAATTGTGAGATACACTTTTTTTAATCCACCAGAATGATAATCAAGTCAGTGACATCAGCCCCAACATTTATATTTCAATACAAACCAAATCCCTATTTGTGAGTTTTCCCTCATTCCCTCTTATCGAACTCAAGGCTATTTCTTCATGAAATTAATTGTGGGAACAAAGGGTGATTTAAAAGTTTCACTTGTAAATGCAAAAGTTTTTCTAAACATTAACTGCAAACTGACTTATACTAAAATATTAGGTTTGCATATTTTTCCAACATTCCAACTGTGAAATTATAAAAATGAAAGTCAGTGCACTCGAATTCTATTTTAACCCTCCGCTATTGTCAACCACCAGCACCAAATTTATGTTACTAAGCAGTATTTTTTTCTTTTTCTGTTATTTGAATGCAGCATATTTTTCATTATCTTTCGCTGTTTTTTAAATCACAAACCATGTATTTTCTACACAAACTAAAACATTAGCAGAAAAAGGAATACTGCATTTTTAGCATTTTTCATTTTACTGTTGTCACATTAGTATAAAAAAGCGCATTCAGTGATGTAGTTGAAAAATGATTTTGCTTTTATTTAGAGGAGTCAATGACATTACACTATGCAAAAAATAACAAGTGCATTGCAACAAAAATTGCAACAGTAGTAACAGAAAAAGGAAAAACAAAAACAAAAGCAGAAAACTAATGTTTGCAAATCACTAAACTAAATGCTTTAAGCATTTTCCAACATAATCATCATCACATCATCATCGTCATGAGCAACATAATCATGGTTATCATGAAAATGTTTAAATGTCATCAAAGATACTATTGGCATCATCATTATCATTTGCCGCAATCAAAGCTGCTAAATGAATATCATTATTATTATTGTATTCATAATATGTTGCTATATAAGTGGGAGCAGCTGCTATTATTGCTACTAATGTTGCAACTATTTATGTGGTTGTTGTTGCTGACTTTTTTCTTTCTTTTTTTTTTGTAATTTGTTTCAGCGCATGCAACTAGCAAAACCGCAATTTTAATGAGTTTTCAACATTTTCCACATTTTACTAATGAAAATTCTTTCATTTTTCAACTTTATGCCAACATTTTCCCCTTCACTTCTTCCGCTTTTTCATAACTCTCCCTTCCATTTCTATTTACAGTGCCACCAAAAATTATGCCAATTCAGGCAATGACAAATATGTTGCGCGAGGGTATGCGCGCTGCAATTTCATGCCAAATACTCGAGGGTGATTTGCCAGTGAGTTTTCGCTGGGAACGCAATGGAAAGCCGTTGATAGGCACGGGGTAAGTAGCGAGTACATAAAAAAGAAAGACACAAAAATATAAAATAAGAGAGGTAGAAAATAATGAATGATGATTTTTCTTTTTATATGAACTCATATGTTTGCATCTGCAATAATGATAATTTCTTTCTCACAACAGCAACGAAGTCTTCCGCCGCTTGGATGAATATTCCGCCAGCTTAGTTATCGAGCATATAACATCTGAACATTCTGGCAACTATACATGCATAGCGAGTAATGTCGCTGGTACTGAGCGTTTTACAGTGCCTTTAACGGTTAATGTTCCACCGAAATGGGTGCTCGAACCGAAAGATTCGAGCGCTCAAGCTGGACAAGATGTCCTCTTACATTGTCAATCGGCTGGTTATCCTAAACCGACGATTACATGGAAGAAAGCAATTGGCCCAACGCCAGGCGAATACAAAGATTTCCTGTATGAGCCCACAGTGCAACTATTTCCCAACGGTACCATCTACTTTAAGAAGATTAGCAAAGAATCACAAGGACACTTTCTGTGTGAAGCTAAAAATAATATTGGTTCAGGTGTGAGTAAAGTGATCTTCTTGAAAGTGAATGGTAAGTAAATTAAAGCAATGGAATGCAGTCGAATGTGTAATGTAATATTTCATCATCGTCATTATCATCATCGATTTCAGTGCCAGCACATTTCCAAACAAAAACGAAACAAATTTCCGTAGCCAAGGGGAAACAGGTGCACGTGCAGTGCAATGTGCAGGGGGACAATCCCATCGATATTAAATGGAAAATTCAAGCAACGCAACAGTATCTCGATGAATCGTTGGACTCGAGGTATGTAATGTGCACATATAAATATATATATATATATATATATTAGGGCGTACCAATTTGTATGGATGAATTTTTTTTTTTTTTTTAAGTACTCTGACAAAAAATTCTATATTCCATCCTGATCAACTTTGCTGAAGAAAGTATGGCAAAAAAAACGGAGCCTACCCCCCCGTAAAATTTGTAGAAGTTATAGTAATATTAAATGTAACTATTGATTTTTATTCAAAAAACTACAGCACATACCAATTTTACGGGGGATAGGATCCATTTTCTTGCCATATTTTCTTCGGCAAAGTTGATCACAATCGAACATAGAATTTTTCTGACAGAGTACGTTTCGAAGGAAAAAAATTGGAACGCCCTAATATATATGTATGTCCATACATATGTGTTTGTACATATATATATATATATATGTTTGTATATCCATATATAGTGGCATACATATGTATGTTGTATAGAATTTCTATCCATTTTACGTTATTCTCTCATCCTCTTACTGTACCAACTGTATCAATATATCTTCTACTATTCCATTTTATTCATATGGTACTCTGTTGTTGTTTGGGGTGAGTCTCTGCTTGCATAAAAAAGCATAAAAGTTGTCAACTTGGCTTTGCTATTTGGAACGATACGAACGATTTTAGAGAAATTGCATTGGAAAAAATTGCTTTTAATTAAGAATACAGTTTCTCTAGCTACTGCTGCTGCTTCTGCTGAGATTGCTCAAGCACACTCGTTGTAAAACTAATCGAAGATAATTTGCTTAACAGGCATCAAGGCAACAGGGTGTCAAGTAATGGTTTTTGTATCATTCGTTGCGAATGATACTAATATACTATATCTCACTAATGGTACTAACAAGGAATATTTTTGGAATGATTCGAATAAAATTCAGGCACTTGCAAAATAAACATTTCTCGAATTTACATTTTTTTATTTGAATTTAATATATATTTCTTGATCAAAATTTAATTTAGATCTTGTATAACTAAATTTAGGTTCATTATCTCATGTTCTGGAATCTGTATGAGTTTATGATCCCTACAAGCGGATTCATCAGCTGAATGCTGCAACCTCTTTTTATATGAAGCTTTAATTTTAAGTTATTTGTTTTGTATAAAATTTTCATTACTTCATCTAGTTCAAATTTGCATCACCTGGTTAAAATAAATTTTTGGCTACTAGATCAAATTTAAATCATTTTATATGAATCAATTTGAAATCATTTAATTTGATCCAAATCCAGATTACTCTTTCTTGAAAACTCTTCATCTCATCTAAATTTAATTTTATTTACTTATTTATCATTACCACTTGATTAGGATCGAATTTCAATCAGTTGAGTTAAATCTATTTTTTTTTTTAACTGATTGAGATCATTGATCTAGGACAATTTTTACCTCAAAGAGTTAATTGTATTGTGAATCCTCAAAAGATTACTTAGTCTATATTTGAATTTAGCTCAAATATTATTATATGGTCTAAAAAACAAAATAAGTCGGTAAAAATTAGAAGTTTTTAAAACGATGTATGCATTATTTTAAGATCACAAAGAATTTTAGGAGAATTAACAGAATTCCTAATCATAAACTTAATACATATCATTATACACAAATTAGATCAGATTCGGAGGATATTTTTGTTGATTTAGATTTAACAGCTTCAAAAGACATTAACAAAGATCAGATCACATAGTATAATACTGAAAGAAATTGCACTAAGGTTACTAAGTTGAAAACTAAAAACTTTTACTTGGTGGACTGTGTAATTGTGATGTTATCTATTTATAAACCAATGAAAAACTACATACATGAACGTGATTTTCATTTATGTATATAAAATTCAACACCTTGCTCAAGTCGCAATTCCAAACCTATACACATACCAAACTGTCAATATCATTCGACTAGCAAATAGGTTAATGTACCTTTTATACTTATGCTACCATGGCAACAATTTTATCCGTTTCTTTTTTTTTTTCTTATGATATTAATATTTTTTCAATGAAATTTAAGCAATTGTATATTTTCTTCTTTACTTTTTATTTACTCTCACACAAATGCACATGGCATCGAATACATGAATGTATGTGTATCGTATGTCTTCGTCTTTGTCAACAATGGCAACATCTACAACGACAATGACAACGGGCAACAACAACAACCACCATAATGATAATAACAACAATATAAAATTGTAACGCAATTGTATCGTCGATAAAAACTCACGTTGCGCATACACACATACAAATACATTAACACTCACACGCACATATACACGTGCATCTCTTTTATTTGTATTTCTCTTAAATGCATTCACAAACATGCACATAAATAATTTAACTCAAAAAACACACATGTACACCTGGAAACACACACACATACACACATATAACATATATATATATATCATCTGTATCTGCACACACTCACACATGCGTTCATCCACTTTTGTATTATCTATCACGTGTGCAGATATACCATACGTGATCAGGTACTCGACGATGGCATGGTCTCTGAATTAGGCATTTCGCATACATATCGCCAGGATACGGGCATATACATCTGTCAGGCGAGTAATGCATTTGGACAGGTAAGTTTCTCGTGACACGCTTCGCTTGCTTGTTTTCCAGATTGCTTGCTTGCTTTTACTTATTCTACTACCATTTACAATAAGTTTATTTTGCCTTATTGTTTCAGTATTGTAAATATGTACACACACATGAGTGCGTGTACATATGCATGTAGTACATGCTTGAAGTTAAGTGCATCCTTTAAGTTTTATATTGAAATTAGAATGGCATATGCAAATGCTGGAAAGAAGTCTTTAATGCAGAAATTCAGTTTTTAGAACGTTAATAGTGAAAACAAGGAATCAAAAGTTTATTTATAGTCACGTATAATCAAACTAGAAAACCCGTGTTAAATGCGAGCTATACAGGGAGAGTTTAAATTAATTTAAACCAGAAAATGCTAATGGTTTAAATATTTATATAGTTATTGGCAGCTGAGCTAAGTTTAAATTCGAAAAATTTCGCTCTGAATTTACACAAAATTTAAATCGCAAACTGAACTCAACTTACACTAAAAAACTGATTCTAGATACCCTGTGAATAATATTTGGAAGTGAGCAATTGAATTCCCTATCTAAGCTCGATTTAACTGATTATATTTTTGAGTGTAGTAACTACTAAAATGGTTAAAATTCTTTAATTTCATCATTGGGGCTTAATACTATTTATATATAAAAAAAGAGGTTCTTTAAAAATATTTGTGGACTGCAGTTCAAAGTGGCACACTTAGAGTAATTTCATTAGTTCATTGAAGCCTCTGAAGTGTAAAAGGAAAGGTTTTCTATTATGTATGATACATAGGGGAATCTGGGAAATCTTGGAAAATATCGCCAAAGATTCTGAGTCTAACACAACTAAGCTCATAAAGAGTGAACTGTTTTTACTACCATCCAAATATTTTTAGTAATGAGTTAACAGTAGCAATTATTAAGAAGAAAGATATTTCCGCCAAAAATTTTTAAAATTAAATTTAGTTTCACTCCTCTGGGATAATATTAGTGTTCTAAAACATAGAATCAATAAAGTTTCTCCACATTAATTTTCTTAAATGTAACGTGTGTTAAATTACGGTCACTTTGCAGATAGAACAACTCTTCGATATCAAACGAAGTAACTAATGGTATTTTAAGTATGTAATTTAATGTTTCTTTTAGAGTTCCTTAATCAAAAACTTTCATTAGTTTTCAATTTGCATTTCAAGATAAAAGTACTTAAGCCATTTGCGTAGAGCTACGCCTATTTAATTAGCCCTCAGATAAAACTTATTGTTGGTTTAACCTACTTATGTACATACATGACCGTATGCATATCTATGTAAATTATAAATATGTGCATACGGACTAATACATACGCAAACAAATTACATGCACGCATAAAATAAAATCGTTTATCTTTTCCTTACATGCATACACCAAACTCTACCAAACCAACGAAATAACAAAATTAAATACAAACAAATGATTTAACCGGCGCCCTTTAATATCGTCATCGCCATCCTCAGGATGAAATGTCGATACAATTAATCGTACAAGAAGTTCCAGAGCAGCCCAAAAATCTACGCATTAATTCACAGCAATCTCGTAGCTTACAACTAACATGGAGTCAACCATTTGCTGGCAACAGTCCAATCGAAGAATATCATATATTTTACAAACAAATCTCAGGTTTGTAGTCGATTCCATGAAATGGCCTAAATAACACTAAAAACTTAAGTTAACAAATTACAAGGAAGAGGGAGGGAAAGCAATGAAGCAATTGAAGGATTTTGTGCTAGACGCATATGTTGCGGCATAAATTTTAAGGGATTAATTTGATCAACGTTTGTGCGGAGTGTTTGTGCTGCATGCACAAGTACAAGTGAAAGCATGAACCTTAAAACTTCACATACTTTCAGGCGATTTTTATCCATTTTTCAATTTCCTTGTCGTGAACATAAACGAAACGAAACGAAGAGTAATCGTATAACTTTTTAATTACCCTCAATTCAGGTTTTGCTGCCCGTACACATTCACCCTCTTCCTTTCATCATCATTCTGATTCTTTTTCATGTGTGTTTTGTTTGTTTGCTTTCTTTTTGCAGATATTTGGCAAAATGCCGAACACATTACCATCACTGGCGCTCAAACTGTTGTCAATATTCAAAATCTACGCCCAGCCAAAGCCTATCACATACGTATGTCGGCTGAAAATAAACTAGGCGCCTCTGAGCACTCTGAAGTTGTGCAGGTGACCACACTGGAGGAGGTACCGTCCGGTTCACCGTTGAATGTGCGCGCCGAGGCGAAGAGCTCCACTGAGATATCCGTCACGTGGGATGCACCCGAACGTGACCACTGGAATGGTATACTGCTCGGTTACTATGTGGGCTATCAAATGTCGTTGTCGCCCGAGGATAAGGAAGTAAATCCAACGCAAGGTTTCAGCTTCAAAACGGTTGAAGTGAGGTCACACTTTGGCGGCGAAACGGTGCTAACAAATTTAAACAAATTCACACAATATCACGTGATTGTGCAGGCCTACACGAGTCAGGGTAGCGGACCGCCAAGCAAAGAGATTGCTGTACAAACATTGGAGGATGGTAAGTGAGAGAGCAGTGAATTGATGAAAATGTGACCAAACGCCCAGCCTCGACCGGTTGTTGCATTGCATTGATTGGTTTTGTTAATTGCTCGACACGAATTGCTTAAGTTGAAACAAGCACATAGCCAGACCCATACACATACATACCATACACATTTTCACGTGCTCTCACTTGTATGGCAGCTTGTCCTTGTTGTGTGTCCCAGCATTAATAATATTGTATACTTTTCTGTACATTTGTTCTAGTTCCTTCCTCACCGCCCGAGAGTCCACAATGTGATGTACTGGGCTCAACATCAATTTACATCACCTGGTCACCGCCGGATGTGGACGGACAAAATGGCAAAATCAAGGGATACAAAGTGTTTTACATATCAGTAGATGAATTATACGGTAAGTGCAAATAGAGTAGAGGAGGAGGAAGCAGAGAGAGAGAAAAGAAGTAGCAAACACTATCTCAGATCTGTATTATGGCATCGTTTTGCTTGGTTTAAAATGTTGTACTTGTATTTTTATGCATACATATGTATGTGTGTATGTGAATATTTGCAAATCGAAATTGCCAATGGTGCTAGCTGCACATTAAATACCGCTCGAAGCAATTTTTCAGAACGAATGGAATTGAATCGCATCAAAATCGAATACATCATTGATTCATTGAATGTTGTTTGCTCTGTAAATTGCAACGAACCAGATGCGAGTAAAGGGATTTGGAGGCAATTACACTGGTGGCAATTGCGCAATCCATTAAATTTTAACACCTCAAGTGGTGAAACAAACATGCGCTCACTCACACATAAGTGATGGGGTTTACATTATTATTCGAGGAAAAAGATGATGCTTGAATTGCGATTCTCGTACGACCACAGATTTGAAGGAGAAGACTTTTTCTTCATTAATTAATTTGATATTTAATTTATTCGTAAGAAATTTTTTAAAAATAATGATATATTTATAAATTTTAAAAGTGTGGCTAAACACATGTTTCTTACTATGTGTACTAAATATTTTTTATTGTCAACAGTAAGTTTATAACTTCTAACAACGGCCATTAAAAAATGATTACGTTTAATATATGAAATAGCAACCAAGTAGGAGTAAATCTATTTGCAGCATAGTTGCAAAATTACAGACATGCTGTCATGCTGCACTTCCACACATCTCGTAATTGATTTCAAATTGACATCAAATCATAATGACATCATTTTTCATCATTTTTTATTGACATCACAGCGTAATGTTTCAATATTCTTTTCCTCTTTTCCCCCATTTTCTTCCACCGCTGACATAGAAACCGATCCTGAGGTTGTGAAATCAACAAACCAATACGTCACTATAGAAAACCTTCACAAATATACCAACTACACAGTTTGGGTATTGGCGTATACCAAAGTGGGCGATGGCATGAAAACAAAGCCATTTTATTGCCGCACCCATGAAGATGGTAAGTGTACTCCAAGTTCGATGAACGAAGTTGCAAGTTGCCATTGCAAGTTAATAGTTGCAATTTAATGATGATTTTATTTTCATTTTCTACTTTTTACAGTGCCTTCGGCGCCACAAGCCATCAAAGCTATACCGGCATCAAGCACAAAAATTATTGTATCCTGGTTGCCACCGGAATTTCCAAACGGCGATATTGTAAGTAATTCTGTTGCTAGATTTTTTTAGAACACACAAGGACAACAATATATATCCTATTCTTTTCTGCCATTTCTTAGACTGGTTACACCTTTTACATGTCCATGCTGGAGGGTGGACGTGAAGAGGGTACACACAAACGCATACTGGGTCCATTTGTTGAAATGCATGAGACACAACGTACACAAGAATCGGCAACATATCAATTTTGGTTGACTGCATCGACAAAAGTTGGTGAAGGTGAAAAAACGCAAGTGGTCACGGTGCCACCAAATAATAAAGTGCCCGCACGTATTGTCTCCTTTAGTCAGCGTATAATCACACCGTGGAAAGAGCATTTGGAGCTTGCGTGCCGCAAGGTGGGCTCGCCTGCGCCAGTTACAATATGGCGCCAAGATGGGCACAATATGGAAACAAATTCACGTAAAATTATCGCTAAGAATGGCACTTTATATATACGTGAGTGTCAAGCCATCGATGCGGGCAATTATACATGTAGTGTAGAGAATACCTGGGGTAAAGATGAAATTGTGTACAGCGTTATAGTGAAAGTACCACCAGAGGCACCCAATCTTACTGTAGTGAATACATATACGGACAGCTTGCATTTAGAATGGATGGATAATAGCCACGGTGGTAGTCCCATACTTGGTTATGTTATCAACTACAAACGTGATAATGGTGACTGGGAAGAGCTGCAAGTCGATGCTAAGACTAACTCGCATTTGTTGAGTAACCTTTGGTGCGGCACACGCTATCAACTTTATATAACCGCATACAATAAAATAGGCACAGGCTTACCATGCGATATTGTCAACTCGTACACGAAAGGTAATCCACCGGTCCAACCAAAACACTCACAAATGATTACCAACAACTCGACGAGTGTTACATGTTGGCTGGACTCGTGGGGCGATGGCGGGTGTGGTATTTTGTATTTTATGATCGAGTCGCGTGTGTATGCCAGGTACAAATAAATCGACTTTCTCTTTATATACATATTTCTAATTTCTATCTACGAGTATAGTCTGTTTAATTAAATATTTTTATTCAAGATCACAATGGAATGTTGTATCAAATCATATACCTCCTACTGAACGCATTTTCACGGTTAGTGATTTAGTTCCTGGTACAAAATATCAACTAAAGGTGACGGCACATAATAATGCTGGATCCACAACGGCATTATATAATTTTACTACGCTATCAACACAAGGAGGTGAGTAGTAAATTAATCTCAAGACTGGAATAGAATCAATATTGAAGCTGGGATATGTTTAAGATACATCTTTGTATTCTAAGTGAAAACATTTTAAGCAGATTGCGTTGCTTCTTCTTTTTCCCAATAATGATTGTGATTTATTTCTAACACTTTAATCTGATTCTGCTATTTATTAAATGTGCAACCACTGTGATTTGATTGCAATATATTTAGTCTAATAGATGGAATTTTTCAGGTTCATTTGTCAAAGACTGTAATCTTTAGTTGGTGCTTAAAACTTTTTTAATTGATTGACTGTGAAATTCTAATCTTTTTCATGTAAATGATTGGGATTAATATTTTCATTGTGAGTTGGTTCAAACTCTCTCATATTTTTTTAATTTACATTCACTTAGATTGAAAGATTCCAATCCACTCAATATAATTTATTCCCATTTTTATATTTTTTTTGTTGGAAGTTTTTTCAATTACCAGCTTCTGTTATTTTATACCTACATATCTGTATATGAATTAATTGGTACCTTTCTCTCTAGTTATCTACTCTACGGATCATGCCAATCCCGTGTCTCACATGAGTGATAGTCCTTTTTATGCTAATTTCAAGGTATTGCTTCCTGTTTGCCTCTCCATGTTTATGCTATTAGGTCTGATAGCGGCCGTGCTATTAATACGGAAGAGAAGTATGTATATATGTTATATACTTACATATGTAAATAGATTTATATTACATTATTCTCTTAACTTTAACAGAAATAGGCAATCAAGCCCGTTTGGCATCGTCTTCATTGTCCGAATCACCTTCTTTAGCAAATTTACAAAATAAACAGAATCGCGATCAACAATATTTGGCAGTACGCTGTAATCCCGGTAATGGACCACCGCGCGGCTCCAATTCAAATGATTCTGGTAGCTTTGGCAAAGCAGAAGGCAATGAATACATTGAAGATATCTGTCCATATGCAACATTCCAACTGAATAAACAAACGTACAGTGAGAGCTCATATAGCGGTAATGTTTATAGTGGACCATATCATTCGGTGCGTGGCTCATTTGTGTATCACGATGTGAAGCCGGAGAGTTATCATGTAAGTGATTGGGATGAGGTATGAAAGATGAAACTAATTTAAGCTTTAAATTATACATATGATTTGTTTGTCTGGTTTTTGTAGTCGAAAGAGCCCGAGTATACTAAAGTGCGCCGAAAAGTAGGACGCTTACGTGATCCACATTCCGAAAGTCAAGGTATGCAGATATACTTAGATCGTAGATAGAAAAACGTAACCTTATAAACTAGTCAAAGAAATCGATAACAAAATTTTAGCTTTAAGTATTTTTCTGTCGAATCAAAATTATTAGCAATCACACTCAAAAGCATGATAAAAAAAAATTGCCACAAAAAAAAAAAAAAAAAAATGACACATCATCATTACATAATGCATCTCTCCCGAAAACGCTTTCGTAAATCCTACGCTGCATCTTTTCAATTTCGCCAATTTTAAATCCAAACCGCAAATCCTATTTAATACAATTTTATTTTTATAATTTAATTTAACTTTTTTTAATACAACATTTCATCTCAAAAACATCTAAAAAAAAAAAAAACAAAATCCATCATCAAATCGTACTAAACTTTTTAGAATCGGACAATCCAGGTTCAACAGATTCCGAAGTTAGGAAAATCCTAACACTTCACATACCAATTACAGAATATGACACACTCGGTTCCGAATCTGACAACGATGTGTCTGCGCGGGCTATGAATTCAGCGAAGTATCGTGCGCAACGTGGTAAGTTTTGAACTAAAGAATCATACTTGAGATCCTTACTTTGATGAAATGTTTCAACTTTATAGATACACAAGATGAAACGTCCTCATCATCGGAGACCACGCCCACAAGTATGTCACGCAAATCGAAACCACCTTTTGCCGCGCGTAAGACAGGCAAATCGGGCATAGGCGGTAAGCGGCACGTACGCAGTTCCAGTGGATATTCGAGTCACAACGAAGAAACAACTTTTAGGTAAATGTGCGAAAGATCAGTAATATCCAATCTTGGCTTTGTTTATTATTTACTTTGCTTTTCTTTATAGCATATCCAATTATCCACCAAATTATCAGGACCATATAAATCCACCAGCGCGTTTTTCCGATTCAAATGATAAATCGAAAACACAAACTTCTCCACGAATTCGTGCCAATACGAAACTACAAAGGGAAACATTTCAAATAAATGTTTAATTAAATTGACTTAAAAAAACATTAAAATATAAATTTAAAGAAAAACAAAAAACAGAAATTTGTAAAATAATTAACTATCTACATACTTACATACTACATATTACACAAACACGTTAGCGAAAATAGTGAAAACAAAAACTGAGTACTGTAAATTAATGTAAATCCACCCAGTATCAATGAAAAGCAAACCAGAAACTTAAATGCATTTTTAAAAGTTAAAAAAAAAAAAAAAAAAAAACAAAACAAGATTACAACAAAAAACCAAAAAACTTCCAATTAGTTAAGTAACCAAAGCCAAAACGAAAGTTTCTTCCAAACGTTTTCATTTTTCTTCAAACCTTTGAATTTAGCATAATACAACTTTAAATGGATTCGAAAAAATCCACTTATAAATATCAAAGTAGGATGAGATTAAATTCTAAGCAATCTCACAGTTGACCACAAAATTGTGAAGTTAAGAGCAAGAGTCCCAATTTAATATTGTTAATTGAAAATGAGGATCTTATAGATCCTTGCAGTGTGCCAAGAAGTTAGGCGATGTCAGCTGTTTTGGAATTGATCGTAACCAGACGAAATATAAGCTGGCTAGCTACAAAGCTGTTTTACTTGAAAGCTTTTAGGGGACTTAATTGCAAATTTTCTATTAGCATCTAGAAAAAATATTAAAAGAAATATCGGAAAGGCGATCCATGTCTTTGACAGGCCAAGGACTAACAGCCAGTAGCAGCAGGAGAGCTATTAGTTTGAATCAGCTTTTGAAACACGAAAACAATCTGAAAAGACAAAGTACTAACCCGAGTCTAATAGCGCAATACTTTTCTTTTCAAAAAGACTTTTAAGACTTTCGAGGAGTAACCATCGATACACGAGGACATCAGAACATTGACAGGCTAGAACGAATTGGCGAAAGCATATGGAGTGACGTCCGTGGCACACGCTCTGAAGAAACCGTGAATATTCGCACTAATTTTAGAATTTTCTAAACCAACAATTAAAGACCTATAAAATTGTTTTTTCTTCCAAATTTTCATTTTCATGTGGAAAGATGAATCGTACCTTACTCGAAATAATAATAAAAATACGTACATAAGAAACTCTACTCAGCTGATGAAATTTTCAGCATCGGCCCAGCTGATGCTAATTTTCAAACTTTTGTTTTTACTTTACATAAAAAAACAAAAATGAAACCAAAGTTGATTTCGAAATGCATTTGTTAAATACTTAAGTTTTATAATATACATTAGTATGTATTTATATTTATATATTATATAGTAAATTTTTAAAACTTATTGAATAAAACTTGCATAAACAAAAGACTTATTTATACACTAACTTATTAATTATTATTACAACTAATTTAATTATTACAAGAGCAAAAAAAAAGAAAAGAAAACAAAAATAGATTATGTACTTGTGCATACATACAAAGTAATTAATAAATAAATTTGCTATATAAAAGTACATAATTAATGTTGAAAATAAATACAAATGTATTGTAATATTGAAAATGTGTAAAGCATTTAAAAAATCTCGTAAAACAATAAAACATAAACCCAAAATAATATTGAAAATGCCTTAGGTATAAGATGTACTAACATTATGACATACATACATATACATACATAACTTGTTTGTGAAATAAGTTGGTTATGATTTGAATTTCTCATTTCACTATATACATACTTACATACATACATACAATACATACATATTTATTGTTTGAATAACATTTATACATATAAACAAAAATGCATGTTAGATAGTTATTTAGTTAATCGGAATAGTTTTTAAATTCTTGTAAATATTAATTTAAATATAAATAAAATGTCAAAAGAAAATGTTAAAATATACTACGAAATTATCAAGTAATTATAAAAAATATATAATCCTAGCAAATAAACAATAAGCAAACCAAAAATAATTATATTAAATAAAATAAAATACAAAAATTCAAATATATACGGAAATTAAACAAGAATAT
Source organism: Toxonevra muliebris (assembly GCA_963691655.1). Lineage (NCBI taxonomy): Eukaryota > Metazoa > Arthropoda > Insecta > Diptera > Pallopteridae > Toxonevra > Toxonevra muliebris. The sequence goes on along the minus strand of OY829326.1, from coordinate 9,864,644 downwards.
AATAGCCGCGCATAACCAGTATGCATTTCAAACAAACAACAAAAATAACTAATACAAATTGGCATTAATATCACGCTCTTCACTTTTGGCATTTGAGTTGTTCACCTCAGCTTCCAATATACTAAAAAGGAGACTCCATAGCAAAATACAATATTTGTTAAAGTTGTTCATGTTTTTTACTCCATAACGAATTGTTTATTTATATGTATAGCCATAGCACAAAAAAAACGCTATTCTTTCTAAACTATGCCTCTGCTTCCCTTATTTTCTTTACACCTATTTATCCACATATATAAATAAATAACCAACTTGGGAATGGTTGAGAAAATTAATAATAATAAAAATTGCAAATTGTATCCAATTAAACTGACAATATTCTCCAATAATAAGTATTACAAAGACATAATAATAAAAAGTAATTATTTTTTCATATACGGTATAAAAGCCAACAACAATGATTTAGAAACAAACAAAACTACATCATAATAATTTCGAAACATGAACGCATATAAACAGTAAAACGAAATAACGACAAAGCAAATACTTAAACGAACTTCTAGAAACAATATTAAAATCCCTTTGAAATTAATAACAAATCACAAAATCAGTCACTTTGAAACTTTGAGATTAGCGACTTTTCAGACTGCACCAAGCAAACAAAAATATTTAGGCAATCTTCTTCAAAATTTACATTTGAAATAAAAAATGAAATGAAAAACAAATATTCAAAATCATTGTTTGGTTGTAATAATATAAAATTAATATAAAAAATTCCAAATTAAGAGAATTTTTTATAGAAATTTGACAAAGGAAAATATACAAAGTTTAAAAAACTAAAATTAAAAAACATAACAAAAAACAAAACAACTAAAAAGTTAATACATTTAAAGAAGTTTGTAAAAACAAAATTCAAAAACAAATCCAAGTTGCGAAAAAGTATTATTGAAAAACTAAAAATAAATATGTACGTGTAAATTATAAACAAAAATAAATCGTGCAGAAATGTATTCATAAAAAATCACTGCATAAATTATAAATAGGAAAAGGAAAGAATGCATGTGGCGAGTAAATAAAAAAGACAAAACAAATGAAAAATTAATAAATATGAAACTATAAAAAATAAATTGATAAAACAATAACAATATATAATAAGCGTGCTGTTTAATTTCATGATTTGGTTTTGTTGCAGATCATCTATTGAATTACTTTTGATTAAAATCAAATTTGGTTGTAGGAACGTTAATTGACAGCAACAACTTCTACAACAGTCTACAGATTTCGAGAAAAAAACTCTTAAGAATAGTAGTACCTGGAAACTACGAAGTCAGTAGGAATGGACTTTATTAGACTCACAAAAAGTTTCATGGATATGTTTACGCTAGCAACCAACGAAGGAAGTTTTTTGAAGCGAAACTTTTATTATTATTAATACCTTAAGTCATAACTTCATTCAATCCTAAAAGTATGCACCAATTTGACGTTGTAATTTAATTCATTTGCTCATCGATACGGTTGTATTGATTTATCCATCGGGTTTTATTTCCATTTTGACATTACGTCGGTTCACGTACAAAGATTTTTTGCAAATTGTTGCAAGTTTCTACTTGTAAAGTAAAAGTGAAAGAGAAAAAAGTAGCTGCAAGCGTAGATTAATAATAAAGTTAAACGGGTAGCAACGACAGCCTTTTTACGCACTTCTATTCCCATAGCAACGTATTGAGCGTCAAAATTGTCAAATTTTCGCTCTCATTTTTAACATGGCGGTATATTTTGAAGTTTGATTTTCAAAATAAAATTAGCCCGTTTATGCTCAAAAAATTTGAAATAAAAATATTCAAAATAAATTTGTATATAACAAATAATTGAAATAAAAGTGTAAAGAATGCCGAGGGCTTGCTGTGTCTGCAAAAAAATTGCCAGAAAGAGTTGCCTCTATTTAAGGCTGTTATTGCAACTATATTATTCACTTTCCTGTTGTAACTTTTTGGATACAGCAGATATAAGTGAGTTAAGGTGACAGAAAATGAGAAAAACCATTTTGACAAAAATTACTCAGAGTAGTAATGATATACGTTTTATGTTTTTATTAAAACTCTCAGGATTTTCGTTCACATACAGTATATCGCCAAACCATTAGAAACACCACAAATTTCCTTTAAGCCAGATATGGTCTAGTATACTTAAAAAGTTTTTATTTTGATTGAATATATTCTCATTTAATCAAAATCATACATTTCTAAAGTGGCCTACATATAGGACAATGGGCATATCTGGGTTAATCTTGTTCGTAATGCAGAGAGTTTAACAGTTTTAAAAGTTTTAAAACGATTTTGTCAAACTTTTTTTCGGGAACTGTTTTCTGGTGACAATTTGGGACTGATTTGTCAAGTAATAATGGAAAGGTTTAACCTTACTGTGGAAATTTAGTCAACTTTTTTTATTTTTACTATATGTAGATGTTTCTAGACAATTGCATTTTCAGCTCACTTCATATATGTATATGCCTCCAAGGATCTGGGTTGCCGTAAAGAGGCGACTCAAAAAACGTAATTTCCCCCCTTATTTTATTTGTACCATTTGATCTTTCCACAATGTGTTATTGGCGCAAAAACCTTTGTCATTGTAGTCTATTATCTTTATAGAATCAAAACCAAGAAAGTTTTCCCACAATAATATTTTCTGGAAGGGCAGGCTCATGATAAGAAAAATTAGAGAAAACTATATTTTTTGAGTCTCCTTTTTAAGGCTTGAGTCTCCTTGTGGAGTCATTGAAGTCAACTGGCAGGTATAGAATATTCGAGGGATATTTATGCACTTATGGTACATGCAAAAAAAAAAATCAGAGATGGCCAAGTTTAACACTGATTTGTACCTTAATACTCCAAAAGACAAAGGTTTGCTTTTTGGTACAAAGAAGAGGGTTAAGGTTGAACTTCCTCATTATTGTTTGACTAATCGAAAAAAAAGTTTGACAATATCTTTTTAAAACTGTTAAAACTCTCTGCATTTTCCAAAAAATTAAAGGACATTTGTGATGTTTCTAATGGTTTGACGGTATACTGTATGTGTATGTGAATTTGAACATTTTTCCTGACATTGATTTAAATACCAATCAAACAATTTTGGTATTGACGTCTTTGTTGTTTTTTCCTCTATTGTTTGGTACCTATTCTGTTACAATCAAAACGTAACCGTCGAAACTATTGTGACTTATGGAACCTTCTTTTTTTTGTGTTTTTTTTTCCTTCCTCTGTCGATAGAGACACATTTTGGATAAGTCGGAGTGTTCTAAAGTTCCATGAACGTTTTTTTCTATACATATGTACATATCGCGTACGGCTAATCCTGGACAGGTAAAAATTCGTAAATAGTCCTTTTTTACTATTTAGAAGCTCCTAAATACGAAAATCAATATTCCGATTTTTTCCAACCACGGGAAGTACACTTTCACCTTCCTGTGAGGGTTAATCTATGCCTGCAAGTTTCTACTGGAAAAATATTTACTTGTAGGATTTTAAAAGCTGCCGAAAAAAAATAACTCAAAAATTTAAACGTAGGCAAGAAATTTATTTTGTTAATTTTAGTGAATTTGTTGTGCTTTTTTACTTAAGATGAGTCGAAAATATTGGTGAAATTGCGGAAGATGTAAGTACTTATGAATACTGATATGCCACAAGAAGTTCACTAATTGCACATTTGAATGCTATTTTTTTATACCTACCACTTTGCACTCGCCTACAGGTCTTTGAAGAGCACTGTAATTAAATTTGGGATAGCTCTTTTTTAATATATTTATTTAATTTACAAAAATCACAACCGCACAAAATAATCAATCAACTGTTTTCTTACTAGTTTTCTGTTCACGTCTCTTTGCGAGAATTTTTTACTCAATCTTTCTTTTACTCTCTCGTTGCAAGTTTTATCTGGGAAAGTACTTGATTAGACCTATTGAGTCAAAATGAGAGAACGAAAGAACAATGAAATAAGAGACCACTATACATGAGAGAATATAGAAAAAACAGATTGATGTTTGAACATAAAACTCTGAAATTTATGTTTTATAGAATAGTACAGAAAATCCTTAAAAACGCGTAGACCAGAAAAAAGAAGTTAGCCGCAAGAAGTTCGACTTAAGAAAATTTAATTTTTTTTTTCAAAAATATAAAAAACCTCTAAATACTAACTTCATTATTTATTTTTCAATATCTACGAAAAGACCTAATAAAAAAATGTGATGCAGTTCAAGAATAATGCCCTATATATAATATAAATGTATTTAAAATTCTCTGTACATTCTCACTGTAAGAGTTACTGAATTATCTAAGTATATGAATATATTATATATGAAAGATATATACGATAATGTACATATAAACGTAGGTGGATTTCGGCCCAAAGCATACGGTTCTATACAAAAAACTTTAACCCTTAAATGCCTACAGTTTTTTTTAGCAAACTTAATACCAATATATTTTTTATGAATTCATTCGACACCATTTTTGTTCTCATAAATTAATAACGTTAAAGTTTACAGAAATTGAAAACTGGGAAAACTCTTTATGCCGCAATGGCAAATTGCTTGCCAAACCAAATATTTCTTCGCAAACTTGTCCACTTTCTTCAGCTTAAATTTAGGCGTAACATCACCTCTCTTTTTTGAAGTGTAAAATAGTTGACCAAGAAGCTGATTAAAGTCTGCTTTGACATACGTTTCGTCGTCCATGATCATGCAATCAAAATTGTGTACAATTTTGTCGTACAGCTTTCGTGCGCGAGTTTTTGCTGTTGCATTTTTTTTTTGTCATTCCGGTTCGGGGCTAGCGGAACTTTATACGTCTTAAGTCCTTTTACTCTACGTGCTTTTTGAACATATCCGGGTGACATATGGACCTTTTTAGCAACATCTCTGATAGAAAGGCCTGGATTTCTTTGAAACAAGTTTTTCACTTTCTTTGCTTTTTCCTCCAAGATGAACACCTTCTATCGCCCACTTCCAGTTTTACTTTCGGTAGTTAGTCGTTCACTAAAGTTTTTAAGCACTAAAGTTACCGTAGATTTTGCAATTTTTGAACTTTTGGCAATGTCTTTATGTGACATATGTGGAAAATCTTGATTTTTGCGCACAATTATGTCGCGCATGCTCTATTTCGATGAACTCATTTTGCGTAATGTAAAAAAATCAGAAAAAATAATGATGCAGAAATGTAAAACGGGAAATTCTCTACGAATTAATAACAGCAATATTTGCTGTAACTGTCATATTTGAATTAATACAAAATGTTTACTGCGACCAGTTTTTTTTCGTATACATACCTTAACATTCTTTAAGATCCGAATTAAAAACCCCAACGATCGACAATTTTCTTAGTAAAAGTGTAATGATTATTTACGAGCTTTAATTTGCTGATATTAATGTGGTGCATTAGGGTGGTAAGAACTGAGATCTGGTGGGTAAACGGAGTACTTGAGGTCAAGGGAAAATATTGGTCTCCTCAAGACAAAAGCATCGATATATCATAATTCAAGATCCGACTGTAAATGTCGAAGATATAACGAAAAATTTAGCCTCTACGTTCGGCAAAAAAACACAAAATTTAATTTAAGTTCGAAGGTGTACGGCGCACTTTTTTTTTGCCTGTAAGGTGGTACGGTTTAGTGTACATCCAATGCGAGATTTCGCGTCGTATTTTACATATTTTGCCACAAAACATTTTGCAAGAATAAAAGGACACACAGCCTTTTCTCGATAATTGTCGATAATTGGAAAATTTTTTGTTCAATTTTGTAAATGGATTTCAGTTGTGAACTTACGCTTTTACAGATTTGACTATACGGTTGAGAATCGTAGGTGTTCAAAGTGGGTGAAAAAGAGAATAAATATTTAAAGACTCATTTGCATTTTTATTAGCAAAAATATAATTCAAAATAACCATTCAGATTTATAAAAATCTAGTTTTTTTTTTACATATTAATTTAATAAAATGCATTCGTAATTATTGAGTATGAATTCATCGAACAGATCACTCAAAAATCATTTTTTTTAAGCTATATTATTTGGAAAGTATTTTGCACTAAAAATTATTGTATTAATATATTTGGCTAAAAAAAATGTTTGTGTTTCTAATATCTATAATTTAATTTTTTCGACATTATTTTTTAAACAATTATTATGATCGAAATTGATTCCAATTTGATATTTAATGAAGTTTGCTTCATATTTATTAGTATTTTTAATATTACATTTTAATAAAAGTTTATTTACAAACAATTTTTTTGAAGAACTCTTTTCCATTCAAAAAGATCTTCCGGCGTCACGATTAAAAGGTCGTTTCATTCAAATATCCAAATAATATAACTTCAACAGAAATCCTTTTTAGGTAAAACGTTCGAAGATTTCTTACTCCATTGTTAAAAAAAAAAAAAAAATAATGTCAATAATATTTTGTTATTTTATTTAATATATAATAAAATATTTAAAAAAAAACTAGTTACATAATTGTACTTAGTTAAATATTTAATTTAAGTTTACAATACATACATACATGCGCGAACTCAATACATTTGAGAATAAGGCAAGGAAGCATAAACATTTAATTTAATAGAAAACTAACGTGAAGGATTTCACTTAGAAACGGAATTTCAAATCGGAGCCGTTCCGATTATAATTGTAACAGAAAATGAATTTCATAACTTTCTTCTTTAATTGTAATTTGTGGTTTATTGTTTCTTTATTAGCTCTTTTTATTTTGTGGTAGACACTTATCGAAATATGATGAAGACTTAGTATTAAAATTATTAAAAATTTACATTTGTAGGTGTATGCAATATGTATATAAAATTGGGCAACTTATAAAAATTGTACGCTTGACATAAACTAACAGTTTTTATTAAATTTTTTGTATTTTTAATAATAATTTCATAAAATTTATGATAATAGTAATAAACCAAACTTTGGATTTCAGCAGACTTTAATAAGCATCACATTCTACGATAAAACCAAAACTCAGAATATAAGTAGATATCAATTAATAAAACGAATCGATTAAAAGCTTGACTAAGAACATGCATGCAGACATACAATTGTTAATAATATAGATAGTTACTTTATTGCTAAATATTACATAAATACTGGGCATTATTACGTATGCTGTAACTTTACTTAAGCGGCGCTGCGCACATTATTTGGAATCTCAAGTGAGCTTTACGTATTTCACAACTTTTTCAAATATTCTTTGATTGTCTTATGTTTTGCTAAATTGATAACTTTAATTCATATGTTTCATTTAATAGCCTTTGTAAACATTAATGCCCATTTTAACATACAAACAAAAATTCTACTTAAAAATTTTGTATGAAAAACTTACCCGAAATTAAATCGAATTTTTAATTTAAAGGACAATTTAAAAGCTAAAAACTTCAGACTAATTGTATGTATATACATTAAATATATGCCAATGTGTTAAAGAACACATTCACTAAACGTCGTTGTCCTCAATCTCACTTCACAAATATACATAATTTAAATATTTCAAAAACAAAAAGTTCACACGTGGGTATGTGTGTTATATCTTTGTTAAAAATATCGTACTTTAATTATTTGTTCTTTTTTTGTTTGTTTCTTATTTTCTGTTTTGTTTTATAAATTACTTTAAGCTAAACAACTATAACAATTATTTTCAGTTTTCCAGTTTAGAATTATAATTACATTTAATTTCAATTAATTAAAAATTATTATTATTAATATTATGTGCTTATATTATGCGTAGGTGTGTGTGTCATGTGTCTGTGTGTGTAAATGTAAAGACAGCAAAAAAAATTTTAGTTTATTCCAAAAACAAAACGAACCAGAATTCTTTAAATCATCGAAAATCATTGATTTGCAAATTTATGGCTAGAAATTACATTTAGTGTAAAAATTGATATAGCCAACAATACGGCAATAAAAAGTCATATTAGCAATCAACTTCTCGAATTTATTATATTGAAATGAGCACAAATTTGGAATCACACTTCATTATCCGGAATGAATTGCTCATAGAATTCTAGATTGAAATTTTAGGAATTCATTGCTTTCAAATAAACTCTGGTCAGTATTGCTTTTTCGAATAATTTAAACAATTTCTTTTGCTGTATATAAGTGTAGAAGTGCGTAATTCTCATGCAGGTGCATTTAAAGTGTGTGTGTGTGTATGTTTTATGTGGCTGTGTGCAGTAGTGTGAAAATATACAAATTTCATTTATAGTTTTAGTCAACAGAAAATTAACAGTGAAAAAGTTTGCAGTACACATTAATATTCAAATGATATAAAATATAATTGAAAAGTTGTTCTAAAGAAAGAATTATCTGAGTTGCAAGCAGCTCTGCAGAAATTTTGAAGAGTAAGAAACGATTTTTAAAATTTTATTATACTTTACATAAATATTATATTTATTATTTCGCAGCTTCTTTTCAATCCACCAGGGATTTTCGGAGCAAACTGTATTTCAACACTTTTAGAAACCACCATTCATTCATGAACTACATTATATCGCTTAAACCCCACAAAAATTGGGTATAGTAATTAAGAGAAAAACAGAAATTTTTTTAATATATTGGAAATGTATTTGGAGCTTTACCAATCTTATGTATCACTTTCAAATCTTCATCTATTTTCATTGTTTGATAGGTTTTAAAACGATCAGTCGGAGGAATATTTGGGACAATTTATTAGTGACCCAGGTGAAAACTTTATACTTTTTTTCTTCTTACTTCTAAACTCAAAACATATTTTTTGCAACGTTATGATGCATTTTGTTTTCTTTCTATCAAAATATTTTTTTTCTTCAATTCAGATTTTTTAAATCTTTTTACCTTTCGTTAATCTTCAAAATTTTAAATAAATTTTTTTTTGACTATTTTCACTGCAGCTTTATCTTTTTTTGAAACTACTTTTAGTTCGTAATCACTTTTGCATTTTCTGTTGACCACATACTATTTGAATCTTCTACATTTACGAATAAATGTAATGATTGCAAAATTATTAACTAATAGCAAAACTGCCTACGCTGCTTTTTGCTTAGTGTTTTTCACAAACAAACAACAAACGAGCAAATAATGAAATTAAAATAAAATTGGCAAATATCAGAACATAATTGGTTTATCCTTGCACTGGTCTATCACGTAACCGGTAAAACGTTTAAGGAACTTTGGATATTCACGCTTATAAACAGCGCGCAATGCAGATGCGGGTGCCCAGCCACCAGGATTCACTATTAAAGTATAAATAAAGATAAGTAAAACACGAACGAAAGTATTTTCTATTTACAATCATTACACATACCCACTGAGCAATAGGTTATTTTACATGTTAAATCATCACGATTTAATTGATCATGTTTTGTTTTACCAGGCGGTAGATGAGTCTGACAGGCAAGTATAACAGTTAGAAAGATGCGCACGCATTTGCCATTTTTCGACTGTAAAGGCAAAATGTATTTATTTTAAAATTTAATCACTACATTTACTCACTATCCTATACTCACCTCTTGTGCTGAATACTTCGTGGAATTGTTGCACACTATCCACGTATCGGTAGCGCCCTCATCTAGGCCATCGGTAATTTTACGCATGTGTGACCAGAACAGTGCATCACGTTGACTTGCTGGCCAAATGCGTTTATGTGTTTGCAAAAAGACTAATGTGTCTGGAGAAATTTTCTCTAATATTGTACAGTCCTCGAGAGTTGCTGGAAAGAAATATAAACAAGCAAAGTTAATACAATTAGTCGTTTATAATATATTGTTATAGGTATTTATTTGCACACTTACTTTCCCATTCATTGCGAAACTCTGGCATAAAGAAATAATGACACATTTCACGTGCAGTCACACCTTGCACCGTGTGATACGCTTTCAATGGATCCATAACCATTCCATTTACCTCCTCTTCACGTTTGTACATTTTTATTTCACCCTCATCGGCAAATATTTGCCAACCATTTCTACCCTGACCGACACCTTCGCGTGCATAGTGTAATTGTTCCTTGCATACATGGTCAATCTGTGTTAATATTTACACAAACAAATAGGAAGAGAGAGAGAGCGGGGAGTCGATTTACACGCAATACATGAAAAGATAGAAAAAAAGAAAATGAATTCAAAGTAAATAAAGAACATAAAACTCAATGAGAGAAAAAAAATCAATTAATATAGCAATTTCCGTTTCAATTTTACAACAATTTCCGTTTGTTGTCGTCAATAGTCACTCACCTCTGGCCAAAGCGAATGTGACTTTGCCAATGCACCACTGCCGAATTCCTCCACTCCCTCTTCACCATCTCCCTGTGCTTGATGTGGTACATTGACGAGCGTTTGTGATTGCTGTGATTGCAACTTTAATTTGACGCGCAATTGCATATCTTCTTCAATTTTTTCCAAACCAGTTTCGACAGCATCAAAGAATTCATCTTCTGGTAGTGTGGAATGCGGTCCTTCCTGTAAATGAAATCAAATCGAAATGAAAATTAAAATAATTATGATTTCAATTTATAATTATATAATAAAATATTGCATGTGTATCTCTATATATTATTGAAATTTAATGTTAGTATTTCACTATTAATTTGCATTTTACAATTATATTTGTATCACTGCATATTGATCAGTTTGGCGTGATGTGTGACATTTATTATAAAAAAATTGTTTTTAAATTTAAAAAAATAAAGAAACAAAAAAATTCATTTTTTATACCTACGAAATAAATTTAAAAATTTTGTATAGTTTTTTTTTAATTCATGTAAATTTAAAATAAATTGAAGTTTTAAGTTACAAACATTTAGTATATCTATCATTAAATAAGTCGATTTTATTGCCAATACTTATATTTTATTCACTTGGATACATCGCTTTAAATTTTGCTAGCGTTGGTATATTTGATTGTTGAGAGACAATCTATCGCTTTCCCCTTAATCTACTAAAGTTCATAAAGTTAGGTTAGTTAGACCTCCTTTCCATATAAATTAGGTTCAATTAGTGTAGAAAAAGTTACTATAACACAGGCCTGCGTTTTGTTTCCAGTTCAAGAGCCAAAGTCTCTTCCCGCTATAAATTCGAAGCAAAAGGAGATGGAAATGACTGCTCTGGTTTTTGGGTCTAGCAAAACCAAAAATATAGTAATATAATGGCAACTATTCAGAAGGCATCAGATAATAGTTTCAAGGTGAGAAAAGATCTCCGATATAAATTAATAAGGCCATAACTCTATACTTAGAATTAAAATACAAATATTTGAAAATGCTACGTTAATAATATTGAACAAATAGTTTTCTAGTTACTGAAGATTCAAGGAGTTATTTTTTCCTTATATCGAATTATATATTAAAACTCTGTTCAAAATTAATTATTTCCCTGGCTTAGTCACTATAAATCTTCAATTTATCTACTTTTATTTAGCCAGAATAAATCACCAAAGTCCAAAGTTTTCCTATCGACAGTGAAGCTGTTCAGTTTAAATTGTCGTCAATCTTTTTTATTGCTGTTGTTGTATTTATTTTTTTGGCTCACTTTTTAACAATTGAACTAAGAACGTGACTGAAATGAAATTAAATAATGAAGTGAAAAAAAAGCAAAAATACATCAACAAAACTCACATCACCATATTAGACTTGAAAAATTTTAAATGTGAATTTTATCTAGAAAACGAAAGCGTAACATTTTGTGTGTATGGAAAGACTCATACTCCCCCTATATATATTCGCGTACTTGACGTATGTATGTGAAATTTGAAATTGTTAATAAATAAAACCTTTCTGATTCATGGATAATGATGAGATGAATGCAAATGTGATGAATAGGTACAACCAAGAGTGAGTGGATAAAGATTTACTTGAATATAAATATGTTCAAAAAATATATTTAAATTTCTTAGCAAGAACAACCAAATAAAGATAAAGAAGACATTGCAAATCCAAAAATAGTAACGTGGAAATTCCTTGAAATTATTTGTTAGCAACAATGTTGCTTAGTTAGTAGTAAACCACAAATGAGGTCAGCATTGACAAAAATTTTTATAAGCTACCAATTCGACAAACTGAAAAATAGACCCAAGAGTACATACACATAATATTAACATGTGGCAGTGATGTGATGTCTTCAATAAGAAACAAAATTTGTATGCATGGAATGGACGCTCATTGTCAATTGTTTACGCTCATTGAGTTTCAATCCATTGGTAAAAGTTAAAATTAATATTGCGTAACTCTAGAGAATGTTATAAAAACTTAAATATTTTATATGTAAATGGAATTGCAATTAATAATATTTGAGTAATGAAAGTGTTCTAAAACGTAATTCAAAAAGCTAATGAAGTCTCAATTCAGAAAGTACAACTTAAAAGACTTGCATTAGCAAATATACCATAAGAAAATGTTTTGAGAAAACTTTGGAGCACTAAACTGTTAAGTCTAAAAACTTAACTCAGAGACACGCAGTTAACACATTTCGAGTCAAGAGTACCAAAACGGGACTAAATATATATTTATAATAGTTTATTTAGATTATAAGCAAAAATAAAACTCGAAAATTTAAGCACTTAAATTTATTGCATATTCTTTTTTGCTTACTCTCAGTATTTCAGCTAAACATGAACTTGGATTTAGTTAAATTTATGTTATTATTTCATCATATGTGGTGCACATACATACACATAAACGCATACGCATGTATAACGACGAATTGTTGTCAGTGTGAGCAACGGACAAAATAAATAAGAGCAGAAGAAGAGAAAATACAGCTCCTTGTATTTATGAAAACGAAAAAGTAAAAATCATGAACACAACACTTGAGCTCCTACAACGCGAACAACACAATTTCAAATATTGTAAATGCGAAATATTTCAAAATTATTGTTTTTATTTTTGTTTTTTTTTTTTGTATTAAACACAAAAGCCACAAGCACCAAAGAAAATCCTCTAAAATGTTAACACAACAAAAACTACAACAACAAGCACGCACTAAAATCAACGTTAACACCAACCACTAACGATAACAAACGAAACAAACAGCGAATGATTTGCAAATCCTTTCGCATTGCACGAGCACTCATATCAAACTGTTGCTCTACGATGTCGACAACGAACTTGATGCCACAAATGCCGTTAATGCTTTTTCGTTTTTTTGCTTTGCAGCAATTGCGAGTTTGGCTTCTTTTTTTTTTGGGATGATAGACTTCATCATCATAAAGGAGACTAGTAGGAAATTTATTCGTATTAAGGTTATAATAAATGAGAGTTGTATATAGTACAAAGAGTTATCCTTCCTTATGTGTCGGTTGCTCATCGAATATGTGTAGTAAAAAATTCCAGAAATTAATTTGGATTGGGATCCGATAAATAATGAACTGAAGAACTGCACTTACTACTTACTGGTGTATGTTTGGATGTCTTGCTGTCTCTCTACTAACTAAATAGTATTTAAATGACATTGAGTGTTTCTGTTACCATAGAAATGTTCGTGTATAATGGCTGAGATTTAATGTGCGATATACGCGTTCAATCATCAGACGTCTTGTTTCTTTAAGAAGATTTTTTATGTGAAATTATACTTTGCAGAAATTCAAATAATTTTCGTCGGCGTTCAGGCAGAATTCACTAAGTCCATTTTTTTTTATTTCTGAGATGAAGTTAGTTTATGCAATACATGGTGCGCTACGAACACTAGCAAAACTTAAAAAGTCAACAGATTGATATACACATTAGTTACACGTTTCAACTGAATTATTAAAAGTCTAATTTATTATGCCATTCGAATTATAAGAAGCTAATTAATACGGATCTAATAAGACGACGATATATTCTTGCGTAACACGGAGTACTTGAAAATAGCGAAACCCTGCAACTTTTTGCTTTATTGAGAAATACTATCATAAATAAGATGCGTATCTACTTTTTGTAGCAGATAATAGGTGTCAACACACTTCATATAGTAAAATATACCTTCTTTTTTGGTATACTTATCAAGGAAAAAAAATAAATATCTTATGCTTCTGTCCGACGATAACTCGACGAAGGTTAAACTAGAAGTGGCTCATATTAAACTACATAAACTGAAAGACTACGCAGTAGTTTCAATTGTGATAAAGAACACGAAGAAAGATCTGCTATTCTCACGTAAACGTAAGGAAAACACACAGGGCTAAAGAGAGAGTTGTGGTATCACTATGGAACAATATTGGTCTGAGCTGATTTACCACCTCCCACCTAACCTAGGCATCAACAATTTGAATCCTAATTGGAGCACAAAAGCACATGAAGGATTAGGATTATAGGATGCATATAAACTAAAAGTATGCCAAACTAATAAAAGAAGTATAGAGAGAAAATTTACTAAAGGCACAACAGAGCACAAACATGAATGTATGTCTGTAAAAATAAAGCAGTGAATGAAAGGGAGGAAGGAAAGTAGCTCTTACGACCTATTTAGTAAATAAAACAAATACGAAATACTAGATATCCAATGATTAATATGCATAAATACGAGTATGTACATATACTTTAAGCTAAATAAAAACTTCAAGAATATAACCATAAATTATTTTACAATAAAATTTAATAATACAAATAAAAAAAAAACAAATAAAGGGAAACAAAAAATAAAACTTACATTTTTTTTATTATTGAGAATTTTAAATCCCTTCGTTAGAAAACGCACTGATGGCATTTTTTTGTTTTCTTTTTTGTGGCTTACTTCAATTTCTTTAAGAAGAAACGAACGCAGCTGCGTCTGTTTGACGGATATCGAAATCGTTCCGTTTTAATATTTTTATTTTCAATTATGGAAAAGTTCAGCAAAAATGTTTTCAAACACAAACACCAGAAACCCAAAAGCAAAACACTAGGTACAACTAAGCTTTAAAAAACTTTTGTGTCAACGGAAAACGTGAAAATATTCAAATGAATTTCATCTGCTGAGATTTTTTTGTTTATTTGATTTTTTCGTGTCGTGTGTTGACGCGTTCAATGTTGGCTAAGTACTGAATGGTCAAACTATCCGCCAGAAGTTGTAGATTTGAGTTTAATGTATAAAAGACAATTGAGTCTGGCTCTATTGTTAATTCAATTCAAGCGCGTATAAGAGTAAAAAATCGCATTTTGTTTTGTTTGTATTGACAAGTAAACAACAAGTGTGGCATGGAACGTGCGGAATTGCTACTCCTTCACTTCACATAGTGTGAGGACAGATAGATGATAGTGAATTAATTGATGTTTTTTTATTAATTCTAGAGTTTTTATTATTATGTTAATAATGTTGGGAATAAATATACAACTGTAGGTAACCATATAATATTGTAATAAACATCTCAATCTAAATTTGAATTTGAGTGCTAACATAAAAAAAACAATGCGCATTATTTGTTTATTTACATATTATACAACAACTAAGAATCTTTCTGGCATTTTGGAATTGAAATTGAAATGTTTATGTACATTGATTTCATTTATACGAAAAATTATGCTGGATTGAACTCCCAAAACTCCCTCTGCGTACGCGCCTGGTTGTAGATGTTCGGAGTTGTTTTAAAGACGAAACAATACTATGAAATTTCATTTTCAGTCTTTAAAAATAATCGAAAATGTTTGTATTTATGATTTTCGAAAAAAATATGCAGATAAAGTTGCTGGTTGTTACTCATAATTTAATAGTTTTCCCATTTGTAATAACATCCATACTTTAAAATCTTATATATGCACTCATACACGAAGAATATCTATGTCATATGCCACAGTTCAATGCACAATTTACTACATGTGAAATTGTTAAGTTAAAGAAAAATGTATTTCTCCAATTTCTTGCATTTGCAGTTATAGCATTCATTAAACAGACTATTTGCTATAAATATTAAATATCTGCCAGACTTTGGGGGTGGTTGTGCAAACTAATGCTATTGTATGTAAAAGTAATATGTGATAATAGGGGATTAATTTCACCTTCTTGTCATATGCAAATATATTATACATACTCGTATGAGTAATGGTTCATTGAACTCTATTTACCTGCAACACCCTATGACATTTACCAAGAAATTCTAGAACCATATGCAAATATTTAATTCAGTTGTGTGCTTTAAGGCTTATGTTGAGATAGATATTTAACTATTTCATTATTTTTAAATTATATAATACCTGGAAGCTTGCAAATGATAATATTATTGCTAAGATTATTATTAATCTAAGTAATAGAAAAAAATAATATTACGTAGCGTATACATTGTACATAATAACTGGTTAACTTTGTATGTTGGCTTAATTTTCATTACTTTTTTTTAATTTTTATTTTCTTTTGATCAATTCTGAGATGTGGTGAATGAACTTTAGTGTAAAAATGTATGCACACAATACATGCATTTTTATTATTATGAGGTGATTGAGAAACTAATGAAGCAGTACAAGTAATGGCTATGCAGTGCTTTATTACCGTATTATTTTCTATGAAGTAATATTCTAAAAAGAGTTAACGAGAAAAATAGAAACTATACAATGGAAAAATAAGATTATTGTAGGTGCGATTTTTAATTGCTAAAGAATTGTTCCTTTCAATGCTTTCACAAAATAATGAACTTGGCCAAATAAATGCAATTAGTTATACAATTAAACAAAAACATACATTTGTAGGATGCAATTCCTTTTATGAAAGTATAATTTCGTTCATAAAATTTCGGAAGACAATTTTATTATTTGATTAGAATTCGCTAGTAAAAAACATGTCTAAATCTCTTTAAATTTTTAAACATTTTTTTGTTCATGGCCAATGATCAGAATGGGCGTTTTATCCCCCAAGCGACCTCTTCCCTAAGATTCAATAATGCTCTACATTATACTACAATTATAAAAAATTAAGCGTGTGTCAATGATAAAATGATTGAATTTTTATTTAGTATTCATGTTGAGTTTGTTTTATAAAAAATTAAGGTGTGATCTTCTGATAAATAAAAAATATTAAATTTTTTAAATAAGTAAAATTAAAATGCTGTCGACGTTTCCACATCACTTTATAGAAAATAAACAATAAAAACTACAATGCAGGGTTAATTTGTATGGGGAAAAGCACACAATTTCGGTACTAGTTGATAGAAATTATGCAAGCTGAAAGACAGACAAAGCCGAAGACAAAGACAAAGAAAAATGCGTGTTGATATTTCATTAGCAAGTTAAATCCGATAAAATCTCTAAATTTAACGAAACGTGATGGAAATTATTTCATATAAAATTAACTAAATTTGCATGTACTTTCAATAAAAAAATTAAAAGAAAAGTGCGAAAGAATAAAAACATAAAAATTAAACAATAAGAACATCGTCAGCAGCATTATTATCATCAACAGCAACAGTAGTAGAGAAGGAGCACAAGAAATACAAATTGAACAATTAATTAGTATCAATGGAATACACTGATTGTTGGAAAAAGAAACGAAGTTTTTTATAAATAAAATTAACGTAGAATTTATGTTGCTAGTGTGCTGTGATTTGTTTATTTGTTTACCAAGAAAACATTTTAAATTTAAAAATATTTCTATATCTGCAAACAAATTGTATTCGGAGCGTTATAATTTAATATGCGTTTTTTAAAGCTGAAATTGAAAAGTTTGAAATATTTCAACACAATTATTTCTTGTCATATGTATGTAATCATTACAAATCTTGACCAGATTTCAATCTCTCTAGTGCACTCTTTTCATTAATCAACAATTTTATGCATAAAACAGGCAAGAGTCTATATGGTTTTATAAGCTGCTTATAAAACATGAATAAAATCGACAAAATTATTTTAAATGAATGAATGAATAAAAGAAAAAACTAGTTATAGCATGTGCAATATTTATATTAATGAATGTAAACAACGCAAACAAACATTTTTCGTAAACTGTCGAATCACTTTGAAGCTGGTATGTTACACTTTAATATTTATTTTTATAATTACTTTACACAATTTCGCATTATTTTTATATCTATTTAATGACGCTGGTTTTGTTTACTTTGAGCGCTTTTATTTCATCGTTTTGGTTTTTTTGGCATATTTTTTTTTACAACACTATGTAGCACCGCTGAATTAAAAACGTGTTTGATCTAATAATCTTGTCCATGGTTTTGCTACTTATTTTATATTTGTATTAACATATTTTGTATGTTAATAATTACTTTGAAGTTTATGCAATATGGTAACAAACTAATAAACAAAATATTTTTGAAATCATGGCATGGCATTAAAGTTTATTACAAAAACAAACATGAGTCATTAATGAAGGCTCGTCTCAATTTAATTATGTAATCATTTTATTGAATACAAAAAAATAAATAAGTTTATTTTTGTATAAATTTAATAAAAATTCAATTTATAAACAAAAAAAAGTGAGTTATTGAAACCGGGTTGCGCACTCAATGATTTAATTATTAAACTCTTCCATTGGCTCGTAGTATCATAGAATCTTTAGATAACGAAAAACTTATAATTAAATTGTGATAATATTTTTAACTTTGTTATGATAACTATTTTTAGTTGGCAACTTACCACCCACATAAAGATTTTTACCAAACGGAAGGCATTAAAACATATATCTCTGCCTTAGTTTGCTAAGACCCTTACATCAAATTTTTCAATATCGAGTTCTTGATGGATTATGATAAAGCGTGCCCACTTTCGTCTGTATTCAAAATTTTAGAGGCCTGAACCGAAAACTTACGATCTTTTACTTCAAATTAAAAATTTTCGAAGCAGTACAAAATGTTTTTTGCTTCCCCTGTAAAATTTGAAAAATGCGTGTTAGGGCTTTAGCAAATTAATGCAGCGATACGTAGGTTAAAACGCAATGGATATTGGGATACAGCGAGTTTTCACGAATAGCTCTTAAATATGTTAGTTGAAGCAGATGTAACTTATCTTTACAGAACTGCATGCTTCTTTTTCAGACATAAGTTTTCGCAATAACCAAGGCAATAAACTAAGTTATTATTCTCTAAATACTTCAAAACTAGTTCTGCAATGTAATTGATTTAGCTCACAATTGTAAATGGGGGGAATTGAGAAACGACAGGCAGACAAAATGTACGTAACTTGCCATCTCGAAGCATCAAGCACACTTTCTGTTAAGTGGCAACTTAAGTCACTTTTTTTAATTAAACATTTAAATATGGTTAGTCTGAGAAATAGGTTTTTCTGTGTTGCTTGCGGTTTGAAGGAAGAGTGTGAAGAGATGGCAGATAACATTCTAGTATCTACGTTCTTAGTCTTTCAATATCCTATATAAGCTACTAATATTTGAAATCGTAACCGAGAATTACTGATTTGATTTCAAATATATTCACATAATAGATATATTGAATAGCGATTTCAGCAAACTTCCTTTTACTTTACTTTTTACTTTAGTTGGCTTTACAGTCCCATGCGGTTTTGAGACTGGTTCAAAATTCGTCTCCATACTTCTCGATCTGCTGCCTTGGATTTTCAATCCCGTATCCCAAGTTCTCGAAGGTCGTCTTGGACAGAATCTATCCACCTAAGCTTTGGTCTGTCATGACATTTTGCGCACATAGGATCACTGAATAAGACTCTTCGCGTTAGGCAGTTCTCCTGCATTCTATATACATGTCCCAAACATTGCTGGTGATTACACCTAATGATGTTGACTAGAGGCATACCGCTATACAGCTGATATAGTTCGTCGTTGAATCATATTCTCCACTCTCCGTTGATGCATACTGGCCCGAAAATAATGCGCAGTACCTTTCGCTCAAAAATCCCCAGCAGCTCCTTACTCGCCGTTGTCAAAGTCCACGATTCCGCGCCATATGTTATTACTGGGATAATAAGGGTCTTATAGATCTGTATTTTTGTCCTTCGGGCCGTTTCTCTTGATCATATTACTTTGCTCAAGCCAAATAAGCAGCGATTGGCGAGCATAATTCGATGCCTTATTTCAATAGTGGTGTTGTTGTCGGATTTAACACATGATCCCAAATACACGAGCTCATTTACTACTTCGAAATTGTACGACTCAATGGTGACATTTTGGCCTAGCCGATGTTGTGTGCTGTTATTTCGACTGCAGCACATGTATTTGGTCTTGCCCTCATTTATCTCGAGCCCCATTTTTCCTTATTCTTCCTTTTACTATTCCAAAAAACTTAAAATAACCCGCGGCATATGCTAATGCTAAAGTTTCTTTCTAACCATATAAAAAAATAAAATTAGATCAACAGTTTCAAAAAATGCACAGACCAATAAATTTTAGACTTTTTGGCTGCAACACCCTATAATCCTGAAAGGGGATGTTGCATAGACCACTTTTTGTAGAATAAACTTATAGTCCAGCAGTGTTTCAAAATTTACAGTTTTTGGTCGAAGGGAGCTGAGTACTATGTCGAAAAAGTGTTATACGTTGATGTCTGAGGTAAATATTATGGTCGAAGTTCTATGGTAGAATTTTACGAGAATAATTCCGGTAATTAATCCTTTAGCTTCTCTTTTTATGGGACAATTGGATCCCATTTTTTTATAAAAGTCCTTTCAAAAGGGGAATTTAAGGATTGAAATATTCTAGAGTCACCAAATATAAAGTCATATACAGAAGCAAAATGTACTATGTGAATTCAGCATTTTGATTAACTAAAATAACTTGTAACTTTACTTAATTACAATAACTGTAACTTCAATTTTGACTAAATTATATTCTGAGTTTCCGTGGTTAGCCGCCCTCGCATATCGTGTCATTAGTGATTTCGACCAAAAAATTAAAATTTTGACCAACTGTAGAAAAATGAGACGTATTAGTAACTTTAATTGATAATAATATTGATATTAGCTAAACATCAAAACTTCAAAAAAAGGTTACCTATATGATTATTAACTTTGAGATAAGAACTTGAAAAGTAGAATATTTTCAAACATTTTTAATCAGGATGATTCATTTGAATACATGATTCATGGCTTAAAATTGAATAAGAACCCCCTCAAAAAATAACAGTTCGCTGTGGAATTGTATCCTAAAGAGCAAAAAGACTTACAAAGATAATAATTTTACACATAATATATGTATATACATATATGAACATGAAAGTTTAGTTGTGCATTTAAATAAATTTTGAATTTGTTCTAAAAAAGAATTTGAGTATATTGTAGTTTTTTACTACTGATATCATGGTCAAATTCTTCAAAAATATAAAAGTTATGGTACCAATTCTTTGACATTTGAAAAAATAATAATGGTTTTGCTATTTTTCTTGTTAAACTTCGAAATTGTAGATGTTGATCTTAATTGAAATTTTTAGGAGAACGCTTTTTGGAAACTAATATATTAGAAGGTTGTTAATGAAGTTAATATAGTTTTCCATAAATAATTTCACATGTTTTTGTCAATTATAAATGTTTTACTTTTTCCTTATATTTATTACTCACCTCCAAATCAGGTCCTGGATATGAAATTCTTTTAACACTTTCCATTTCCTCCTTGTACTTTCTGCAAAACAAAACGAAAAAGGAAAAAAAATGATTATTTAAAAACAAAGCCTACTAATAAAAACCAACCTATTTTGTTCTTCGGCTCTTTTGCGTCGCTCAATTTCACGTTCTAATTTCTTACGCCACGATTCATCACTTTCAGCTATAATTTCTAAGCAATGCTGCAATGTTGTCAATACTCCAGAAGTTGTTGCACGAAATGTTATTGATTCACCCTGTGTGCAGTAAGTAGTTGAAATTATTGATATTAAGCATTAAATAAAAAAGCAGAATGCATTACCTTAAAATCGATTGGTTTCAAACCATCACCCAAATCTAATGGTTTGCCTGTAATTTTATTGACATCAACGCAAGCATCAAAATATCTATAACATAAAAAGCAAACAAATCATAAATACATTTATATGAAGAATAATTTATGAAGCAAAGTAGTTGGATTTAATAAGCAAGCTTTACCTTTGTAGCGTTTCAATTTGCCCAAATAGTATATCCTTAAATGTCTCAATTTCACCAACTTTTTCTTTAAGATTACGTTGTGTCTTCTTAAGACTACTGCCACTGGCCACGGATACTGTATTGGACTGCAATGAAATTGTGCTCCCATGACGTCGCAACGATGTCGTATCCGTGCTGGCGGATTCTTCTTTATACAATTGCAACACCTCGACCCAATGCATGCGATCCTCGGAATTTTCGGCACGCAAGCACCAATTGTTATAATTGTTGACCACAACATCGAACCGTAACTCATCGGATTCATGTGTCTGAAAAATGTAAACAATTTTTGACTAGATTTATATACCATGGTACATTGTATGATTCATCGAAAATGTATCAAATATAAATAAAACACAAATAAATCAACGTAATCTCAATTACACTCAATTACACTACACATTCTTACTGATAACATGAAATTGCAATCATTTTACTATTTTAACGCCACCCAAACAGTGAGCAAACGTTGCGAGTATGACGCATTGAAGTCTATTGAGCAAAATTAACCGCAACTCAAATATGTGTTATTATTATTGTTGTTTGTGGTGCGATGGTTATATGGGGAATGACAAATATTACAGCAGTAGCGAAAATAAGGCGTCATAATTGAAACAACACCCAGCCAAACTTCAATTTTCTTCAAATGTCGTAATTCGGTACAAACACCCATCTATTTGTTTGGATTGTGTGTAGTTGGTTGGGCCCTACTTCCACTCCTGTCCCAATGCTCGTACAAGAGGCGGCTTAATTAATTGTGCTGCATTGATTGCGAAGCGTCGCTTTCTTACAGTATATAAAAGAATTCATTCGAACATTAAGTCTGAGTAACACGGAGGTGGGGTTGGAGGAGTGAGTATGTGCGTAATTGTATATGAGGCTCTAGGTCAGAAACAAAATTAATTCTTAATTGAGAATTTATTTTATGACAAAAAGGAAAAATGGAGAATTCACCAAATAATTTATGATTTTTAAAGGTCTTCAAATCACAAAATTCAATTAAAATGTAGGCATTTTTTATTTTTGGTGAAATTTTCAAAAATTTTGTTATCCATTTTTCGCACCTTATTTTACATTTTTAGCTATAATCACTAAGTAAATTCAATTGAAGTGAATGAACTCAAAAACTATATAATTTCTTAACACTTAATTTGTGTCACTGTAAAATCAGAAACTACACAAATTCACTCACCTTAATTGTAGCCTTGCTCAAACTAATGGCACCACGGCAGCCTAAATCCGATTCCGATTCTGATTTGTAATAGGAAAGTGTACCATCCTTGAGCACAATGTAGCGTGGCTGCCACCCGTAAATGTAGTTCGTCCATTTGCTGAGATAGCCGCGCAACTCAACGCTATTGTCCAGATATTCCCCATCGGAATCTTCACTCTGTGAACTTGTATCTAGTGTACGCAACAGATGCGGAGGTGGCGGTGTGCTGGATGCAGCAATTATATTGGTGTTGTCTTCCATTGTTTATTTGCACACAAATATTTAATGCGAATTGTTTATTTTATATTTATTTAGAAACACTTTAATATGCAGCAAGACAGCGAAACGTTGCGCCACCAATCAACGTTCTAAGAAAGGAATGTGGTGTACCGCAGCAGATCAACACGGCAACAATATTGAATTAATACAATCAACTCCTATGTATTTATTACTATTGTTATTTATGGCTTCCAGCGCGATCATCTGATCATGGAAAATAGAAACAAATTTTTTGACTTGTTGTTTTTGCAGTGTCTTGTGGTGACGATGAAAGAACAAAAGATAACAAACCGGTGGCGGTGACGAGGGCGTTCGGTTTTGTTGTGCTCAATAAACTTTTGAGCATTCACTTGATTCCAACTCAAAACGCGTGTGTATAATTGCAACGATACACTCACGCTTCTACTGAATCAAGAAATTGCTACAAGTTGTCGTTCTCACTTTTTTAACAAATTATTATTTTTTTATCACTTGTACAATTACATTTTTGACGTCTGACTGTTCTCAAATATGTCAAAACGATGAGTATGCTGCCAACAAAGATGCCAGATCACACAACATAGAATACCAGAATGATACCAGCAAGAATGACAAAGAGAGTCAAATTCTGCCATCAGTGCATCTTAAAAACTATACAAAGATAAATTCATTTATTCTAAATGCACACTAAATAGAGATAATAGAGAAAAACCCCAATCAAGCTGAACTGAGAAACAAAATTCCGATACATTTAATTGTGGCACCCAAAATGTGATTGCCAGCGTAGTTTTCATAGCAGTCAGCTTGGGAAAATATTTCAAGTGGAAGACGATGGTTTTTGCACGCACTACCATTTATAAAAAATGTTTTGTTTTTTATTAGGTAATTTAAAATATTTTTGACACAACATATATATTTATGAAAAAAAAAACAAAGCATTTAAATAAATAAAAAGATTTTGGTATTTACAATATCCATTAATAAATGTGACAAAGAAGTTAACATACTAATTTGCTAACTTACAAATTAATTAATAAAATTAGTTTAAATATTAATATTACTAACAAATGACTTTCAAAATGCACTCATTTCTTTAAATATTTATACAATTTACATGTTTTTAATTATAAAAAACATACTCTTCTACATCGTGAATAAATTTTGCTGCTTTTGCTCCCGCTCGATTTCATTTGTTTCGAAATCTGTTTGAATCTCGTTCTTTTGTGGAAGTTTATGTGTCACAATTTCTTCAGCTTCTTCTTCATGATATTCACCTGTATGCTGCGCGCTGTAAATTAAATTAATATATGAGTAATATCTGTTTAATTTTTTTTATCAATATTCACCTGTATTTATTATTGAGCATAGCCTTAAAAATACTCTTTGGACACTCTTTATAATAGGGAAAACATTCTCCAGGTCCCTGACGTCCCTCGCCAACTTCTTGTGCACGCACATATTCCGGTATCAAATCAGAAAATGGTGACTTTGTGACACTTTGAAATGAAACATGTGCAATTATTAATGCCCTGATCAATAACATATGAAACATTTTAGTTTGACTCACGTTAAAAAGAGTTTGATCATTTCACCAAAAATACCAAAATGAGCTAGATTCTTAGAGTGAATTTCACAAATGGTGCGTAGAAGACACGCTTTACCATCCATCCCAAAGGTTGCAAGAAAATTCTCAACAACTCCGTAAAGCATTACTCTGCAGAATTTAAATTGTATATAACTTATGAGTTCATTAAATAAAGCTTATAAGTTCACCTTTCGCCACCATGAAAAATATGCTTGAAACGTGACGGCAACTCTGGATATATATCCTTTTCCGGCGCATGACTTTCTTCCTTTATTTTAAAATGTTTTGAATTCGATTGTAATTTCGCGGTTTTCGATTGCTCTGCCAAATCACGTTTGGACTTAACGTGCAAATAGCGTGCGACATAGTTGCCCAACATTCTGCCTGCTGAATGACTAAAAGAACGTGCAAATATTGGTGGTAAATCACCTAAAGGATTTTGTTCATCGGTGAGCCCCAGTTTATCAAAATCAACTGAAAAGGAAATGACACATAAATTTAAATTGTAATAATAATATAAAAGTAAGAGTAGTTTAAACTAAAATATTTCACTCACTTGTCAGAGGAAAGCTGATGGATACATTCGAGAAAAAACCCTCTGGTGGATGCCTCACCAATGGCATTGCAATAGTCGGCGTAAATGTGAGCGTTGTGCCTGGTGGCAGTGCTAAACGCCCATCATCGGTAATCCATACCAAACGTTTTCGACGTGAATGCGGTTGATTTGAATCGGTATCAACGAATTCTTCATGTTCGATTTCATCGGTGAGCGTATTCTGATGCGTTGTCCTTGTTTTTGGTATACTACCTTGTGAATTTTTTGAATTTCTATCTGTCGTTACAGTTGCATGTGTTAACGAAATGTTAGTGGTTAATACGATGAGTAGAAGAAAAGCTAATTTTGGTGAGGTGATTTGTGTGCACAGCCAAGTTGGCGCCGTCATTTCTTTATATTGTAATTAATATCTACAAATAAGTATAACAAGATACGTTTATTAATATTTAATAATAAAAATGATCATAACGCCATACCTTCATGATACATGATACATTTTATATAATACAATGGTACATTTCAAATTTATATTCAGTTTGTCCCAGAATAAGTCTTATAATTAACTTAGAAATATTTAAGAATTACCTTTTGTTGTTTTTAAAAAATAAATAAAAACATACAGTCTAAAAAAAAAAGAAATGTTCAATTATAATTACCTAAAAAACAATTTAATGGTATGACGTTGGGCTAATTACAATCATTGTACTTGCTGCAAAAATAATCAGCTACAGCAATACCGAAATTTATTGATGTCTTTGTTGCATTCAAAACAATACTGGTTTTTTTCAATGTCGCCTTCAGAACAAAACAAATCTCTTCCGACTAGATGCCTAATAAAACAAGTAATTTAGTAATAATACTAGCATAACATATAGCTTTCAAATAAAAAAAAACTTCTATATTAACAGCAGTTGCTAGTACAAATTGTTGTGTAGAAATTGCAATTTCTCAAGTAACAGAATTTACTGAACAAATTTTTAAAACGCAATCAATTTTCAAGTGAAAGTACCAGCACACATCTATGCACGCATATAAAAACCTGCACCATGCTTTGATTAGAATTTTTGCAGTTTCACTCAAGAGTTTTTTCCATTTTGAAGTGGTAAAAAACCTGACATCACAAATTTTTAGCACTCTTCAAGAGTCGTCATATATGTATGTAGGTGTGTGCAAAAATAGAGCAACTTTTTAACTTGAATGAAGTGTGTTTATTTTTACTAAAGCTTTTAGATGCCAAATTTTTTCGCAAAAGACTTACGCACTTTTGCCACTTTGAAACGAATCTAACGAACATTGTCCCAATTTCATTTTATATATATATTTTATATCATTTAATTGCTTTATTGTGTAATACGAATTGATGCCACCGCCATTAAACTGGTCGTCGGTCTAAAGTGATGCCTTTGCTGAGCATGTGTATTCAAAATGCGTAGCATTCGTGCTGCATGCAAATTAATCTATGTTTGCATCCATGCCTGTATGTGAATTTGTTTGTAAATGCCTGCGTTCACTAGACGCTTGCTACAGGAAATACCAAAACAGCAGTGAAATTTGATGGCTTTCTATATTAATTCTACAAATATTCCATTTGCATAGAATAGGACACGAATGTGTCACAGAAATTTTGCAAGAAAAATATGAAGTATGATTGTGCAATTAATGCTTTTGTAAAAGCAAACAATTTGTTAGAACATTTGAAATATTATCTTAATATCTATAAACGTTAGTGAATATTTACGTATCAAAGCCATATTCGCACCATATGTTCGTTTAGTGCTCCGAAAAGTTCAACTTTTTTTGGTCCCGTACGTGGCGTAGGGGTCGAGGTGTTTCAGTAAATTGTATTTATGGTTCAATTTGGCTCATATTCAGAACAAATTGTTGTGTAGAAATATTAGGTAAGAGGAAATATTTAAAAATAAAATGGAGCCAGTAGGTATCGCTTGAGTCTAGATATTTACGAAAATATGTATTTTTTATTAAAAATATATTACATTTTAAGAGAAATATTTTTGGGCCCTACTACTAGTAAGAAAATATTTCACTAGTTTTTGCTATAACTAGCTGACCCGGCAGACGTTGTCATGCTTTTAGTATTTTAAAGTGAATACTAAGTAAAAAAGCAGAAGAAAAAATAATAGTAAAAAATAAGAAGAAATTGTAGGAAAAAGGAGTAGAAAATAAAAGTGGAGCATGGTGCCATACCCACTAATCCGACAAACTGAAAGAATACGTATATATGTAGGGGAGAGTGGTTTTAAGTCGGCACTGTAATGTTTTGCCAACATGTTGACAAATTTGAATTAATTTGACATAGTGAAAACCAGGCATTAGAGTTTTTGCCGAAAACAGTGGGTAAGCAGGGTTTAATGGCACTTTAATGCCTTTGGTCAAATACCACTAACCTTTGTCTACAACTCTATGTCGTTCGGATCAGTGTAGAGTGATTTTTGTGGTCGCAATGCCACGCAAAGTGAAGAAGTCGGTTTTTGTTATTTTTCAAAATAGTGGTCCTAAGCCGGCACTCCCCTGGTCCTGAGTTGGCACATAATTTTAATGGACAAATTTAAACCATTTACAATGAAAAAGCATGTAGAATATTGTCAAACATTTATAGAATTGAAAATTTTCTCCATTACAAAAATTAATCTCAAAAAGAAAGAAACAAATTAAAAAAACTGCTGGAACCGATGAAACTGCCAAGGGCGTTCATCGCTCATTTTAACTGATTTTGCATAACGAAATAACTAATAAAATTATAAAATTTGTAACGAACCTTCCTCGTTCCTTTTCTTTTAGACAGGGTATACTCAGCGAATAACCAGGATGCGTAAATAATAATTCACGATAATTTGTTTCGATTTTCTAAGTATGTTCACTTTTTTATTCATATTCTTCACTGTTGTTTTGATTACACTTAATTCGTTAGTATTTTTATCCTTTGTACCTGCTATATTGTTTGTTTGTTCGCCTTCGTTGGTGCTTGTTTCACTTTATTTGCCTTTTTTTGGCGCTCAGGTTTCTTACTGCGGCTTCGTTGCCGCTCGTTGCTGTTCCTGTATTTACGATGCATGTCCTCGTGACACGATGGCAAAGTCTTTGTCGTTTGCTGTATGGTCAGTGGCAACTTTGTTTGTAGTACACCAGTGAGGCTGTCGCACACCCTGGAGTTAAATGAATACCTGATCTTTTATACCTTGGTGTGATGTCTCACTCGCAAGGCCCAATAAATACCTGAACGATTTCTGAGAATTAAAGAGGAATCAAACGTGCTGTCGCTTCGTTTGATATTAGCTACCAATGTCTAAGCCTTATCATTCTGTGCTGACGCAACCGTAAGGAGTATTTCATATAATCTAACAAAGAGAAGAAGAAATGACCTGTGCCACAGTCTAAGTCTGAGTGACTTCTTCTGTGCGATACCTGTCCTTTTATATAAATTTTTTCTTGTTGTACCGTATTATTTCCGTTCTGTGAATTGTATATATTATAGGTTAGGTTGGAGTGGCTGTCGAGAGACACACTTAGGCCTGAACGGCCCATTGTGATACCACATAGTTGGACCTACAGTTTAACGCCGATTCCGAACGGCGGTGTGGCAATTTTTTATCGGCTTGGTGGTTTTGCCATTACCAACCAATATGTGTACTTGTACACTATCTTATAATCATACACTTCATATTGATAGTGAATATAAGAAAGTAATGAAAATTAACCACCAGACGAAGACGGGAATCGAACCCGAATCTCCCAGATGAAAGTCTAGTGCACTATCCACTAGGCTATCGAGGTCGTCTATATATTTTATATAAATAAAATATAAATATTAATATATGTTTTAACGGCATATATTCGTATATAGGTGCTAGTCGGTTAGGGTTGTGCGATTAAAATTGCTGATTTTATGTCGTCACAAATTCTTTTAAAAAATTTTCCCTGTGAGGCGCCTGTTTCACTGGGTTAATCGAAAAACTGATAAGAGATAAGCAACATGCAGTTAAAACCAGGGACGGAAAATAACTATTATTCTCCATTTTTCATATAAAAAAAACACACAGAAAAAATAGTCGTAAGAAATTTTCAAATATACGATTGTGATCCTGACTGACTAAACTTCTTTAATATCGTATATCTGCCTTTTAAATTCATGACTTTTATAGTAATAAGCTAAATATAACTCTTATTAGTACCTTTTATGGTTTTTGACCATAAATAATAGTTTTTTTGGCTTTTATTTTGTCGGCCAAAAATAAATAGTTATTATCGGACTCCGGGCGATAAAAAACTTATTTTATGACTTTTATTTTTTCAGACATGAATAAATTGCCAACTCTATTTATAAAAAACGGTCTAAAAGTCACTAATAAGAGTTATATTTAGCTTATTACGATAAAAGTCACAAAATTTGTATCGGATACTCGATACTTTTGGAAACATAGGTTTTAACAAAAATAATTAAATGTTGCTATAAAAAACTCATACGTCATTTCTTTATGATTCACGTGTTTTTAGTTGAAACATCTCAAACACATGACGTAAAGTCCTAAAACTGAGTACTCCATCGTGATCAGAGAAATGATGTATGTGGTGCCTGGCGTTTTGCGTTGAGCAGTGAAGATTTGTCTCTTTAAACGAGTGTTCGATAAAGTACGTACTCGATACTTTTTTCCGATATATTCGGTGGCATCGATACTTTTATTCGGTACAAGTAATAAGTAAAAATATCAATACTATGAGGGTATGTATACATTTCATTTTAGGGTTTTTATACATTTCCTGCTATTACGCACACGAAACAAACCCGAATGAAAAATCGAATTTATCGGGCACACACACAACCAATTGAACTTTTTAAATATTTACACATCTGTAGCAGCTTCGCAAGAATATAAGAAAATGGAATTCCGTTTGCACGAAAAATTTATACCGCACTTACGTTGTCAACCTAAAACTGAAGTGACAATTGTCAACATAAATGTCTACTAACCTGTCATACGACAAAAAGATTAATCCGACACACGCGCTATCTCTGTGAAACGCGGGGTGCTAGCTTAACCCACAGTGCCAACATAGGGCTAATCTCCCCTATATAGGTAAATAGGAATGTGCAATAAGGAACGCATTACATGAAAAAGTGTCCACGGAAGGTAATACATGGAAATTTGTGAAATACCCCCCAGTAAAGATGTTATCACATCAATACTGCTAAACATACTAAATCTTAACACCGTACTACAGATTGTTCCTGCGATATCTCATCATGAATATTCAGTTTATATGGGAGGTGCCACACGCCTTTTTCCAATTCTACCAACCTCGGTAATGATAAATATGTATCACTTGTGTCCTAAATCTTAGCACCGTACTACAAATTTTCCCTGCGAATAGCTTATTTTAAGCCTGTTGACAAAGCAAATATATTCCGAGAATATCAAGAAGAAAAAGTTATTGTATAACATATAGACGCACTAACGATTTTATATATAAAGATTCAGTAACCAATTTCACTATCGTGAACAATTGATAGAATTTATTAATTGGAGGAAACCCGCGTTGATTATGTTCCTCTTGCCTTGGTTTCCGAATGGCTCTTAATAAATTTTTCCTCTTTTTTGTTTCGAAAAAAAAATTGGTAGAAAAATCATGCATTTGCACTACAAAAATGGTCATTAGTCACAGCTGGTAAGAATGAAAATAACAATTTTGCGAAGCATTTTTTAACAAAATGATTTAAACGCAACTAGTTTTTATTTAAGTATCACTTGAAAGTAGTTTTTTATAAAGAAAATGCGGTAAATGCAAAAGGTAAATTGGCAAACTCTTTTCGACTGCTCATAATAATTGTCGATCTAATAAGAAAAAGATAAAGATTGCTTTTTTTCGGCTTTTTTTTGTAATAAAATGCAAGAAATAGTCATCACTAATACTTATATATATTTAGCAATTACTCGTCCAACCGAAAATACTGACATAAATACTTTACACCATATAATTTGTCACAATAGTACATAATTAAACTGATCATTTTTTAAATGTACATCTAACTATAATTTCAACACTTTTCAGTATTACGAACTATACACTTTTCATAACTGGTTTGAGTAAATTGATATCAAAAACTAAAAAAGAGTTTTCAACTATTGTAAACATAGAACTGACATCAATTTTTATGTTCAAAGCACACATAACATGACAGTTTAGGAAATCATACAAGAGAAGTACATCCTTTTCAATAAAATTCTAACTTTATAAAGAAAATGTCGTGTCTTCTGACTACTATGTAGAAATATATGGAGCCCCATTCTGTCTAGCATGGGAGATGAACAGTGATAGATGAATGTACATATACTCGTATTTTACAATAATGAAAAGTTTTCACGTTTCTGTAGAAAATTTAATTATAGCAACGACAAATAGAACAGTGTGTGTGCTGAAAATAAATTACAATTGATAAATTTGCATAGTTGGAATAATTTTATGATGTTTCTTCTTGATATGTACAAACTTATTGCTCAAATCTTTTGTTTTCTTTTGATGTTTTGTCTGCCTTTCCATATCTGTATGCATATACAAGTTTACTACACAAATATTTTGTTTTTGTTTTTAAGTGATTTTTATACTTTTCATAGTATTACTAACTGAACAAAAGTAGGTTTTTTTGGCAAAAGTTTATCGGGCATAAAAACCATTCAAGCAGAAAACCAATTTTTAGAAGTAACATTCAGCAACCTACTCCTGCAGCATGCATCTTTGCAGCATTGATGTAAATAACAACAGCAGCATCTCTATGAACTGGCCAAGCGAGTCTGCTTCCTCTTCTATTTCTTCTTCATCTTTTTTATCACTTGTGACATTTTGTGAGTGTATAGGTATATAGAATTTATTTTCTGTTTTTGTTTTCATTACAACAATTTGATGTTGCTGATGTCGATTACGATGTTGGTGCTGTTGTTGTTAATGCTGATACGGCCCACAGGTATACACATTTTTTACTACTGACGTCCGTTTGTTTGTTACGTTCTGGTTACTTGTGTTAACGCTTTTGGCATTTTTGTGTCTGTTGTTGTTGTGTTGGTGTAAGTATTTGAATTTATATTTTTTAGAATCTAACTGGTATGGAACAATCATGAAACTTCACACGCACTCGTACTTTCTTCAAATGCTTAAATGCACTTATGGCGAATTAGTGCAGCTGATCTTCTTTAATTGGAGGTGATTCGATGATGCTGTTTGCTCCAAGCATTAATTGTTTTGAATTTAGTAGTTGGCTTGACAAGATTCTTTTAGTTTTGCTTTTCGCCACACTTGTCCAACTTTTTCTTTTCTTTAAAGAATCAAACGAGCAGTCAGTCAGCGAGAGCGACCGGGGGCGGAGGAGCGAGGAAAGTGGAAAAAGTAAGAATACCATAAAATTATAAACTTAATTGAAAAAATAAAAGACTGCAAGTGAAAAAGAAAACTGGGTTATTGGGAATATTAATAATTTTATGGTATTTCAATTCGAAATGAAAAATTTTGCATATGCAAAAGTTTTACAGAACAAAGCGAAAGGAAGTTTAAGAATTTTAATTTATATTTTCGCGTTATGCGTTAAAATTCAAGTTTTTTGTCGGAGTTTAGTATTAAGCTGTTATCAGTCAGACAAATCAGAGCGAGCGTGTGTGTTTAGTCTTTCATTTTCGCAAATGTAATGCAAATTTATTGCAGAGTAATGCTCATTTATTTTAATTCATTCGATATTGTTTTTGTAATCTATTGGTTTAATTTTCCAATAAAAGTGAAATTTAATTTGTATAAAAAAAATTGCATAATGCCAGAATGCGTAAAGTAATGGGCCAAAAACATAAACTATAAAAATTCGCAATCACAGAAAATTGTGTCACAATCACACTTCATAGTTAACTCAATAAAAGAAGAAACACATTAAAATGTCAATTACACAATTTATCATACGTTGATTGTCGTTAATTGTCGTTATCATAATCGCTACCGTATGCAATAAAACTTTCTACCAAAAATGAGACAAAACATTTTAATTCAATTACGGCATTCGATTGATTTCTGTTTTTGGCTTTTGTTTTCTTGGCTATAAATAAAAAGGTGTGTGCACATGCATGGCTTTTAATGTTAACTTCTAGATGTACCACAGTATTGAGTGCTCTTTGTGTAATCAATAATTTTAGCTTGTTTCGTAATTGTTCACGAAAATGCGAAATGTCACAATTGCACTTTCTTTAAAACAATATACACAATTTTGCATTTATTTCTTTTTTATACAATTCAAGAAAATAAGCTGATTCCCATAAACTCGTAAATGCTGTGTAAAGTCGTAAAGTGTGTAAACTTGTTAACATTTATATGAAATTTGGCAGCAAATTTACAAGGTTCACGAAGCATTTACGAGTTTATGGGGATCAGCTTAATATACTCGAACATATATGCCGATAGTACTGTGTGAATGTTTGTATGTATGTATGTAAGCGTGTATTAGGCAAGCTTTACTATTTAATTATGCAGCGCATGTTCT
Organism: Toxonevra muliebris; assembly: GCA_963691655.1. Lineage (NCBI taxonomy): Eukaryota > Metazoa > Arthropoda > Insecta > Diptera > Pallopteridae > Toxonevra > Toxonevra muliebris. The sequence continues at coordinate 9,830,525 of OY829326.1, read as the reverse complement.
TTATATAAACGACAGTTTTTTGTGTTCATGTGTACTGATTTCAATGGATTTATTTTTATATAATTTATTGCTATCGGTGTTTTTATTTACTTGCGCCCTTCTTTTTGCCAAAAGATTACACAAGAAAACGAAAGATTTAAGACAAAAACTATTTTTGAAATGAAAACGAGAAGTTCGTGGGAGTAAAATTATTCTCTTATAATAAGATGGCTTGGATTGAACTAAAGTGTATAGTGTAAATAAATTATTAAATACTTTAAATCCTTTGTTGAAAGAAAGAACAAGTAAATTGAAAATTGTTGTTTTCGAGAAAGATGTTATCCGAAAGCATTTTTTTTTTTCAAAATAAGCATGATAATAAATATTTTTTTTATAATCTGGGTGGATTTTTAATAATTCTTAATGAATTGTATTTATAGAAAGTGAAATATCGTCGGCGTTCTGGCAGATTTAAAAAAGTCAATTTCTTTAATTTCTGAAATGAAGTTAATTTATGCTTGGTGCGCTCCAAACACTGGCAAAACATAAAAAGTCAACAGATTTATATACACGTCAGTATACGTTTCAACTGGAGTATCAAAAGTCTTATTTATTATGTCATTCGAATTATAGAAGCTAATTAATACCGATCCATTTAAAAAAATTAATTTGGACTCAGTGGTTTTTGCTTGAACGACGACGATATCGTAATAATTATTTTAAGCAGATCAATCGTAGTTCGTAAGTATAACTAGCAATATTGGTTATCAAACTCCAAGATATATACAGCCCTATTCTAAATATTCCCGAAATCAAATACCCGGGAAAGTTTGTTTCTTCTCCCCGTATTCTATAGAAAAAAAAGGAAAAAAAGAAATTTTCCCGCTGATTTCATTCGGAAATATTTCGAATATGGCTGATAATTTAGCATTTGAAAAGCCATGAAGTAGAAATTTATAAAAAATGTCTACTGCAAATAAAATATTGCATAAATAACCCATAACAATTAAAATTTTGTTTAAAAATAACGGAAACCATGTTATGCTGGCTGTTAAGTAGAATGAGTTAAATTAGGTTGTTAATATCACTGATAAGGTTTTTAATTACATATTACACCAATAAATAATAACCTAAATTAGGCAAAGAGGCTCCCTTCCTCTTTTTTCCTAAAACGATACTGAGGCTACGTAGATAACAAATAAAAGTGGTATCATAAAAAATAAATTCACTTGCTTCTACATAATAAACTTACATCAGCTGAGATGAACAGCTTTCGAAAACATTCAAAAGCAACAATAATCCATAAAATTGTGCTTCCCTTTTTTTTAATCACAACGGTTTCTTGTATGCCTTTCAAATGACGTTCAAAAATAGAAAAAAATAATACCGTTCTATTTAAAATTTGATAGACAACACCGCACAATGAGCACAAAAATGAGGTCAAGTGCAATTAAATCACATAACAATAACTCAATTTTTGCAGCAAACAAATAAACGAATTTATACAAACACTTCAAAAATTCAAAAAATAGTTAAGGTGGTAAAAGAAAATTTTATTTTTCACTCAAAAATTTCAGTTAAGAGATCAACTCATAGAGAGAATTTCACTTTTTTGTTCATAAATTGTCAATTCTAATTCGTTTTCCTCACAAGAATTCTCTACGAAGTAGAAAAGTATTTTTCAAATTTTCTTTTTATCCTTAAAGCATAAATCACATACACATGAACGTGAAAAACCGTTAACAACCGCGCGCGCAAACGGATAAAACTCAACTAATGCCAGCCACCAGAAGCCAGTATTTGAAAAAAAATGATATCAAGTTACACTGGCGTGGTAGTAGTAGTAGTTGTCTTCTTCTTTTTCATCGTCATCGTGATCGTAAAGTTATACTTGCAATAACATCGTCCCAACGATGATTTCGAATTTGGTCGGTCAAAACCGCCAAATTTTGTGCTTAAAGCAAACAACAAAAACGTATAAACAGCATAAGCATGCAGCAGAGGGTTATAGTTTTTTTTTTGTCAATAGAGTCCAGAAGGAACACGTTTAAGCCAAGTACATATTTATTAGTTTGTGTTTATTTGGTATGTGTGAGTGGAAATTTCAACACGTGACAGTTAAAAAGTGAGCAAAAGATTTATGTGGCTTTTTTTTTTAGTAATTTAGTAAAATCATAAATATAAAGAATTAATTTGGTTATCGATTAGCTCATATACTGTTCAATGAGGTCAAAGCTAATATAACATTTATTTGTAGTTGTTATGGTAATTATCAAAAGTGTGCTATCAGATACATAATTTTAGTTCAACTACTGTGAAATTCACTCTCATAGAACTTGAACTTACAAGCGCATTGTGGTTGTTATGGTCAATGAAAGATGTTCTTCTTTTGGTGAAATTTATCTTTGTATGAAAATATGAATATTTCTTAAATGTTTTAATATTTATGTAATTTATGGTTTGTCTATATGATATTTATGTCTAATTTTTGCATAGAAACTTATTGCAGCTCGATATAAAATTTTTAAATACGTAGATAGATATATGTATGTATTTACATACATATGAAAATGAACCCTCATTAAATATGCAACCACACGCAATTTCATGAAGTGAAATGCATTTTATGTAAGATATGAAAACTTTTAGTAGGTATTTATTTATTTATTTAATAAAACAGAAATAAATTTTTTTTTGGCTCACGTGGTGAAATTTAAAAAGGTTTACTGTGGCCAATAAATCGTTATCAATGAAAAATTTTTGAACGTGACTGTAAAAGTTGTTATGGATATCATTTACTTTTCTTATTTTTTTGCTTTCTTTTATGGTTTAACTTTGAGGGTGTTAGTATTGGCAACGATCAATATCAATAATTTGTCAATGTGAAGTATAATTTTTTATTAACATATTTCGCAAACATGCAATATTGATTGATATATTCGAGCATTTTCCGATATTCTTGTGAATTAACTTTTCATTACAGGGTTGTGACTAAGATGTGACACCGCAAATTAAACCAAAACATTTTTTCAAAATGTATTGGTGTATATATTGGAAAATACGACGGCCTTTAAATTTCATGGTGATAATTTTCCATAACTCTACTTTTTGAGATACATACAATTGTACAACAATTATTTTTTACTTCTTTTAAAATTTTTAGGCAACTCTTCTTAATTGCAGTTCTCGATTGAATTTCTCGACTTGACATCATCCTCACTTTCATTGTTTCTGCACAAAATTTCTCAATTTATTTGAGTCAAATCTAAAGGATTTCAAAAATTTCAATACCATTTTTAGAGGAACGTTCTCACAAAAGTGTTTCTGTAACAAAAATGAGTCGAGTTGAGTCGATTGAACTTTGATTGAAAGATACATATTGTGTATATGTACATACAACTTAGTAAAATATTTTTACTTAGAGAATATTCACAGACCGGGTCACAAAACCACAAAAAAACAGCATTGAATGGAAGCTTGGGGACGGGTTAATTTGAAAGGAAGGATGGGCGCAAAAACCGCACAAAAAAGAGGTTTGGAAGTCGGTTGCGAACGAGCTAAATACGTTGGACGGTTTTTTATTTTTAAGTCGGACCAATTGAAGAAGAAAATGAGTCTTCACTATTTTTAGTGCCAGTGGAGTGTGATTTCCCTTTGTTTAATACGAAAATATGTATAATAAAAATATTTGCAACAAATAACCAAACAAACAAAGATTGTACTTAATAAAAAAATTTTGAAGAAAACAATTTTATAAAAGCAAATGACATTTATGGGTATATGCAAATATTTCACTTGATTCACTTTCATATATTCCTTTTCGATTCCTCTTCCATTCCTATTCTATTCATTCTAAATTGTTCTCGATTCTCATTTACAGAAACACTTCTCGTACAATCGACAACGGCCGATATAAATATGTGAAACAACATTTTTAAGTCCCAACGTGTATTTTCTATATTCAAATTAATAAAATGTGGACAATCATATTTTGATTGACTCTCTTCTACACTCTTCCTTCCTAAGGACTAAAATCAATTAGATTTTATATAAAGTTTGCAAAAAAAAATTTATAAATATTAAGATTACAGTTTTTTTAGCCCGTTATCATTTTTGTGAAAATCCGCCGTATTCTAAATATTCCTGAAATTAAATCCCCGGTGTAATTTGTTTCTTTTTCCTTCTTTTTCTATAGGAATACGGAGATTTCATTCGTGTCCCCTTCCACCTATTCGTTACGTTTCATTTCTAATTAGTTCAACACATCTGTCACATTCAGCCAGTGATGTTAACTGTACAGTAATTACTGTATTTTACAGCAATTTGATGATATTTTAAGGTTTGTACAGTAATTCAGTAATTCGTTTGAATTATAGAGTAATTATTTTAAAAAGCATACAGTAGTATACAGTAAAGTACCTCAAGTCCCATACAAAAAACGATCGGTCTTGTTGTACACCTTTAAAAATTAATCTTGGTTTAGTTTATGATGATTTCCAAAATATTTCAGGTCTAGCGATTACCGGATAAAACGTATTAAAATCTCATTATCTCGAGTCTGCTAGAAGATTAAAAAAAAATGTATACAGAATCCTAGAATTTTTGAGTATCTATTATTTATGAACTTTTAAAAGTAACCTACCAAAAAATGTCTTCGTACAAAAATCGATTTTTAGATGACCCAGCTCTCGAACGGTAATCGCTATAGCTTGAAATATAAAATAAACCTAGGTTTCTTTTCAGGGGTGTACAAACACAAATTTTTCCGTGAAGCTCTTTAGTAAACAGTATTATTCAAAATTGTAAGCATAATTGATTATTTATTATTTTTTTTATAAATTGTTATGCGTCTTTGAAATAAGCTTTGGAATTTCATTAGACAAAGTAATAATTTATCAATACATTTTTGGAATATTTAAATTCTTTAAATTTTTTATAAATAAATTTAGCAATACCGCAGGAACTAGCCTCAGCAAGTTTTTTTACATCTCAGTAATTTAGGGTAAAAAATATCTAACCATCCATAAAAGCTTAATATAATTTTAAAAAAAATGTTATTAGCTTTGACGGTACTACTTTAACTCTTCTTGGATTAACACGTATTTTTATAAATTTGCTAACACTGATTTAATTTTCGACAACCAGTATGTAAGCGTTTTGTGAATTAATTGTAATTGTTTTTTAAAAAAGGGTAACAAAATTTGTTAGCACTGCTCTTTAATATTAAAGCGTTTATTTATCACTTATGCAATACAAAAACATTCATAAGTTTTATTGAATATTCTAAATTAATGTTGAATCTTACTTACCAGACTTTTTTTATCATATATTTTTCACTATAACTTAAAGAAATAAACTGTAAAAAATACTTCTGAATCAAATAATTTTCACGGCCACAATGCCTGACTCTTCATTTTTAAATAACCACAACTTTTGAAGTAGAGCTGGAAAAAAAAATGCTTTGTGAAAATCTCTCTAAAAACTAGTAAAAAACATGGGGCTCTCGATTTAAAATAAAGTTGCATCGGGGTTTAATTTAAGTTTCCATAATCAGATACATAAAAAGTATATGAAACAGAATTTTATGTGACAGTTCTCTATGCGTCGTTACGTTACGTTATAGAGTTTCAGAAAAAATACGCGTTCCCAAAAACAACCATGTAAATTTACAAATTTAACATAATTTACGAGTTTACACGTTCTAGGGAATACCCTTACTATTAATTCTTTAATAATTGGCATTTTGGCACCTTGTGCCAGATTAAAAAAAAGAATCAAAACAGGTCGAAATCTGCCACGTTTTGTGCCGATAGGGCAACCCTTCAAGCAAGAGTTGTCATTTTAACGTGAATGGCAATAAGACGTAGAAGAAGAAAACGCTTTGTGTGTTGGTTATTTTTTTCTAAGAAACTTGTCTGCATTATTATTATTTCTTAGCCTTGTTGCTTGCATTTGGCCTGCGCCTAGAGTGTTGCATAAACAAAAACTATGAAATAAATCACCAGAAGTATTCTAAACAAAATAGCAATTGACTAATTTAATAATTTGCATCAAAAGTGATAAAAATGACAGCGCGAAACCCTCAAACGTTGATGGCGCTTCCAAATGAAGAAAATTTTGATTTTCTCTTTAAAATTGTGTTAATTGGTGATTGCGGTACAGGAAAAACTTGTATTGTTGAACGTTTTAAAACAGGGAATTTCATTGAACGGCATGGGAATACAATAGGCGTAGATTTTTCAATGAAAACAATCAAGGTGGAGAGCAAACTCGTGAAGGTAAATGAAGTGTGAAATTTTTGGCAGGTGTGCAGAGTGTAGAGGATCACAGGTGGTTTATTAAGGTTGCCTTTTGATATCGCTAAATTAGTATCTGAAGGCCATGAGTAAATGATACCTATCTATCAAACTATCAAAATTGGGCAAATAGCAATAAATCAATGCTGCAGTTCTTTGCTTTATCTGAATCTATTTAAGTGATGAGAAAATCCATTTGTTGAAAAGTATATCTATTGCTTTTCTTGTGTACGCTTCTGTACAATATATTTATCATTATGCTAATTACGTTTTCTAATATATTTTTCACATTCGCAGCTGCAAATCTGGGATACTGCCGGCCAAGAACGTTTTCGCACAATCACCCAAAGTTATTATCGCTCAGCAAACGGTGTTATTATCGGTAAGGGGCTTGCAACTTTTATACGCTCGTTCATTTTAGTAAACATTTAAACAAACATTCAGGGTACTTTATCATATACTTGACAATATATTCTAATGAAACCAAAACTTAGTGTACAATCTATAATTCGCATGCTAAAAATAAATGATGACAGCGTATGAAAGAAATTGATTTTTGTGGTCAAAAACCAATATTTATTCTTGTTACTTGTTCTATGTACTAACAGTTTACGATATTACCAAACGTACTTCCTTTTCGAATCTACAAAAATGGATTGAGGAAGTGCGGCGCTACACAGCCTCCAATGTAGTTATAATTCTGATTGGTAACAAATGTGATTTGGAAGATGAGCGCGAAGTGGAGTTTGAGGAAGCGGAACAGATGTGCCAGTATATTCCCGAGATATTATTTGTAATGGAAACCTCAGCAAAAGAAAACATGAATGTTGAAGATGCATTTAAATGTCTAGCAACGGAATTGAAGGTACGTAAAACTTAAAAAGTAAAATAATTTGCATAAAAATACGAATGCTCATTTTATATTTAACAGCGACGGCATGATGCTAGCAATGTGCAGCCGGACGATGAAGATGCCATACATTTGGGTCAAAGTAAACCTTTGAAAACTTGTAGTAGTTCTTGTAACTTAACATAGAAAGATATTTTAGTTTTGTAAGAAGCGTGTTTGTTACAGTTGTGATCAAATTTTAGTGGCTACGATATTTTCGTTTAATTTTAGAGCAAAACTAATCTTTTGTTTAAATAATTTAATAATAATAATTTATTAATAGCTATTTTTATTAAAAATAAGATGCCAGTTTAAATATCAGTGCTATTTATTCCATTGTTTTCAATTAAATTAATCGACTAAGAAAAAGTACAAAATAGTATGCACCCAAACAACAAAAAATCTCACAAATAGTGTACTCATAAGAAAATTTAAGTTTTTCCTTTTGTTTTAATTGATATAATGAACACGAGTCAATTAATTTTATTAATACTAATAAAAATATTACAAAAATAAATAAAACTAATACATAATTCTCAAGCAAAAAATACATACGTCCTTTTTAGAAATTTTGTAAATTTGGGAGTATAATTTGTAATTTACACAAAAATATTTGTTAATTTTTTCTTATAGTTGTGTGAATATTTCTTTTCCTCCTTTTCTGTACATTTCCAAGAAATTCGCAAATAAAATCGAAACAATTTATATTGCAACTTAAGAGAATATACTTGTGTTTATGAATTTTTTGAATATTTTTTTTCATTCTCACTGACTTTGTGGCACTAAGTTAATTTTTTTAGTTTTTTTTTTTTTTTTGAATCTGCAACGTGTATATAAACAGAAAATTATTTTACAAAATGAGCTTCTTGAGAGTATTTAATTCGTGTTTTCCATTTTTGATAGCACCAACAATGGATATTGACGGTTTGTTTCCATCTTTTCAATTGTATTCAGAATTTATTTACGTTCTTCGTTTTGCAGATGATTTTCCTCCTGATGACAGAGATTTCAATGAAAAATTTTGTTTTGAACTTGATGATGAAGTAACAAACAAAAGATATCAGCAGCAACTTTTGGATAGATATGCAGTAAAATGTCAAATTCACATTGAAGCTAATAACAATAGCAACAATGAAGGGCAATGCAGCAGCAGTTGTAATAATCTGGCAATAAACAATGCAGAGACAATAAAAAATAACGTTAGCTACATGGTTGTCAATGATATTCTAAATGAAATTACTTACTGATATTGTAAGAAAACGGACAACAACAGTAACTGGTTGATGCAGTACTACAAAATTATTTTTATTATAATTGTTGTATAATATATAAACTGAAACACATTCAAGCTTTACAAATAAATTCGATTTACATATTTCAATACATACAACAGCAAAAATCATGCTAAAATATTTTGTGTACAGAAATTTATGATTTTTTGTTGATTTGTTTTGTCTTTTTATTGGTTTTGCGTATGTGACGTTCAGCATGTTTTCCTGGAGCAGTAAGATCATAACGAAATATAATGCAGCGACGATCAAAAAAAGTTTTCAAGTCCTAAAGCCAAAGAAGATGTAAACATATGGATATGAATACAATATTAATTAAATTTGCTTACCTTAGGCTCATAACGATAGCCTAAACTTTTGAGAAACAAGTAAATCTCCTGCAAATCGATGGGTTCGTACATTAGAATGGTCTCGTGTAGCGCAACACTCGAGCACACAAGATTATACCATGCTATGTGAAAGGGTAACAGCGGTTGTGATATCTAAGATATACGAAAATATTATAAATATAAATGCTGCAGTTATTGTAAATTAATATTAATTTACCTTTTTGCTAACATTTGTTTGCAAAATATACTCTTCATTACCAACTTCCATAAAAAGCTCTTGTGAAAAGCGTAGTAGTATATTACCAGCACAATCTTCAAAAATCAGTTTATTTTCACGTTTGCTTACAGATGTTGAAGCTATCTCTTTGTTGCTCTGACTTAGATTGGCATTAGCTTCTTCAACCTGCTTCTTTTTCTCCTCTGTTTCTTCCTGCACTATTATGGGATGGGTTTGATTGTATATATACTCTAGTATTTTGACTGCCTGTTTACGTTTCAATGGTTTTATGCCATAATTATAGAGCTGCTTCAACAGTTCAGATTCTGTTTGGTGCGTAAAATCCGGTTTTGGCTTTGAAGTTAAACGTACCTTATAGGTTTTACCATTTATCACATGTTGTTCAAGCAAATCTTTTAAATTTTCTGTTTCCGGCGAATTTTTCGTAGGTGTTTTCCGCTTTCGTACTTTTGTAGGTGTTATAAAAAGTTTTTTGGGACTGCTATAATGCTCTTCGTCTTCTAACCGAAAGCTTATTTCTGCAGTTAGTAATTTCTCCAAACCTGCAGGTCCATTTTGATGCAAAGTGTTTCGATTTGGCGGACTGCCATAAATTATTCTATCAAACTCATCATAGTCTTCAGTTTCTTTCGGTGGTTGCACAGCTGTCTTCAACAACTCATTGAATTTTTGTGTACTTTCACTGCTACAACGTTTCATAAATTCAGCATTTTCGCTAGGTGAACTCAAAAAGGAAGCATCGAAATTATACCCAGATTGAGCTGTTGCTTTTATTGGTGGTGGCGGAGTCTTTTGTAAGAGCGTTTGTGTGTAAGGTTCTGAATAATTATCTAGTATGCCAAATTCTTGACGCTCCCTTGACAAGTCACTAAGCGATGGTGGCAAAAATTCAATTGATTTCTGTGGTGTAGTTAAAAATTGACTAAAAATTGGCTCCACATCGCCATCAAAACTTAAAGTGGATGTGGTTTTTGTAACAGATGAGCGTGCGGTTTTATTATCATCCACTAAATCCAAGATTGTAAATTCATGCTCAATGCCATTGTCTTCCTGACTATATTCGAAAGAATCATCTAAAACCAAATTGCCACTTTCTTCTTGCGTTGTCGCATCATTTTCTTCTGTAGATGATTTAGAAACGAAAGAAAATGAGTGATTTGGCATTTCATTTGACGTGTCTTTGTCCGCTTTTATACTTTTGTCTGCCTGTCGTATTGAATAGTTTATTTCATCATCTGATAGCATTAAATATTCATATTCATTGTTATCAGCATCATCTTGTGTCAAGTCAATGCTATCTTCGGAATATTTTAATGGCGAATTGAAATCATCCTCAATTAAAGTAAATGAATTTGATTTAATGCGTTTAAGGGGCGATTTGTTATTCAAAATTTTTGTCGGTGTTTTAAAAATATTTGTTACATTCCCATCCAAACTTGAATCAATGTAGTCAGGCCTGATTTGTGTGCGGTTAATGTTTCGCAAATTGCAGCATTGTGGGTCATCAATTTGTGTCATCGAGAGAGATTTTCTATTATTTTCATTTGTTTTTCTTGGTGACCGCAAATATTTATTGCATAATTTTTGAAAAATGTCATCATTCAGTGATGCTCTATGCGGAGATGTTTTCTTCATATGAACATTTGAAATGAGTTGGTCGACATCTTCAAAATGGTTAAAACTTATATCTTCTTCTACAACATCCTTAAGTATTGAATCATATACAGAGAAGTCATCTCCATTTTTATTATCACTTGTTTGATTTAATTTGATATTGTAATCTCCAACAGATTTAAGAGTTTCGTTTGAGTTTTCCTCTGTCAAATCTATTATTCGATCTATGTACATAATTTGATTACTATATTGCTCTTATATGATTTAATTTAAAAGTACCTGCTATTGAAACGTTATTAATTTCTTCCGTATAAATAGTCTTTACTAAACAGAAAAAACAAGCTTAAAAAAAGTATAAAGGACGCTAGCCACTAACACTAACCTTCATCGCTGGAATAAATCTCATAGGTTGTAATACCATGTTGATTCTGTTTTGTTGAGTTATTTTCGACAGCTTCGTATATAGTTTTATCTTTAAATAAATTACTTTGAGATCCAAATACATAATTCATACACAAAGGCGTTTTAAATTATTATTTACCTTCTTCCATTTCACTATCTGTATCCGCAAATATATCGGGAGAGGATGCTCTAGTTCTTTGAGTTGGTAAAACTGATTGTGTGCAGGTGGAGGAGCAGCTAACTTCATTTTGCTGGGGTTCCGGAGGAAAAATATTTTTCTGATCTAACTTTAATTTCTTATCTGGTGGTTCCTTAGTAGACTTTTTTGGGCTCTGAGGTAAAGCCGAGATATTATTAAAAACAGAATTAATTTTTGCTGAATTTTCGGGGATTTCTTCTATCAATTCTAAAAGTTTATCCAATTCATTATGCTCTAAATTATTTTTATCAATAACAGCAATATTTCTTGAAGAAGTTAACGCATCTACAACCTCCATTTCAACATTTGATGCGGAAGATTTCGTACTTGTAATTACATTTCTTTGTACATTATTAATTCTTTTAAGCAATGTTTCTTCAGTCTTTTGTTCTTCTTCAAAATGCAATTGTTTTCGCAGGACAAAATGTTGCTCTAAATCAGCGTAAACTTTTTTGAGTTTTTCTTGCATATTTTTGTATTGACTACTCTTAAGTTTCGGAGACAAATCGCGTCCCTGAATTGCTGTCCAGTCTTTAAGCAGATGTCCTGCATTAACATGTGATACTTCAAATAAATCTTTAACAAAATAATTTTCTAATTCCATTGTTGATACATTTTCAGCATATCCTACAGTTTTCCGTTCTTGCTTCACTTGAATTTTCTTTAACGTGGAGCTAATGAGAGCATATTCGTTCAAAGGGCTTTCAGCTGCAGAGTATGTTACCATTTGTTGGCCAAGAAAAGCTTTTATTTTATCATTTAATTTTTTCTTTTGAAATTCAGGGTTGCGTAATGTGAGCGCTGTAAACTTATTAGCCCATTTAGATTTATGACGTCGATTGGCACCTGGAAGGAAGGCAGCTGCAATGATGTTGTAATCTAGAAATATACAAATAATAAATGGTGTATTGATTTTGGGTTTTTTTTTCGAACCTTCTCGTGCTGCAGTACGAAATCCATATTTTCGCAATTTAGTACGTATGTCCATCGTTGCTTTATTCGCTTGAACATCAGTATCTAGTACCACATCCACTACCATTTCGTCTTCATCGGTATCTGCACAAAGTACGCCACTATTTTCAGCTTCGGATTTAGAAATTGCTAAAGCTAGTTGCATTTCGTCAGGACTGAAATTGTCTGCCATGGAATGCTGCGCTGCGATTTCTGAAAATAATTGTTCATTGCGTAGGAATGCAGTTTTGATGTTGAGTTGCTTTTTGGGACGTTCTTTTAGTTTGTTAGTTTTCGTTGTAGCCTTTAATTTGGGTGCTCGTTTAATTTTCTTTTCAGGTGTTTCAAAATCATCCGAAGGTATTTCTTTTTTGGCTATAATGTGCTCAGGTATATCTTTAGAATTTTTAAATACAAACGCTGCAAGTTTTGTGCGTTTCGAGCGCTTGAGTTTCTCTGTTTCGGTGGCAGTGTTTTGAACTGAAGTCTCTTCGGGGGCCAATGGGGTGTTATCATTTTCTTTTATTGATATTCGTGCCGCTTTCCCACCTACGTTATTTTGATTTTGACATATATTTAAAGCAGGTTCCTCATCGCGATCTTCTTCATTTAAATATGTTTGTGAATTTGGAGTTGAAAAATATTTTGATATTTTTATCGTTTTTGCAGCTTCAAAGCTTCTTGTTTCTCTTAAAAAAGGGGACAAATAAATGAAAGCCGAAATAAATTTAATTACATGAGTCGGAAATTTATTAATATAACATTACAATCATAAAATAGTCTACTAACAAATTTATATTCATACCGTGTAGTTCCACCGTTACCGGTACCAGGTAATTGCAGTTTTTTTAAATTTGCTCTACGCGTCTCTCGGTTCATTTTTGTATATTTTTAGGCTTTATCGATTAAAAGTCTAAATTTTATACAAGAATTAACGTTCTGAAAAAGTTTTGTTTTTATCATCGATTGCTTCCTGAATAAATTTGCTGGTGTGCGCATTGGGCAATGAAAATAGAAGCCGTCGATCAATCTCGTCCTCTGAGGGATACAATAGCGTTTTGCAAAGCTTATCGTTGGCGTGACGAAATATTGGTGTATAGCTACATAATTTTAAGCAATTAATAAATATAATTAGATGTTTCAGATAACAACACTTACGCCCAAGCGGTGAATATTGCTGTCCCAGCAGCTATAAAAGCATACGCAAAACGATTGCGATAATGAAATGATGGGGTTCCGCGTGTGCGTCGTGGCTTTCGTTTGCTTTCATCAATTTGCTCCATTACCAAGCAGAGTTTAATGAATAATATTATATAATTTAAAACATTTCTGCGCACAAATTGCTAATGTAATAAGTACTAAATCATGGCCGCAAAAAACAAATCAAACCATATGGATATTATAAGGATGGCGTTGCCAGGTATCGAGAATGATAACGGCTGTGCTGCCATCTCTATTTCTAAGCCCATAAATGAGCCTTCTTATTCCGCCGCAGCTACACTCGTGTGAAAGATTACTCGGTGAAGGTTCAGCTCAGCGAACACCATGAAATTGTTCACCAAACAATAGAGAGAGCCTTTAATATATAAATGTGATGTGTTCGTTGAACAGCGACACACACTAAACAACAACAGCAGCAATCAAAGACAGTTCAATCAGACCAAACGAAGATTATTTCGTTCATTCGGGTGGTGTAAATGCGGCACAAAACTTAAATTGCTTTGAGCTGATTCATTTTACATTCGTTACCAAGGTTACAAAATTATTGTTTTATCCCCTATAAAATGAAAACAACGAAACAATTTGTATTTTACAGGCGGAAACTTAAAAATGTAAAAAATGAAGAAAAAAATAAAATGTATTTGTCCCTTCTTGGGGTTGCTCTAGGCAAACGACCCAGATATTGCAAAAATGGATTAACGGGGAATGTTCAACACAATCTACTTTATATCAAGTATAGCAGTAGGTGTTAGATTTGTGCTGGGGTATGTATTGCGCACGACATAAATGGCATGATTGCCGATTTGAAGGGCGCTACCCAACTTTGCACCACTTTCTTGTTTCCATGCGTACCTGCTCAAAAATACAAAAAAAAAATCACCCCAAGAACTTCTGCCTACTACCTTGATCGCTGCAGTATACTTACAAACGAAAAAATAAACCCAAGTAACCAAAGCTAAACACAATTCAACATCACTCAGTTACGATTTTCAGTACCATGTCATGACATTTGTTAATATGAAATGGTCTTAGAAAAATTAAAAGCTCCTTTTTTGCCAACTAAACCCATATTTCTGCCAAACTCGTACTCAAATGATCAATGAATTATTTTGTTTTGCTTTTGTAAAGTTTTATTTAACGACCAGCTAATTCATTCCGAGAAGTAGGTATAAACAAACTAAACATCATTATATTTAAAACATTCTAATATCCGTTCGTCTTTCTAAAACTTCAATGCAAGTTCTTGGTTTGAAATTCACAATGCCAATCTCTTTTAGTGCCTTCATTTTCTCCTCCAGTGTGTTTTCACCTTTCAACGATTCATGCAGGAGTAGCGCTGTTCCACGCGCAGCACTTAACAGCTTATTAGAATCGTGAATTCTGTAAATGCTAAATAGTTAAAATTTGTTTCTAAAACTCACTATACATACTTTTTAAAAAGTAAATCTGGTCTTCTGCTATATTGTCCAAATAGCGCGAAAAGATTACGTGTCATGTCATAGTTGAATTGGGCTGTACCAGCTGGCGTAAATTTTGTATTCATTACTAAACTGTCTAATATATAGTCATCGATTTGTTTGGCTATGAGACGTAGTGTGAGATTGAACAGATTAGAAGAAAGTTCACGTTCCAAGTTGTGCAGAACTGTAACCATAACCTGTGCGGGATATACAAAATAATACAAAAATATGGTATAAAGGCAAATATATTTACCTGAAACATTTCACCTGCACTAGGAGAAAGTATGAATGGTTCTTTTGAATTTTGTTCTGGCATTGTTGACCAGCAATCATGCCGATATGACATTGACTTTGCTTTTATTTCACTCACTGCTTTTGTCGCAAGATTTCTTATTAATTGCTGTGTCCAATGTTCAAGCTCATTGACGGGATGCTCAAAAACTGAATTGATTTCATCGGCATTTGGCCCCACTAAAGCAGCATGCAAATGCAAATAGTGCACATTTTCACCCCATTCACGTAGAACCATCGTAATGTAATTAATAGCATTTAATATTGAAATGCTTTCGACCATGCCGTTGCTGTATAATTGAACCAAGCGTCTTCTAAAATTGTCAATTAATTCCAATTGTAAAGTTAGAAATTGTAGCTGATGGCCTGGCTGTATAAGTGAATAATAACGATCTTTAATAGCTTCTAGTAGACGCACAAATTGATCGGCGCATTTAGGTATTTTCAATTCATCATCGAAAATATTCGGATCAATGAGCATCCAAGGATTTTCGCCTTGCAGTATTAAATCCATTTTGTCTGCACAAACTGTAAACAAAAAGGGAAATTTATTGTAGTTGTTCTATAGATTTACATTATTCATGTTAGTTACAGCGTTCTTCTAGAGAAATCCATTTGAGTAGATAAAATGGTTGTGTAATAACACAAATTGCGCTTAGAAAACTAGCGGGATAGCCAAAAGTTTCGCGTAGCTCTGCTTCAAAAGCAAGCGTTTCGTCAATCAAATGTGCAAAGAGATTTTCATCGCGACTGAGCTCTTCAATATCTGAAGCAAGTTTTTCAATTGTGAGTTGCACAAGACCTCGCATAAATTCCAGCTGAAATGTAGCAATTCGTTTTTTAAACCTATGTAGGCAATGTTCGAATTATTTTGCATACTTACGCGTATATTGAAATCTAATCTGCCTGCTTTCACTGCAGAAGGTTGAAACGTTTTGCCAACAAAAAGATGTGATTCCTTGCCCCAGTTGAGTATTTGCGTGAAAAACCACTCGGGTTTATCGAAACGATTAGTTTGCCGCGTGCCGGTAAAGTGATATAAAAACCTAAAGAACATTTTTTAACTAATGCAGTTGCAAATTGGACTTTATTACCTTTGCCTGTATGGTGCTAATAGTAACTTAGTGACTGTGCTAACTGGTTGACAAATAATACTAGGTGTAATGCTATCTAGTGATTCTGCTTCTTCAGTAGGAGGTTTTATCTAAATTAATTTTGAATATTGTGTGCAGTGAAACAAGGTGTTAAATTTTCTTCAGGGTTAAATACATACCAAAAATAAATATTCTGCTAGTAATTGTGCTTTAATGGTGTTGTCACGCGATGGCGAATATGTTAATGAATCCAGTTCTTTTTGCCCCCAGCGCATAGATTTTAAAACTGATTCAAATTCACTGTAATATGAAGTATAAAACATTATGCAAATTATTAAAATAATGTCTGGTACCTTGTAAATCGTTCTTTGAGTAAAGTGTGCCAATAAGTGGCAGTGCGTATTGCAAATGATTTTAGAAAAGGAGCTTCCACCGTGCTTAGACGTCCAATAACACTATTCTCACAATCATTGTCTTCGTACAGTGTTAAATAAAGATTAACCATTTTGGCTTCATCTTTGCCACCTATGGCACTCGTTAAACCAGCACTGATTTCTTGAATATCTTGAACAATCTTCAAATATTGCACCAATTGCTGCAGCTTGCGCACCTGATCCAGATCGAGTTGTGCACCCTTTAAAGCTGCTGCAGACTCTTTTATTTTCTCTGTTAATTTCTTACTAAATTGTTCAAGCTTTTCCATTTGGAATTCCATGCTTTTGCTGGCTTGTTCTTGGATTTGAAAGGCTGACTTGAAACTGGAAATATTTTGTTCATCTTTATAATTGAGCTAAAATGAAAGTTCAGTTAAATAAATATATATGTATCTGTATTTGAGCAAGCCAGAAACACTGACTTTTTGGTTAATATTGTTAATGCGTTCCTTGTATTCATCTACCAAAACAGCAGCGCGATGTAGTTTCTTAAAGTCACTGCCGATTTCACTGTTAATACGAGATATTACACGCTGCTCGACATTTTGTTTTGACTGCATTTTGAGCAATAAACTTGGTAATAAAATTTATTCCGGAAAAAGGAAAAGCAAAAATTTGCCAACAATTCGTCCTCATTAGCAGAAACTCTTGTTTTTTTTTGTGATGTTGTCATTTTCTCTCAGCTGATTGTATTGCCAACTACTTTGTTGAAGAAATCGTCGTGAGCAGCCAATAATTTCATTTGGCTGGCATCTCTACCGCCATATTCAAATAAACGTCACATTCAAACAATACAAATAATTGGCCAGGTGCGTCCTTAATCGGTGACGCCCAAGTTTTACCATTCAATTT
Organism: Toxonevra muliebris; assembly: GCA_963691655.1. Classification (NCBI taxonomy): domain Eukaryota; kingdom Metazoa; phylum Arthropoda; class Insecta; order Diptera; family Pallopteridae; genus Toxonevra; species Toxonevra muliebris. Next base: position 9,812,987 of record OY829326.1, on the reverse strand, counting down.
GCATTTTGGTGAAAGAAAATTGCTTTAAAAATGTTCACACCTATCCGACGTGAAGCTTATAGTGCTATAAACGAAATGGGAAGTGGTCCATCAACACCGTTGAGTTTCAGTCGTGAGCTTCGTCAAGTATTGCAGGAACGTAATTTGCTGACAGCCAAAAGTAGGAAAAAGGGTAAGCACTTTCACTGCAAAGTAAAGCCAAGTACTTATTTCATCGATTCCATTTATTTTTTAAAGTTTGTGCACTGCTGAATGGCAGCAGCACATCATCCTTGGGCACACCGAATCCAGATGTCGATAAACGCAAAAGCTTTCGTCTTCAGGCTATAGAGGAAATTATAAACTCTGAGAAAACATATTTGAAGCAATTAGAGATATTGATGAAGTACTTTGTGTGTCCGCTGAAGGAGCTGGCAATTATAAACGATGCCAGCCACACTTCTCTGTTTGGTCAAATAGAAATGATACATAACTTAAATGGCGAGTTTCTGCGAGAACTAGAAAGCAATATGGAAAATGTTGCAAATGCTTTTCTAAAAATGGCTCCTTTCTTTAAATTATACTCGGTATATGCATTTGATTATAGAACTGCTTTGCTGATATTGCAGGATTTGACTAGCAAGAATCCAGTGTTTCGAAAGTTTCTACAGCAAACTGAAAGCCGTCCAGAGGTGCAACGGAAGTTGAATTCTTTGATGATTGTGCCTATTCAGCGTGTTCCACGTTATAAACTGTTGCTGGAGCAAGTATTACTTTACACAAGCCCTGCTGATGCAGATTTTAAATTGTTAAAAGGTGAATTACCCATTAGTGCGGCACTTTTCTTTGAAATTTAAATGTTTTAACTTTAAAATTTTAGAATCGGTTAAGCAAATAGAGAACACAGTTTCACACATAAATTCATGCGTTGAAGATCAAGAGGTTACCCAATTGCTAATTAATTTGCAAAACTCTCTTGTAAATCGCACTCCAAATATTGTGAAACCATCGCGAAAAGTTATAAAGGAAGGCATCTTACAGAAGGTAACACACAATGGTACAGCAATCAAACGTTATTGTGTCCTGATGTCAGATATTTTCATGTACTGCAAAACGTTGAAAGAACGTGCACCCAATACAATTGTGGACAACTCACTGGAATGTTGCTGCATTTTTCCACTCAAAAAATGTAAAGTTTATGAGTTATTTCCCGGTAATTTTAAGGTAACTTGTCAGGGCGATGGCATAATATTTGGCACTACAGATTTGCAGCTGGGGCGTGCTTGGGTGGGATTCATACGTGATGCTATCGACTTACATATTCAATGTCGAAAAACTCTACGCAAGGAGTCTAGCAAAAGGAAGCCAATAAGGTTTGTAAACAGTAAATATAGTTGATACAAAATATTTTTTAGCCTTGTGAATTTTGTAGGAAGAAAGATATAAAAAATTTTGATACCGATTTCGTATTGAGTCCAAATAAAAAAAAATGCGTGAGTATGAATGAGAAAATTTTTATTATAAACCCTCTCAACTTTTGATCTTTTAGGATTATGAGACAGTGTTTCGCAATAAGAATCGGGGCAGTGATTCTGATGATGAAAACGCGAATACTTCAACTAATACTGGTTGTTTTCCACGGAAAAGGAACAATTCAGTTTCAAAAACACAACTGAAACAGCTTACTACTAAAGCTACGGTACGACAATTTAAGGGTTTAAAACGTCCGGCACCGCTGCCACCTCCGTCTGCAGTACAACGTACTATGGTTCGAAAACTAGAAAATGATAATACAAATAAATCTAAAGTTACGACTTCATCAACGCCGAATCGTATTTCACAATTATATAAACGCATATCTAGTAATAAAATGCGCACTACGGGTGGCATACTGAAACGTAACACCACCACAGTCACTCCTACAGTCGATCCCACATATGGCTTTGCTAGTCGTCATCCATATTTTAGTGCTAACAACATTGATAACACTATACCGGCTGCAGTGAAGCGTGAAGATTTATTCGTTGACGTTGATTTAGGTGATGGGAACTTTCGCGATGTACTGTTTCCTTTGCGTTTAAGCGGTGGTAGCAATAGTAGTGTAGGCGCAAGTGGTTGGTTGCGTCCTGGTCGTTCCGTGGTAGAAGAAGAAAATATAGTAGATACACCACCACTGAAAAAACGTGTTAAATTTGATGAGTCGCAAGATTTTTCATACAATGTCAATGCTAAATCGCAGCCGTTTACATTTTCGAAACAAGTTACTACAAAACTAACTCTGCGAGAAAGAATTTATGAGTTTTTTACTAATTTATTCTAGACATATTTATATTTTTGGATGTACTTTTTACTTTTTCATACCATTAAATAACTCGTTTGTTGTTAATGTTTCTCTTAAAAGATAAGTTAGACGTTAAATATTTGTCCCAATCATAATTATATTATTCAAATTGAATCTCCTATTTTTGATACACTTTATTATACTGTATTCATTACTAATTTTGAAATCAAGTTGTTTCATTTCTGTGATATTCTAATTTACTCTCCTCTCAATGTAAAGATTTTATACATGAATTCATCTACGGATTTTTCGGACAGATCATTCTCCCACCTACCATCAACTTTGAAATGTGAACCTATTATAGCAGCATGCGCCTTCTCAAAATAATCGTTGACATTATCGCGCGTTACTCCAGAACCAATCAATAACGGAGATTTAATCTTGCCAGCAAGGTCTCCCAAATCTTGAGGGCTTGCTGCATGCCCAGTTGAATTGCCAGTTATTACAATGCCGTCTGTTAGAAAAAATTCTGCAGCTTTAGCAGTTTCCAACAGGTTAACATCTTGAGTTATTGCATGAGCGCTATGTTTTTTCTTTAGATCAGTAAATACCAGCACACTATCCGCATTAATGTAGTGACGGTAGCGCAGCAGCTCACCAGCGCATGCATCGGTATAACCTTCATCGGCCACATGGCCAAATACAAAACCTTCTGCGCGTATATATTGCAACTCAGCAGATTTTGCCACTGCCAAAGCTTGTCTATTTCCACAAGCTAGAATTTGTATGCCACATGGGATTTCTTTGGGGACTAACTGTCGGACTTCATGGGATAATCGTGTCATGCATGCAATAGTTTCTGGTCCTAAGCCTTTATCTTGCACGTACGGAACATCGTGCATGTTTTCCACTAGTATGGAATCCTAAAGAACGATATGTATAGTGAATGCAATAGTTGAAAAAGCGTATTGAGCTCTAACCAATTTGTATTTTGTATATATGTTAGCTTCGAACAAAGCCTTTTCGATAGTCTCTTGCCAATTACCGTCGTACTTTGGGGTACCTACGTGTAAAAATGTAGTTTAAAATTGATTATATAGCAAACTTTTATGAACTATAATACCAGGCAAAGCATTCACGTGTATCATCCCAATAATATTGCATTTCTGCTTTTTAAAAATTTTAAAAAACCGATTCATCGCTCGTAACACCTATATAGCAATTTACTTTGTTTACCTGATATTGGTAACTAACTTAACATTATCAGCTGTTTGGAGGATCATCTTGTTAGATTGCATTTAGTAGAAATAAAGGGTGGGTGCCAAACAGTAGCAAAGTACTGTGGTAAAATGTGATGTACAATTTTTTTCGTGTGGTGAGAAAATTCTGATTTGCTGTGCCAAACGGTATCAAAGTACTCGAGTAAATTTGACAGAAATGGCTGGCAAAACAACAATTAAAAAAATTTCATATAAAATTTACTAAACTAAAATATAATTGAAAAAAGACTATAAATGCAATATTCAAAAATTTATGGCTATAGTAATTTTATTAGAAGCAGAATCAATAAAAAAATGTATTGTATATTGCTGCCTTTTTGAAGAAATCAATATCGAAAAATGTGCATTTGTGTAGTAACTCTATTATTGTTGTTTCTTTCTCTGCTGCTTATTTGCTGCGCTCGTCTTCTGTTTATTCCATCTGTCAAATTTTCATGTAGCCCCTTAGGCTACATAAATGTTTGACAATCATATTCACATTACAAGTGTCAAAAATTAACTCTTTCGAGTACTTTGATCCCATTTGGCACAGGCTCGAGAAGCTTTTCAAATTTTAAAATTACTGGTGTTATATTGAGGTGCTCCAAGTATCACTGAAACAACATAGGACAACGGAGAAAAAACGCATACTAAAACTTCGGTGAGAGAAAAAAGCAAGTATACGTTTTAGAACACTATCCAGGTCGGCGCAACATAACAATCCGATCTTCATTAAAGACCTTTAATGATTTAAGTGGAGAAAAGAATGCATCAGTTAGGTGGCATTATGTAAACATTAATTTATATGCTCCTATTTCATAGTTACATAAATATCTTGTGCACAGACTTGAATTTTTAATAATTTTTGGTGTGAATCTCTGGCTTTTTGAACATTACTTGAAAACGTAAGTTTTCTTCGTTTTTTCTCCCCTTAAGGCCCGTTCACATGATCAAATCGGGCAACCACGCTTGGCAAACAGCTTGACGAGTTGCATTTACACGGTCAAACGAGCAAAACTTCGAGCAATCAATATCCCAATGGCGCACGAATTTACCGCGTGCCATATTCCTTTTGCCAGTTTATTTTTATAGATTTCATTTATTATTTTCCATATTTTCAGAAAGACTTTTGTAAATTTCAAACAAAATTGTTTCCAAAATATTTTGTTTTCGCTGAAAGACATTTTTACTGTTCCTAAAATCCGTTCCACCAAGTCAACAATGGGCGATGTGCACTGTTTAAATTTTTTTTGGAAAAAAAATGTATGTATCTTGGCCAACATGTGTCACACGAGTTAGATGGCTTGAGAAACCAGAGAAAAAATCAAAAATTTTTGAAAATCGTCAAGCCCTTTGCCAAGCAGTTGTAAACCCGTTCACTAGGTGAATATTTCGTCAAACAAACAATTGGTCGCTAAGTGCATGGTTATATTGGTGCTCGGTGTTCGACTAACACAAAACATTTTCTCCCGTGCTCGGTCGAGGTGGTTACATTCAGCTCGTTGCAGAGTTGCTTTTTGTCAAAATATACTCGTTTGCTTAATACTATTTTGTATGTAATGATACTGCAATACACCGAGCATATCGTGCTCGGTGTGAGAGTGAGTAAAGACTCTCTCTTTGTGTTCGGTGCAACAACAATTTCATTGTGTTCGCCGAGCATACTCGCAATATAACCACAGCCTAAACATGTTTCGGAAATGCAACCATACTTTGCTTATCTGATAAAATCGAACAAAACTTTTTTGTTTTCTTGGTTGTTGATGCCGGTAAATTAATTTAACGCAGTTCTTGTAAATTTATAGAAAAGGATTTCAACTAAGAAAGCAAATTTGAAGAGTTATACTATAATAAAATGTCGTTAACGCTACCAGGTAAGTAACTTTGAAGTTCCAAGTCGTAGTCCCTTTCACAAGAACTCTGTAATATGATTCCTATACCTCCTCCAGATGAAGTCATTACCTTTGCAAATAACATGTCTATTGAGCTATGCTATAGCAACACACAAACCTACACCAAATGCAGAACCTATGATGCTAAAGCTTTATCACAAGGATTCGTTTGGCATCAGATTATTGTAATGCATAATGGCAGAGTGCGTGGCAGGGATGATGTTCTTGATGCCATATTTGATGTTATGTCCGATGTAGAGTTTTTTCCAATATCATACAGGGTTTGTTACTATAATGATGACCAATCCAAGTGATAATAAATTCTTTAAATATTCCAATAGCGTGGTACTAAAGAAGATCGATTTTTGGTGCGCCAGTGCCCAGCTGCATTAGAAAAGCTATTTGCACAAAATCTCCGCATACAACTTTCGAATGCTACATTTGTGAATCTACAAGTCCAACTGAATGTAGGGGACTTTAGGTTTGGACAAATCTCACCGGTGACCAAGATAGCGGAGTTGCTCCAACGCCTGTACGATTCCATGGAATGTGTGGAAGGCGAAAGTGGCATATTGAATCTTTCCCGTTTCAGAACCAATAAAGAACTATCTGACATTGAAGTGATTTTGCGGAATCGCGCCGTCTTCGAACGTGTATGTGATTTAATTTATCGCAATGACGAAAAGTTTCGCACTATGAATGGTTTGATTTTGTCCCACAATGGCATTGTTTCTTTGGCACCACTACAGGTATTTGCTGGATGCGATTTTTCCATACTGGATTTGAGAGATAATTTCGTAAGCATTATTTTCTTACTTATATATGTATTTCGTGTTATTTATATTTCTTACAAATTATTGAATTTTAGCTACGCTCTGGTGTTCGTTTGTGTCGCGATTTAAAGGACATTAAAGCTGATAAATTATTGTTGGCTGGAAATCCACTCACTAAGATTTCAACTTATCCGGAATGCATTAAATCGATTTTAAAAAACTTTAAAACAATTGTAAGTGATTTTCCTACTCATAATAATTTATTAATATTTTGTATGAATGCATATCTAGGACGGAATTCCTACAGAAAATCTTACAAAAGAATACACTCCCCTGAATAACGATGTTGATGTGGAATGTGATGGGCATCGCATCGATTGGTCTAATAAAAACGAATTGGATAAATTTCGTAATAGCGATGATTGGCATGCAGTGATAGTAAATACTAACAAAACTGACTCATAAATTTCTTCGTACTTTAATGAACTTTTCAATACTTTTTTCACTAGATTCCCGATAAAAAGCCGGAGTTTTCCAAGGAGGAAATCTTTGATTACTTCTTTATAACAGTTTCACCCGAATTAGAGGACGTTTATCCATGCTACTATAAGGTTTTTTGCATTCGATTTTGTTGCTTCAAGCTTTAATTTACATAATATTGTTTCGGAATTTTAGTATGCTCTTGGCGAACACCAGTTTCTAGTACGTAATTGTTTCGATCAGCTTAAACATTTGGCTGTCAGCTGTAATCTAGAGATAAGAATACCTCGTCTCGTCAACTGTGCAGCAGACCCACTAATGCCAAATATGGTGCAATGTGACCAGACTTTATTCTATTATTTGCGTATGAATATCAGCCCATTCAAACATGGGCAGGTTGAGCCATTGGACTGCATTGAAAAGGCGCTCGTACGCCGCTTTAGTGCGATGGATCGTATGTTAAATTTAGATAATTTTCAAAGCATAGAAGGTAAAATTGTTTGTCATTGTAATAAGTTAAGTATTTCTTTAATGTACAAATATTATTTTTAGGACTTGAAAACATTATCATAAACCTGAGCTCACCAAAAATACTAAGCCGTGTACTGATGCAAGCTTCACGCAAATATCTTACCAGTTGTATTGAATTGCGTTTATGTCGAAATAAAATCTTAAATGCTAATCTGCCAAAAATGTTGACGATGATGAACAATTTGAAAGCCATCGATTTGGGTAATAATTGGATACATGATTTGGAGGATATTAAAGATCTACAAAAACTCGGCTTGAAGTCGTTGCGCTTAGATGGCAATCCACTGTGTGCAAAATTCGCATTTGCTGCTGAATATATAAAGGCGGTGAGAAGTTATTTTCTAGAACTAAATAAATTGGTAAATTTAATTAGTAGAGAAGAGTTTAGAGTAGAAATAACATGTTTATTCATTTCGTTAAAGGACAATGTTGAAATAACCAAGAAAGGCAACCTAAGCTCACAAAAAAACTTCCTGTGCGATGTCAAGGGCTATGATTTTGTTGAGCAATTTGTAACAGGCTATTTTAAAACATTTGAATCGAGCGATCGCTTAAAATTGCAAGGTTTTTGTACTTTCGGCTTATTTGCTATTTAACTGCACATATATGCAATTTAAATCACTGACTTTCAAACTTTATGTAGATTTATATCATCCAAATGCTATATTCTCAATGACGAGTAATTATGCAGTAGCGAAATTAACAACGCACAACTATAAACGTATTGCCAAATATGTGGATTCTTCGCGAAATATATTCAAAATATCTGATTTCGCAAGAGCTTTCACTAGCATTCACTTTGGACCCCATGCTATAATGGAAGTGTTTGCATCGCTTCCAGCAATGGCGCATGATTTTCTAACATTCAACACAGATACAATGGTTTTCGATGTAAGGAAAACAAGTACATGCATATGTATTTAAAATCTTATACAATGAATTTATACTTTACAGGATGTCATGGTAGCAATCACAGTCAGCGGAGTTTTCTTTGATCAAGCGCCCACAATAGTAGACTCTGATATGCTTATGGCATTTTCGCGTACATTTATTTTGACACCAGTTCAACACGAAGTGGTAAATTAAGATAATTGCAATATATTGTTATAATTCTTCATTAGGTCTTATTCCTTTTTATTTCAGGGTATTTTAAAATGTGGCACTTCTTATCAAATTGTTAATGAGCAATTTAACGTTTACAATCCAACGCCAACACAAACCAAGAATGCTTTCAAATATCTTAAAACAGATGCGGCTGATAAATCCGAAATTGTTACTGTTGCTGATAAAGAAGCATTAATTCTAATGTTTCAAGAAATAACAAGTTTAAAACCAATTTGGTGTACAAGGTAAGTGTATGAAAGCTGTAATTATTATATACCAAAAAATAAAACCTACTTTTTGTTTAATTCCACATTGCAGATGCTTGGAAGATGGCAAATGGGACTTTAAAAATGCATTGGGGCAATTTTTAAGACTTAGTGAAAATAAAGATATACCGGATACTGCTTTTATTTAGTTTTAGTAAATTTATTTTTTTTCCTAAAAATTATGAAGCAGTTGTAATTAGAAAATAAGTGCTCAGTAAATATATCAAAATTATATTTTAAATAACTATACTTACTATTCTATATATTCTAACAATTTTTATTGATACAGAAAATGGGAAATATATGAAAATGAATACGCTGCATAAGCCAAAGATGCAAAATATTATTATCCAAAAAAATATTCAGGACAACTTAATTTGCCTTAAATTTCATGATTGAAAATTCGAACAATCGGATCGAACTACATGGAAAGCAATACTCAAACACACCAACTAATATAAAGTAGGTATATTTCATGCATCTTTTATACTAAATTGGAATGAAAAGAAAAAAGTTCGTCCATAACTTACAAAATTATAGAATACCTTGAACCTTTCCTTGTAGGAACAAATTTGAGCCGCTTAAGTTGCCATAATTGTAAATTGAATTTATATGTTGTTATTATTAACCTTTTAAAAGGCTTATTTTTATTCTATCTTTTTCTGAAAACACCGTATTTAAAGTTATGTTACTATATCACTTAAGTTTTTTCAAACAGTTATGCATTTGTCAAAACATCTTAAATGAAGATTTTTTTGGTTATATGTTTCATTGTTTTATAAATCTTTTTATAAATTTAAAATTTAAATTTTACCAAAAAAAAAAAAACATATCTACATAAAAATGCGAAAACTTCAGCTTTCGCTTCAACAGATTCGCTTAATTTTACTTAAGATGCTATTATACTTAAATTTAGATTTTGAAGAGAAGTACAAAACGACAAAATACAGGGTTCCTGATGATATATTCTTAAAATTTGTCTTTCTCTATGTTAAACAGTTTATTAAATGCCTCTGAGATTGAAAATATTGCATTAAAACCAAACTGAAATTATTTTACACAAAATAGGCAATATCTCAAAACATTTATTTTCGACATAAGCAATTCTAATTTATTGCCACATTTATAATTTGTCAGTTTATAAATTTTATAGCTGATACTAGATAAAAAAGTTACTATTTTTTTTGACAACATTGTCTTATTACGTTAGTCATATTTACGCAATTGAAGATTTCTATACCCGATTTGTATTAGTAACAAGTTGAAATAACGTCAATTCACAAAATGTTGTTTGATATTTGAGTGATTAGATTTCATTCAGGCAACTTCATATGAGTAACGTTATGAAAATTATTATTTGTTTTTAGCCTTCTTAATGTATAATACTCCTAAATAAAATAGAATGATGCATTTTTTAAATCTTCTGAAATTGACTGTCGACTTTGACATGCAAATGACATTGGATCTATTTATTGTCTTCTTATCACTAAAAGTATTAATTCAATCTTATTGAAATACAATAAAAACAAAATAATGACTTTTTATACATATATATTTCTAGTAATTCGAGAGCAATTAAGTTCTTAATAAATACTTGTGTTTATTTTATAATATTTTTTTTGTCTTTGATACATTTAAGACTCATATCAAACATCTCTCCAGGTGCGTTTATTGGTTCTTAGACCTGAACTGATTTCAGAAAAAAATGGTGTGCACATCACATGTCTAGGTCTAAAAGTATACATCTGCCATGCTCCTTAGATTACAAGGAAAATTTTAGAAGTAAAAATCACTTGCATATCCATAGTAGAGTATTAAAACACTCTCCATGAACCGAGTAAAAGTTTTGGTAAACCTAGGAATACATGAAGGATAATTGGTGATAGCGAAACAGGTTATGATCATTCAACTCCAGAATCCGATGCCTTATTTGGTAATACAGCAAGAAGACAAGTTGGGAAAAATCCTCCCCCAAAGCAATCTCTCTATCTACCATAGTTAACATTCCTAAATGATCTAAGTATAAATTTTTACTCATGACCAATTTAAAATGGAACTGCTTTATACAGTAGTAGTTATAGTAATACATGTTTATATGCCCTTTCTTCTCACACATACATATACACACTAGAATTTCATATGTAGATGTGCTTAATGAGAAAATTCAGGAAAATATTGCTGCCGTATTAATTTTCTTTTTGTTTTTTAATGCTTTCCTACTAGCATTGTGAAGTGAGAAAAGTGTGATAGAGCATAAATATGTAGAACGATAGCAAAAGAGAGACTGTGTGCTAATGTGCATGTGTGAGTGAGAGACAGAGAGCACCAATATTGGTATGAAAAACTATATAAGCAAAGAGCAAACATTTTATTTAACTTACTACACGATTATGACCAACAATTCAAACAGTTTCGATTTGAACGCAAACGTGAATGGTTTGTTTTAATTGTGCTACCACAACGAAAAGAACAAACAAACAAAATTGAATTGAACGACGGTGGTTATTCAAAAAAATTAATAATAATTCTAAAGTGTGTTGCAGAATTTGTGTCTAATTAAAAGCAAACATAAAGAAGTAGGTTGAAAATTCAAGTGAAATTAAAAACAAAGTACCTGATTTTAGTTTTAATAACAATAAAAATTAAATTAAAAGTGAAATTTTTATTATTACCTATGCATAGAAAAAGAAAGCACCTTAAAAAATCGAGTTTGAAATGTTTCCAAATAATTACCACCTGCAGTTAGGTTTAAAAATTGCCATGGTATTTCGTTTTTATTTATTGCTTATGGTGCAAATTTTTTTGGAACTTGAAAATATTAAAAATAGAAAATTAAAACACAACTGGTTTTAACCGACAGATAGCGAGACATCTTCATATGTATTTCAAATATTTTTTTTATAAGAGCGCCCTAAGATAGCCGTTAATTTAAAAATTATAAAAAATAATACATTTTTTTTAATCTTTTAAACTCTGCAAATAGTTAATAACTTTTGAAAATTTATGAGTTTTTGCTTTTGGTTTTAAAATTATAATTACGAAACAAACAAATTTCTATTAGCATTTACATATAATTTTATATATTCGCTTTATAGTTTTTGTTGTTGCAAGAATTAATTGAATTAATTTTGTTGTTATTTTTAGTTTATGATGACGAATTCGAAAAATAATTTTTCAAATTTGATGCTAAATTATTCGGTGCCATAATAAATAAATAGTAGAATTACTTTTTATTTTAGTTTTCCACTTGGCAGCAGCAATAGCAATTTGTAATGAAAATAATTAGAAAAATTAAAGCTTCATATTAAAATTAACTACGTGAATTTCACAGTTTTAACTTTTTATTGCGCACATTAAGCTTATACTTGAAAAAATTCTTTATTGCCCAATGTAGCGCACATGCCTCAAAACCAGTTTTTATTTATAAATATTGTTTACCAACAAATTCACATCATAGTCAGCCAAAATACAAATTATATAATTTGTTTATAACAGCTCGAATTCTGCTGAGAAATGATTTCTTTCTTTTTTTAACCACTTTTTTGTTTGTAGATATTCCCGAAGAGGCATACATTTGCATATACAAATATTCAAATGCAAAAACGTTTAAAATATTTCATTCACAACTATTGTTATGCTAATTTTTGCTTGATTTAACAACTGATTTCAAGTTTGTTTTGTTGGTGATTTTGTTTTTTGTTGCCTTTCTGAGATAACTTTTATTCAAGTTAAGCTGATTTTCGTTTGTTTAGGTTTGATTAAAGTTCCTGCTCAGATGAAACATGCTAGGAACTGTAAGTTATTGCGAAGGACATTGTTTTCTAAAAGTTTGTGCTGTCTTAGTTTTTTAAATAATCGTTAAAACATTTTTGCTTAAGGAAATCTATTTGGTTTTAAAAAACCGCCAATAAAACTTATGCTCCTACATTTTTTGAGAGTCTAAGGATGTAACAAAATTTCCTAAGTCCAACGAAAAATGTAGATCGGAACGGGAATTAAACATTCAGTTTTTTTTTAAGCAAAGCTACCCCTGTTTTGGTATATTTATTGTTTTTGCCAAAAATGTAATATTATGTATTTTATACTTTTTTTTTCTTGGAAAATTGCGTCATAATCAGATTTTTGAAAATCCATTGGTTTTGTAGAAGTGCTGTGCAAAATAGGGCTCTTATAAAATTTATTTTCCGGATGTACACCATTTTTGTAGGAAACTAAATGAGGCCAAAATTATTGCCTGAAGGTGAAAATCGAAATAATAAAAACTGACTTACACCACTTTTGCACGCAACGGCTCATATATTTTTGACAGTTCTTGAAACTTAGACCCCCACATGTAGAATGTGTTCTGTCGTTTGTCATTTCTCTAAAATATCACGAGATTTTCTTGAATATATCTATTCAAAGCTATCAAATTCGCTTAAAAAAATACTATATAATTATGCTGTTATTCCCTTTTGAACTAGAAATACATTTATAAAGTATATACTTTCTTCTTGATTAATAATTGGCGCGAAATTTGTGCTCACATCCACATCTCCTTGAACTAATTATACTATATGAGAATAGTTTTCTGTAATAAAAACGACTGTTACACTTTCATTTTCTTAGATGCTTTTATATTTACGCTTGCATGCAGCGTAAATATAGTTACACTATTGCCAAGAGTTATTTGTTATATACTTCCATGTACATACCTACCCATACATACACACATAAAATTACTATGACTGTAATAATTTATTCCCCACATGACAGAGGGAGGTGTGGCGCATAAATACATGAATATTTATTAAAAAGCATCATCTTTATAATCAATATATTTAATGCTAAAAATCAAAAACAAAACAAAAATTCTTTCACACTAAAGTTTTGTTTCGTTTATGTAGTACCACTTGGTATGTATGCTAAAGCCACTAGTGGATCCAGAGATTTCCTAAGGCAGGGCGAGCTTGCATTTTTTTCGTCCATTTAAATTTTCTTTTGATTTATGACTAATGATCAAAATTTATATTATTTTCATTGGTAAGGGGAGGGTTTTGACCCCAAACCTGCCCCCCTCCCCCCTTTCTTGGATCCGTTAGTGGTTATAGCAATAAATACGTATGTTTTGACTTTCTTACTTTAGAGTCATGACCTCATCTTATGAAATTCACACTCTTTTACAAAGTCAGTAACAAAAAAAAAATAAAGAAAAAAAATAATCAGTCAGTAAAAATATAAATATGCTTGAAATTGTTTTGTGTGTCAAAGTAATTGCTGAGACAAAAGTCAGTAAAAACTTGTGGTAAATCGACATCAACATTATTAAAATTCTTGTTTAAACTACTACTACAGCGCATATGTATGTTTGTACTACTTTAACGATCACTGGCAGCATAGCAAATACGTCACGTCATAGTAAAGACTCTCACATTTTTTAGTTGACTCTATTTTCAATTTGGTTTTAAATAAGTACCTATTGCTTAGACTTGTATGTGTATTTGGTAAATACTGGCGGCATTTATGGTATGCAATACATATATATATATATGCTTAATTGAAACATTTTGTAAACTTGTTTTTAATACTTTGGCAGTTGTTTGTTTTGTATTAAATAACCAAATTTACAGTCTATAAAGTGGAAAAAAAATAGAAAATGAAGCACCTTAGATTGTCTGCAATGGAGCAGTAATGATGAATGGGACAAAATTCGGGTTACTTCTTTAATTCCTATAATGTCATTATAATAAAACTTACACTATTATTTGGTATGGTATTGTTATTAATTAATGATGTTATCACTGATAGTTTAGAATGTCTAATCGAAATGCTATAATTTTGAATAGCTTCAGGAAAATCATCAGGACGATAGGACGAACCACAAAACTTACACTCTGACTTGTTAGTCTTTTGGGACTATCTCATACAAGAATTTTTTATTATTATTTGAAGAATGCGACGACCCGAAAGTCGAACATTGCGACCTATTATACCAAATACAAGACTTTATTCCCTATAAAAAAATAAAATTACTATACCAAAAATATATAATCGTTGCAGCTTCATGTGAAAAAATTGGATCAAACATCAAATAATAAATTAAAAAAAAAAATAAAAGAATTTAATATAATACAATAATATGTAATTTTGTTCTTTAAAGCAATAAAATAAATACACATACCCACCATTCAAGTGAAATCTGTCACCTGCTTATCTTTGATTACCCATAGTCGTTTGGCCAATATACCGGCTGATTTTAAAATTTTATCTTAATCTCAAAATCTATTTTATCTTAATCCCTCATTATTGTACATATGCAAAAATAAGTTTGCACAGGCGATTACATTTCAAATTAGTAAGGTTAAAGCGAGATAGTGGCTCCCTGGGACATACTCCACTCTTGAATGAGCTTCCCCGTATTAGCAATTTTACGCTAACTCTTTACGAAATGCCGGTTCCAACTTAAAAATTATAATAAACTTTGAATCCTTTAAAATTCGGCTTAAGGTAAGCGAGCTCTGAGGCAAGAGCTGGAAACCTATTAATTTTTTTTATAGGATACCAGCACATTGCGTCTAAGAAAGGAACGATAGCGCTGACCAATCGGCCAAGAAAGCGTGTTAGTTGCCCTTCTGTGGTGTCGTTAGAGCTCTCTTCAAATAGTTCACACATGATAGTGATGGTGCTGTATGCAATACACATACATTTCGGTCAAAATTACTTACACAAATATATTCCTCAAAGGAACTATACTTGTAGGCTCCCTTTCCAGTCTACTGATAATTTAATATTACAGACTATAAAATAACTAAGATTTAACTAAATCTTTATATATATAATCGTAGATTTTTTTGTGTATGTCATCGTGTAACTTCTGAACGACTGGACCAATTGAAGTCATATTTCTAGAATATATTTTCTTAGATGGGAGGATGGATCATAGCTATTCATAATGGCTTTTAGTAAAGTGGGCGTGGCACCTCCCATACAATCCTAATAGTTTTTTGGGTATATCTCATCAATCATTTATAGCACAGCACGGACATTTGGTACAAGAACGTGAATTAACAATGCCATGCTAGAACGAAAATATGGGTGGGTTGACAAAGGGGATGTGACACCTTCCATATACCCTGAATTTTCATTACGGGATATCTTAGTATGGAAGTATTATTTGTCAATACCGGATTTAAAAAATTCTCAGTTTGTTGGATTAGTGGGTGTTGCACCATGCTATACTTCTATTTTCTATTACTATTTTGATTTATTTTTTCCCAATATTTTCCTCTTTTATTCGACTACTTTTTTACTACCTTATCTACTTAAATTTTTTAGCACTTTTTTACTACATTTTGCTACAATTTATTGTTACTTTCTACTACTTTTTCAGTGTTTTTTCTACTCCTATTTTTTATTATTATTTTTAACTATTATTTCTACTAATTTATGAAATATCTCAAGAACCTGCCTAGCTATGTCAAAATTCGATAGGTGGCGCTGTAATAAATTCTATAATAAATTCTATTTTTATAATGAATAGCAAATAGGTCCATATTTTTAAATAGTTTTTGGAATTCGATATAACTTCTAGAACGGTCTTTGATATTCTTCTGCAATTTAAATAGTTTCAAAAATGACAATTTTGATGCCTCATTTTTAAATCTAGAATTTTTACCGAATTCAATGTACGTCCTTTATGCTTGAATTGTCATTACCAATGTTCAATTTTAAACACCAAGAAACTTATTTCTTCTTCATTGGAATAAACTTCGTTTTTCCCGCTTCTTCGTAGAAAGGGCAGAACAATGTCTAACGGGTCAGCTAGTGCATATTGAAATAACAAATAATAACAAAAAAAAAGAAAATAATTTGATAGTTCAACACAATTTATTTTACCCGATTATGTTTGATAAACAAACAAAATGGATTAGAATGTTCTTCTTTCTTTTAGTGATTGCAAACCTAAAAGTTTCCGCCATTAAAAACTTCATTAATTCTTGAACTCTACGAAAATGAAGGATTTGCTAGTATAATTTGAGTTGACTATCTATGTATATTATGTATCTATAAGAATTATGTATAATAAGGATGCAAGTGCGTATTTCATATTTACAGATCATATTTTCGCAAAAAGCCTTAAGATGCAAATAGGTATTTAATGTATGCATTACTAACATTCATAAATTAAATAATCCAAGTAATTGTGACTTTAGTAATTACACTTAAACTAATCTGTGATTACACGTTTTATTTAATTGTACATTTGACTTGTTTGTTTCTTAAATTAATGTTGTTTTAAAAATATTAATTATAATTATAATAGAGCGTAAAAAAAAAAGAAACGAAAATTGGCATATATGATATACATATATATACACATATAAAATAGCGTGCCAAATTCGCGTGACAATTTACATAATTAAAGAAATGCTTAAGAACAAAAAGGGAAATCCTTAAGTAATCACAAAATAATGTGTTAAACTATTTAAAAAATTATTCGGCCTGTCAGTCTTCAGCCTGTTGGTCTGCGAAGAAAGGCAAATAAGCAGCTGAATAGTATTTACAAAAGCTTTAAAAATAAAGCGTGACACATTGTTCAAAATCAACAACAACAAAAAGAACATGAAGCAGAGTAATAAATATATGTCTGTATATGTAGTAGTACAAGTATGTATGTATAACTAAACTAAATCAAATATGAATTGTAACAAGAAGCTAGAGTAAATAACGAAGAATTAAAAGAACAATAAATAAACAAAAGAAGCTAATGAACTTGACTTGTTAAATAATAATAATAAAACAACCATACACAAACTCACACGGAAAAATCACAATTTGACAAAAAGTCACTCATACACACACACATTTACAATTATAATATTTACACAAGTGTGTGTTTTCATAGGGCATTTTTGGTCTTCCCTCCGTTTCACTAGTAAGCTGCAAGTGCGAAAATGCATTAATCATTTTTTAATTTTAACTTGATTATTTGAATTAAAGTAACAAAACAAACTCAAATGCAAAGTAATTAACTTTTTTAACTGCTACTTCTTCGTCCTTTCTCTCCTTCCCTTAATTCTAGATCCTGAGTAGATTTTTTCACGAAAAATATGAGTCAAGTGTATTCTAGTCATATAACACACGTACACAAGAAAAATAAAATTTTTTAAAGCATACCAACAATAGCTTGGCAAACTCATAAGCGCAGTCATAATTTTTCAATGACGAAAAACTGAGTTCATTGTTATATGGCTGATGTTCATACAATTTTTTAAACAAACTTGGAAATTTATTTTATATGCTTCTAGTATAGTTACAAGAATAGTAGAATTTGACATATAACAAACAGAACTTCATTGTATCAAAATAAATCTTAGATAGATGCAAAAAGAGGGGCTCAAAATATACTGTAGTGATTTACGCTTAGTATACGGATGCACCCCTCGAGCGGCTGGACGGGTAAGTGAATTTATTGGGATTCGTCGTAAAATAATCTTGGAAAATAAATGAATTCTAAAGGACGTTCCTTCATACGATTTAAGCGGACTGGTAACTCTATTGAATACTCTTACTATTCTCTGTTACGTCACAAGTACTAAGTGCTTCGTAAAGAGTATTTTATATTAATAAAATTAAACCCAATATTAACCACGATTTGAAAAATGTTTATCATTTTGTAATATTTAAACACAAAGTTACTGATTTTTCATCTTCAGTGAAATTTAATGATAGCGTATCTGATAATAAAGTTATAATTACAAACGCTTCAAATCTACATATTTCTATGATTGTGTTATTAATCGCAAACCAAGGTTATGGTTAATTAAGGAAATTCTTAAATTTCATACTATTCATTGCTGGGTTATTAGACCTATTGATATTTTTAGAAGCTCAAATCACTAAAGTCGGCTTTTATCTGTGTGCCAGATGAAATTCAAAAATGTAGAAGAAATCATTTACATTTGCTTTGTATTAGGGTTGTTCAAAATCTGATATTACAAACTACGGTGGTAACGTTAAACTTAATGTGGATGAAGATAGCTGGAGGTCTGTGATATTTTCTCGGCTTACGAAAAAGTATACTACAATAGCCTGAAAGCATCTACCTTGTAGAGCCGGTCAGTAATGTAAAAAATATTACAACGATTCCACTCTCTTCGTAATCTCTACATATAAATATATACACATACATATATACCCAGGTACACCGTGTAAGGAATGATTTGGAGATAATTAGTTGATGAAGTTCAAACTGACCGCTTTGCATCGACGCCTTTAGTTGTTGATTTGTTTTAGCGTTTTTTTTTGTCATCATACATTTTTTTGTAAATTAAAAAATTCTTTTTCTTTTACCATATTATTATTGTTGTTGTAATCACAAACGCATAAATTAGACGCAGGCAAACATTAAAGAGAGACAAAATACATGCATATATACGCTTATTCTGTAGATAAAGTATCTACTAAATAGTTAACAACAAAGTGAAATGCATACGTATCTTTCCGATGTATCTCTGAGCGAATGACGAGTATACGTGAACTCAAAATATTTCAATGGAATATCTCATTCTACACGTTATTGTTGAATTTTCACCTACATTTCTATTCAGAAAACGTACTTTAGTTTCAAGCGGCACTTTTTTCCTTCAACTTGTATGCATTACCTTAATAACAGTATTTGTTTTTGTAATTTTTATAGTTACTTTCAAACCTCTAGAACCGGTTATTTTTACATGCTAGTATATATGTACATTATATTTAAAGATGCTAATATAAAGTGTTGTTTGGTTGTGCTATTGTTGCTCCTCTATGTTGACAATACACATTGCAACAACTTGTTGTTGTGTCAGATTTTACGTGTTGTTGTAATCATAGAAATATTTACTTATATTTTCAGGTTTGTTATGTCTGGATATTTATTTATATTGTTTTTTTGTATGCACACTAAGTACATATATAATACTTTTTATATACCCCATTAACCCTTTAAAGGCAAGTGAGTGAAATGCATGCATACATACATATACATAGGTGCATACATTTATAAATCCAATGATGAACGATAATAGAGCGCTTAATCATATAAGGTTAAAAAAGTTATATATTATAGTAATTATTAGACATAGAATTGCATTACTATTTTGATAATATATATTTGTTTACATTTAAGTAAACTTCGCAATCGCAAACAAATTGAAAAGATTCATTCGGTTGTATATGTTTCGAAATTAGATAAAGGCAAAAAGGTTTGAGTTACTGAAATGTCCTCGCCATAGGTATGTATGCACCTACATATTTATATTTCATATTTCAGCAACAATGCCAATAATGTTGATAATTGTTTCTTTTGAAAACAAAACTTCCTCGTATAAACATTTTAATGCCAATTTAAGTTTTTCACACAAATTCATTTCATGTTTTTCAACAAAATCTACAATAATATCAACAAATTCATATAAGCTTTAGAGATTTATTATGAAAATGAAATGAAATTTGTTAAAATAATATTTTAAAAATATTGTCAAAAGAAAGCAACAAATGTTTATTGCTTGCCAACACGCGCCAAAAGCAATTTGGCAAATAGGAAATAGTATTATTAATTTTGCACTTAACCTTAGCATTCAAAGTTATTTAAAAAAGCGAAACTACATATTTTAAAGAAGCAAATATTCAAGAAGACGCAATGTACTCTACAAAAGTTTGGATATAAATAAAATATTATGAATAAGTATAAGTATTGGCAATGAAATTTAGAAATATTTTCAAGGAAAAAAACTACTCATATTTATCAATAAGGGGAGCAAAACCGCTACGCATGATTTCATTTCATAAAACCATTCCGACTAAGTTAAGACACTTATTATTATTACGAATATTTTGAAAATATGTAGTATTTTGTTTAAGTTTTTAGTTTATTTATTTTGTAAAGTATAGGGAAACAACTCTGCCCTATTTGGCCTTAGCCGTTAATGCGAAAATTACTACCAACAAGCCGCCTTCATTGCTTTCCTTGCTGCGGTTCTCCACATATGCCGTTTTAACCATTTCGTTTTTATGGAAGATACCATGTCTACTTGTCCAAAATCAACCCAGAATGTGGTTGATTCAATCCCAATAACTGCTACCAAAATACCACGGTTCCTTTGATATATCATTTCAGGTATTTATTTTTTGTGGGAGGTGTCACACTCAGTTGTCCCTAAAAGACCATATCTTGCTCAATCTCAAAAAAGCCAAAACGCACAAGCTGTTATGGTCTTTCTTAAAATAGCTTACGTTGTTACCTGCAGACACAGGGATGTGCTTATGTTATTTGGTTAAAATCGCAAAGAGATCTTGAAAGCGTATATAGAGAAGAGAATTATAATTTCAATTTTATATATACTAGATTTTTAAAATTATATTCCTCTTCAAAACTATATTCTGACTCTGTCCAAATTTGTTATTTAGAGAATATTTTTACTTCCAATTGTTGTGGATAACTTAGTCTACTAAAACAGAATTTTAATTTTAATATAATCTTGCTTTCTTCTTTAATATAATCAAGTTAATATAAAATATTATTCATAAACTTGCACTCTCTGAAAATTTATGATTTAAATTTGCTTAAGTGAATGAACAAATTTGACTAATAGTTTTAAACGGGTTAAGAGGCAAAAACAAAAAATTTTTAATACAAACTATAAAATTTTCTGTTATGGGAAATTCCAGCAAATTTTGACAGAAGTTGTTTTGAACGCAACTTTGATTTCGATGATTTTTGGTGCGTCGAAATTTCGTAGAGGTTACGAATATCCCGCCTTATCTATAATGGTTTACGTGCACTGGTCACTCAAAGTTTTCGAACATGCCCCAAACAGTCATATTCAAGAACTCATAACGTCTGTTGTATGCAATATAATTTAACAATATTTAGCATACAACAGAAATTATGAGTTATTGAAAATAATTTTTGGGGCATGTTCGAAAACTAAGTGACCACTCCACGTAAACCATCAGAGATATTTAAAAATAAAAAATTTCATATTCTTAAATCCTAAAAATTTCTCCGCACGCTTACAAAAAATATTCAAGGTTAAAGGAGAGTCTGATCCCGTTTTATGGGCTATCAAAATTATAATATGCACTCTACACTTTTTTAATAGGGTCAATCCATGCACACATAGGTGCATACATACATACGTGAGTTTGAAACAATTTACCACTTACTGTTGTAGAAATGTGCATATGTGACGTCATACCAAGTTGGTCGACCAACCTTGACCAAATTGTAAGAAAAATGTCTCCTTTATGGGCTATTAATTTTTTTTCTGTTTTCCCTTCTCCCCAGCGATGAGTAAGTGTGCTGGAGTGTGAGTGTTCTCCTCTTTGGAGTGAAAAAGAATATAATTTGCTATGGCATCAGAGGCTTCAAACTTAATCTTGATAATATAATATTACGAGAGATAAAAATTGAATATAAAAGAAAAGCAAGCATAATAGGAAAAAAATAATATAAGATAAAATATATTGATACGAAATTTTTATTTTACTTTAGGGTAGTGGTGGTAGTGTTTTTGGATGGTTGGTTAGAGGGTAGGGCATCTTAAAAAAACACTTAGGCTGAGGGTCACTCACTCACTCAGTCATTCTCTTATGAACATTTATCGATATATGAATATATATTTACATATTTATATATGTACATGTGTGTATGTGAAGATGAAAATGTTTATTTTCTAAGCAATTTGAAAAAAAGTTGTAGAATTTTAGTGGTTGTTTGTCTGTACGTCATCAACCTATAGTGCAAATGATATTTTATTGCTGCTTAGTTTAAACACAAACAAACATTAAAATGTACACATATTTATTTATACACAAATTTACATACATATTTATATACACACACATAAATATAATTTTTTAGTAGTCAAAACATAAATCTTATATTTTCCGAATTTGTTGGCGAGATTTTATACAAACGCAGACGTTAGCAATTATGCTTCCTTTTTTTTTGGCAGATTGAGGTCAAAAAGCTTTATAAATTCTTCGCGAAAGGGTATATTTTTTTGAGTTTTTTGCTTTTAGATTTTAATGATATAAAAAGAACAGATTATTCTAATGTACCTAATTTATTGCGTTGATAAATTCAAAAAAAAGCCACACTGGTAAATGTCACGGGTTTTGTTTATGTATAATTTTATTTTCTCAAATGTTGTTTATCTATTTATATAAAAATAAAAAATAAAATAAATATATTCAATGTCATGGCAGAGGAATGTGAATGTATAAATGGAAACATTACCTGAAAAGATTTCCAATTTCATCCGAAAATACAATTAATTCTCCATCAGTGAACTCTAAAATTTCTATATTTTGTATATTTTGGCTCTTAGTACTTGCATCAAAGTTCCATATAGAATGCATGGTAGGTATGCTGTTATCAATTATATTTACGTTTAGAGATTATGAAAACGAAATCTAGTGGTTAGTTTTTACATAGTTCAGTTCATGTCGTTAATTTGTTTTTTTTTTATTTTATCAAGCTTAATGAATCTTGGTCAAAGTGCCAAAGTCACAACAGTGTATATAGGACAGGTAAATCATACGGCCGTTTCGGAAACGATCCCTTATCATTGATCTTAGTAATTGCTTTTTATTACTGTTTCAACACTCTCCCTACATGAGCTACTTAATCTTTGTAATCGTAACCCGGAATTACAGGCATAAGTGACAAATTTTGTTAGCTGAAGGGAAATGCTAAAAAAGAACCTCCCACAACTATTTTTTTGGGCTTCTAATTGCAACTAATCAGCATTGTTTAACATTTTCCAGTGTAATAAAAACACGCCCACTCTTATGTAATACAACTAGAGAAACTATAACTAACGGTTATGGTGCATTTAAATGCTCTGAAAATTCATGCCGGTACTGAGCACAGGCCATCAAAATTTATTTTTTTTCACCCATCTACTGCTAAAACTACTCCAAAGGCATTTCAAGTTTTCGTTTCTTGTGCTGGCAGCTTGTGTTTAAGAAATTTTTATGCACGAATTATTTTTCATGGTTTGTTCCTATAATTTGGAATTTTGCAAAGATAACTTCTACAGTTCGAATTTTTAATTTAGGGAAAAGTTTGCACATGTATGTGTAAACGTTTTAAAAAGAAAAGCGATAAAAGGAGTACAGATTTTGGTGCTATCATGTTAGCCTCGAATTTAACTTTTCGTGAGCATAATAGTTTGATTTACAAGAGGCTCTTTCACTTTCAATTTCGCTTGTGAAAAGTGAACATTTGGGTATAGCTGTTAGTTATCTTTTTTATTAACTATTCCAGTATAATAAAATTAAAAAATCTTCATATTTCCAATTTTTATTTTATTGATAATTTGAATCTTCTATATCTTAAGTCATCACTTTTGACTCGAATTATCGGGGTTCCACTGTGCCTAAGGTAAATAAATGTCTTTTGCATTTTTAATATGACAAGTATAAATGTGGTGCTATCTTCCTACCTCTTCAGTTTATCAAAAAGTATTTACACAGCATATTTTTTTTTTTGAATATTATGTACATTCCCTGCCATAGTCAAATATTCATAGTATTTATAGTCACTCGTTTTTATAATGCCAGTAACCATCATGGCACCTACAATTCAATTGATTGATTTATATATCCATATGTATGCATCTATTTATTTTTTTTATAGGTATTTTCGATATTACTGTATAATCTATAGAATGCATTCTTGATACTCGTAATCATGTGATGCGAGTATAGCTCAAATGAGGGTCCATTGTTTATTTTGAGTGTGTGCGCGCATGATTGACATATCAATATAAATCTTCAAAATACATATGCACATATATTATATATACTTTCAATATATAATAATTGTAAATATTATTTTCTTTTAGTTCGCATGGCTTGTATCTCTTTTCGTCTACGTATTAGTTATGCAAAAAACAGTAGCTTCTGAAAGGTTTTTATTGGCACTTACTTATTTATTTTTTAAGAGAGCGTGCTAACTTGCTATTTAGAGAATATCCCATTCTATTGAATTTTGTATTTAGCAACTTTGTGTAAATTAATTTTCAATCTCGCAACAAGTGCAAAAAACACGACTTTTCAACTGGAAACATATTTGCTACATTAAGTAGAAGAGTAATATTTTGTGTGCATAATTTGTTAGTTTATTTTAGTGGTTTTTTGTCCTTTCTCATATGGGAAACGTAGAATCTAAAGTACTCAATTCTATATACCATATAAACCACAAAGAAATTAAAAAATGCGCCAAGGCGTATTCAGTAGTTTGAAGTAATCTCAGAGAGTAAATTCAATTGTAGTGTTAAAAACAACTTTCGCTGTGAATATTTAAATTTTCACCCCATAACTTTTTTATTTACATTTTGCATTATTTTGAACCTACAACACTTGAAAGGAAGAGAGAGCTCTCCGAGAGACTACACCCTATTAAATCCGTCTTGATCTGTGCAACCCTGAATGTTTCATGGTGAATTTGTTCTGATTTTAATAGTTTTTTAGAAATTTGTAGAAACTGAACCGATAATTTCATGAAGCAAAATTCTGATTTAATCAAATATTCGAACCAAGCAGTTAATAAAATTCTACAGGAAATAACAAAACAAATAAAAATTTGTTAAAATTTTGCGACTGACTATTTTGATTCGTGAGTTTCCATGGATGAGAGCAACTGCTTTATTTATATAATTCCAATTCCGCTTTTCTATTTTAGAAAAAAAAAATTAATGCAGGTGTGCAAGTGTAAACACCACTGGCTGTAAAAACACAACAGTTAGCCATCCAAGTCTTAGAAAAATATGTTTTAAACTGGCCTGATTAGACTTGATAAGCCATAAGGATTTTTGGTGGCAAAAACTGAAGGACAGAGATGTACTAACTAGTTGTAAAAATACGAAAGAACTTCTGAATATATTAAACGTACAGCAAAACTGTAAAACTGTTAATTTAGAGATTTTAATGTAATATTTGGAGCGTATTCTTCACGTTTGATGCAAGTTTCTAAACTTCACTTAAAAAGGGCAAGTGCTATGCACTTGTTTATCTGATCACTGATTCGACGCTCGCTAATCGCAAACCACAACAGAACTTTTGCTGAGCACTTGGTATTATATGTAGCATATAAATTTTTGTTGTTGTTTAGTGCTTTCACATTATGAGATTCAAAGCAATATTTCTTTTGCAATTCGTTACCTTCAATGACAAAATATTATTTATATATATATTATATTGTTTACAAACTGTCAATAAAGCTTTCCTTTCCACCCACTGTTTCTGCTTTCAGAAAAGTGCGATCTTTGGAGTCATTTCCATCATATTTTATCCTCTAGTAAATTAAATATTAAAGTAATTGTAATATGTAAATATTTTTTAAGACCCATTCCATGGTGAAAAATTTTATTTTTCCTATTGTTTGGATTTTCTGTATAAAATTTACAAAGCAAATTTCTACGTTGTGACGCGTGTAGTGATATTTTCGCAACTAGTTATTTTATTGCAAACTTAAAAGTCTTTCGTAAACAGTTGCACGTTGTTTTACACGGCCTATTCTGGATGTGTCCCGATTTTATTCACCAAACGTTAAGTGTAGTAAAACTAAAGTGTTAACAATGTACTAATTAAGTTATACTAAAGGATATCTAGTAGTTGTGACAATGAGAGCACCTTTTCTCTGTCGAATGGGGAAAGAAATGAGAATGAGATAACTGTCCAAATCAAGAGCATCAACTTGGATTTCCTTTAACTATCAATCAACTCAAATGTCATTTGATCATTTCAAAAACTTATTATTTATTTTATTATTATTTTTAATTTTTTATTTTTAAATTAAATTCATTAATAACTTCATAAATTTTCCGACTTGTGGGGGCGAATGAACAAAACTGACAAATGTCTGCTGACATTGAATTTTTATACATTTCTCTATTTTACTCACGAAATCACATTATGACTCATCAAAATTTTCCAAATGTCGTCTGATGCTGTCAGATAGTATCTGCATAGCATAAGTTTAGTGCCAAATTATAGCATGGCAGAAATAAAAACGTTTTTGTTCACCTACTTTTAAAATTATACTATGTTCAAATGGGTTGCAGTTGTTGTTGCTGCAAATGATGACAATTGGTTGCTACTGTTTTTTCCTACAAACATTTTACAAAATATTTGCGTGAAGCGTTGGAACATTTTTTAATGTATTTTAAATTGTTTGATCGCATTTGACCTCATCAAATTATCTTTTGCTATTTTATGTGTGCGTAAGTTTTTTTGTATTTATTTTTGTGAGCTGTATTCTAATTTTTCAAACAATACATAGATGGGGAGGTTTTTTTTACATAATTGTGTTGACATTTAGGTGAATTTAATATATACATTCATGCATTTAATATATATAGTAAAGTTTGTAAACTTGTGAAAAATAGTATTTAATTTTTTTTGAAAAGTCTAGAGTAAGGTATGACAGCTCAAACTTAAATATTTATGCAAGCTGGTCTAATTTATCTTTAAAAACTGTAATTTTAGTTTATTGTTTTGGCAACTAAATCTTTTTAGGCATGAAATCTTTTTTCTTTACGCTGGTCATTAATGATTAAAATACATTAATGTTTAGTTATATAAAATTGTTCTTACTTTCGCATATGAGCAGTTTTTACGCATGCTATAAAAAACTCTAATAGATTTTTGTTGTTCTTCTTTTGTTTGCCTAAACATAAAATTTCTCTCATTAAAAAATTCAACATGTTTCATATTTAAAGAAAATTATATTTAGAAAACGTCATGCTTAAAATTAAATAAGGAAGTACAAAAAGAAAAACAACATTAAAGTCCAAAACTATTCGATTTCACATAAAAGTTAAAACAAAAAAAGTTGTTCATTATTTTTTTTTTGTCTTTTGCCTTAGTTTTAATATTTGTTGAAATTTTCAAAAATTACTTTTAATAAATTTAAATAATTTCTGCTTTCAAGATTAACTAAAAAATATTTTTTGATTTATATTTTGTATTGTTTGACCTAGAAAATTTTTGCAACAATATTTCAAAAAGAAAATATTGAAAATATATGTTTATGTCATAAAATATTAAAAGCCACAAATATTCGTACACATTTGTGCGTGTAACGAAATTGGAATGGAATTTTAATTCAAAGTAATAGAATTATGCGGTTCAAAAAATAACAACAACAACCAGCAACACAGACAAAGCTTTGTATTCATAGCTTATTAGTTGAGTACTGGAATTTAAGACAAATTTCACACACAAAATCATTACTTTATGGGAAACCGATGAGAATTTTTTAAATATATTTAAATACATAAATGGGAAGTTTTGGATGTTGAGGTATACGTAAAGTGATTCGCAAATAACGTTCCCAATTTAAAAAGTAACAGTGCATCAAAGTTTCTGCTTAACCAGATGAAAACAAAGGAGAAACAACATTTTCAAATCCGATAATGTCTTCAAGTTCCGAAGTTTTGACCATAATTTGTTTCATTTTTTTTTTATTTGTCAGCCAAAAATTTTTTCAAATTTCACAGCTCAGTTATTTATCTTTATAAATACAAACATAATGAAAAACAAAATACTTCAAATCGAATACTTTTTCGATAGACACATATTTATATTACCTCACTACTTGAGCTTGAGCTCACGAAAGTGATTTTAAGTACATATTTCATTCAATATTTTTAATTTTCTACTACAATAATCAAAGTTTGATAATGAAGCGTGCTTTTAACTAACAACAATTTAAATTACAATAAAAATTATATTATACTATACGCTTCTGTATATTAATTATCTTATTGTCTGATCGTAATGTGCAAAATGTAAACGTTTTACAAATGCAATTCATAGAAAAAACGTGAACAAAAGTTTCTCACAGATGCAAAGCAAAGACAAGGGAGTAACTTATAAGTATGATTTTTGTATTCATATCTCTTTTTAATTTGTATGACTTATAATGAATGAAATTATATACAATTTCATGTAATTATTACAAATTACGCATTTAGAAATATTAATTTGAACAAATATTTTGCATTCTTACTACACTAAACAACAAGCATTGTGAAGATATTTATAATATTGAGATGGCAAAACTCAAGCTTGATGATTTTGTAAAATTATAATTGACAAGATATAACAATGGGCAAGATATAAATCCGAATTGTGAAATTTACTCCAGCCTTTACTACAATCGAAAATCAGCCAAAAAAACAAAAAGTTTTGTCTACAAAAACTGTTTTTTGTTGAACAACTTAAAATTTTTTTGGAACATCCAGCTCATGAGAAGTGTTCGCAATCGAAAAACGATTTATAGCGCTAGACTCACAATGACGCAATGTCTCAATCGAAGGGATAAAATAATTAACTTTTCTGTCCTATGTATAGTTCCTTCAATGTAACTGTAGTACCGAACTGGCTTCAAAATGGAAATGATTATTAGATGATATTAGATGTCAGAAAATCTAACTAATATGTAGTACAAGTGTCAAAGAACTGTCTGTGTAATTCTCATATACTTAACAGTATTTTCACTTATATTGATTGTTGAAATGAGGAAACTATCACAAAAATCACTGATGAGGAACCGTCGTCTGATCTGATGAAACAATCGTCTGATCTGCTACTTCTATAAACTTTTTTAAATACTTCTGGCATCATTGTTCATTTAAATCCTATTAATTGAATTTAATTCAATTTTAATTAATAAATATCCCGTAAGTTAATCATAAATGCTTCAAATGTCTCTAAAGTCTCTAAAGCCTAAAGCAGACTACTATGACCGCAGGCTCTTTCTTTACAACGTCCCGCTTCCGTGGCCACCACTTCTAACCTTACATAACTTATCCCAAAAAGTATAAATTTTAGTCACTCATTATTCTCAAAAACAAAATCTTTAAAATTAACACTTCAAAATAAATACTCTCAAAATTAAAAATTAAAAAAATTTACTATTTCAAAATTTAGATCTTTAAAATCAATCAATCTCAGAAATCAGTATGCCAGAGCTAGTTTCTCCATAGCTATACATAGTCCCCGAATTCTATATCTCGAAATTCAGAATATCCGAAATCAAGAACCCCAAAATCGGTAACTTGGCAATTAGTATCTACAATGTTAGTAACTCAAAAATAATTAACTCTCAAAAATAGAGAATTCATATTGAAAAATATCTCAAAGATTAAATACTACATACATATCACGAAAACGATTCTCTAGTGTATAGTGAACTATAATTGAGAAAAATAGCAATTAACAATATAATATTGAAATGAAAATGTATAACGCTGTGGAGGATGAAGATAGGCAGCACACCACAAGTTGTCAATTACTTAGCATATTGTATAGTATTTATGTATTATCTATTCATATTTAGGTATGTGAGAATATCTTTATCTTTGTCTGTAAATTGTCAATGTTAATATTTGTTTTTCGGCCATAGCTGTTTAAGTTTGAGTGTGTAGTTCCATGTAAGTTGGTAGTCTTTGTGTGTCTGCTGTCTTATTATTGCTGTCATAATAATAATATTTGAATTTTATTTGCGTTTACGCCTGACCTTAAATGCCAATGAAAATATTATAATTTCTTGAATTTAATGAGTTTTCCATTTACGAAAAATTGAGGCATTGAAGCGATGGACTACCCGCTTTGATGTGATGTGAATTCGATGGGGGGTATTCAAAACAGTTCTCTGTTTTTCTTTACTTTGATATGATTTGAAATGATATAATAGAAATAGAAACGAAATTGGGAATATATTTATTTGAATACATTCATATATGTATGTGAAAAACTATAGACGACATTTTTGACATTCGACAACTGCTTCCTCAAACATTTATAGCGATTTTAAGAAAAGAAAAAAAGAAAAAAGAGATAAATGTGCAATGCAGCAATTTTCTTAATTGAAAAATAATTCTGTGCGCAATTAATTTCGGTGATTAAATTATTCAATTTCCATGGTTTATAAGATGACTAATTTTACTGACTAATAAACTAAAATCACATGCTTTTAACACTAAAGTTTAATGATTTTTTTTCTAATTTTGCGCTTTTCTTTTCAACTTTATTTTTAAAAACAACATTTTGAAGAATTTTTTCTGGTTGTTTCTTTTATGGATTTTTATTCACATTTTCATGCACACTCGCCCTTCATTTTACACTTTCTTTGAAAAGTAGACAAAACAAAGCAAAGACCTGCAGCAAAACAAAAATAAATAAATAATACCTAATAAATTTTTAAAACAACACATTTAAAACTATAAAAAGAATTTCAACTGCAGCTATCATTCAGAGTAATGAAAAAAATATAGAAAAACATTCATGTGCTGCTGCAAACACATGTTGCATTCCTTACACTATTGGATTGCCGCATCATACACATACCACAGCTGCAGTGGGAATATTTTCTTTTCGTTCGCGCGTTAAATGCATTCAGGGGTAAGGGTGTGGAAGTGTATAAAACTATAAAATTATATTTATGATCTGTGTTGATCTCGTTATATCTGTACATCGATGCATCACTCAGCTAGTTCACAATGGTCTTAAGAAGACTTTTAGTCTAAGTGAAGACAACTCTGAGGAAAATGAGCGTCATTTAATTTTACTTTCGACGAGTCCCAACGGACCCACTTAATCGCCCAGCCGCACGAGGGCGCATCTGCATAACGAACAGATTGGCGCCCGTGAGCACAAGAGCATAAAATGTAATAGAAAAGTTGTTTAGCTCTAGATTGAGCTAGCCTGACTATGCAAGCATTCGAGAAAAAAACACTGTTTTTTTTAATCATTTCAAAGAAGTTGGGTTTCACGAGTCTGTATGGTGTGGTCCTATGATGCTAATATACAGCGAAAATAGGCATCCCCATCATAAACTGGGAAAAGAAATCAGCTACTGCTTTTGGACCTGGTAAACAAAGCAAGTCATTGGTCAATGATCTGCAAGAAATATATGGAAATATAGGTAGGGTTAAAATCGAGGAAAATTGTAGTTGGTGGAGTTAATTCTAGAATATAGGGCGTGGTAGCAAGAATTCTTATGAGTTATCACCTATATATTATCTATCAAATATGCAATGGCTTTGATTTGAAGATGAAAATTCAGTAGCAACACAAACAACTGAATCTAAAGCAAAAAAGATTTTAATTGTTTACTGATGCATTTAATTTGATTGTGTATGTGTGTGTGTGTGTTTGAGTTGCGCTACAAACCGAATTCTTCCGAATCATTTATAATTTTTGTTTATTTTTGTTGATTTTTATTTGTGCTGTTGTATTTTTGTTATTGTTTCTTTTGTTGCATGCAACAAAAATATTTTTCTAATCATAAGACAATTTTATTTTGTTTCTTTGCCTTTTCCGTTTTTCTTAAAAATCAGGAGTAATTAATCAATTAATCAAATGAAAAAAAAAATAACAAACAAAAAAATTCAAAAGAATGAATGAAAAAGTCGCTTTTAAAGAATTTGTTGTACTTTGTGGTTTTTGATGCTATTTCTACTATTTAATTTATTTGTTTATATCGTACATATCTATGTGGTATAATGGGAGGGTGGAAGTGGCAGAGGGAGCTGACAGGGGTCAGTGGGTGTTAGAAAAAATAGGGGGATAGTGGGCGAATTTTATGTAAAGCAATTAATTTCAAGTTTAATATGTATTTTTTTTTATTTTGGTCTTTTGCCTCGTTTTCTTCTTTTTCATTAAATTTTGTTGATACTATTACAAAATTTTTAATTGTATTCTTATTTGTAGAAAGGAAAATTACAATATTACAAATGCAATTTCAAAATTTATATATACACACACACACACACACATTCAATTTACGTAATCTCATTAATGTTTATTTCTTATTTACAAGTAGATACATTAACGTTTTTATTGGGAAGAAGAAAATTTTGCAATTTGTTTTGAAATTGTGCTCGTTGTGGTTCAGTGGTTCGATCGATTGCTGAGCACAAGTTTGTGAGTTCATGCACCGGACCGAGTAAGAATTAAGAAATGTTTAGAGAAATCTGTCTGCACTTTATGATAAACAGCAAATAAAATTCCAATAATATTAATTTTATTGGAAAGTCTTCTGACTTTCGTTTTCGACTATGCTAAAATAAAACAAATTTGACCTTGGTCCCTTGTCAAGCCTTTGGTTAAAAAATACTTTCTTTTGTGATTGTATTTATATTTGGAAACATTGCGAAGTACTGGGGAAGTGTATTCTTGTTTTTTTGTTTTTGAAAAGTAGCAACATGTAATGTATTTTTGACTGACAAACATGAATTGTCGAATATGAATTGATTAGTTAAAATTATAAAAGATCAATCATTTATATAAGCTCATTGACAGTAGAATCACTTGATTATTCTTCAATTAACTTACTTGAATTAGTTGCAGCAAATATAAAAATACGTAGCACATATTCTTTCTATAGTTTTCTTTATCTGAAAGAGAAGGGAGTGAAAGGTACTTGATTTCAACTACGCACTCTGTGTACATGTTAAACCTATAAATCAATTGTCGCATCATTTCTCAATGAATTTTCAAATGCGGGTTCATTAAACAACAGCTTTTCAGAACATTTTCATGTTGCACAGACGCACATACAAATGTACAGTGCTGAGAAAAATTTAAATTCACGCTGTACTAACACACTAGTTACTTATCTGGCTTAAACAAAATTGCTTGGCCTGTAGAACGAACTTTCTTTATCTTCTGCCCTTGCAAAAGTTCCAAGTTTAAAAACTTAGAAAATTTAAGATTTTGCACATATTTGCAAACTGAATGCAAGTTTCAATCATTTACTTTTTGATAATATTTTGGAAAGTTTTTGAAATCAATAAAATAGTACTATACTAGAGTAGAGTACAATCGTTTTTTAGGACGCGGTGTACATCCCCAAACATAACAAGAGAATTGTACCATAAAAAGTAAAATTATAGTATAAGGAAGTAAAAAAAATATTTTTTTATTGTTTATTTCAAAAACTGTTGACAAACAATTTTTACATTTCAACTTATAAATCTTAAACAAGAGCTGGCGATGAAAAACAGTCTTCAGTTATACATTGACCAGTGTAATGTGTGCTATGATAGCAAACTCGTTTGTCTTGTTCGCGACTGCATTTTCATAAATGAAGGGAAATGAAAAATGTGAACAAATTGAATTGTAACGCTAATAAAAAATGACATACTCTCTAATTTTTATATTAGTTTGTGGAGAATTACAAGTTCAAATCTGCTTTTAAAATTGGTACTAATAATAGGGGTACGAGAACAAATTTAAACTGTAAGAAATAGACAAAAAACAATAAGTTACTATCACTTTCGCTACCATGCATAAATAGTAATTAACTTGTAACAAATTATTGAAGAACTGACTTTAATACAAGAACTTTTAACATGGCCATTTTATAATAATATTCATATTAATTAAAATTATATAATGATAAATACATGTATGTATGTTTGGAAACCCATTAATAATTTCATATGCTCGCTTTACCTTTAAAAGAAATGAAAATCAATCGAATTTCCGGAAATTCTTGCCATAATTTAATAAAAGAAATTTAAGTTGCCGGCACATTTGAATATGTAATTTCCACTTTTTTTTCTACGAATATTAATTTAACACATGTCTAGCATTAGCCTTAATTTGGTATAGAACTTTTCGTTTTTCGATTTTGGTTTAAAAGGAATTTGACTTGTACACTTCTGCCCGTAGCCGTCGTTTGTTAATTTATGTTACAAGGATTTTGGTTTCTTGCCATTTCAGTCATTGTTGTAACTCTTCTTCATTTTATTATTACTCTTCTCTTTCTTTTTAATTTCATTCCATAAAAATACACACACGTTTATATTGTGAAATAGTGAAGTTACCGCCACACCTTTGAGAATATATCAAAAATGTTTTCTGCGATGAAGGTAGGTGGAAAAGGGCGGTGATGAGGGACTAAGATAGGAAGTAAAAATCATTTTTATATCAAAAAAATACCGCATGGCGGGGCATCATCATAAAAGGAAGTGTCAAGACGCCTTCTTTTTTCAAGAAACGTCGTCATCGTAGAAACTTAAGGTTAGGGAAGGACAAGAAATTCACGTGAATCAAATGCAAAAAAATCGAAAAAAACTAGGACACATAGGTTCGTGTGTATAGTTAATGGTATAAAAAAGAATAAGGAACAAGAAAGTTGAAAGACATTTAAATGGAATTTTCTAATGATTTTCTTTAATTTTTTATTACTTTTTATATTGTAAAGTTTTTAACTGCATATTCTTCTAATTTACACAAGACATATTTGTCTACAGACTAATAGATATAAAAATTACAAAAATTTAAAATAATAAAGGAAATACAATATAATTATATACACATTAAATATTAAAAATTATTAAGAAACTACGAGCAACGCATATTAATCAGCATTAAAATGTGTACGCCTACGAATTTATCACGATAACTATGTATTATTATTTTTTGGTAGAAAATCTCTAACGTATGTTATTTTTTATTTTACTTTTAGTCATGAAGTTGGTATTACTTATAACCACAACAATCTTAGCATTAACAACAACAGTATTTGGTCAAGATGATTATTGCTTTGGCAAAGATACCGACAGAATACAAACGCGTCATTTCACTTCAAAGACAGCATATCAAATAATCAAGGGAACAAATATCGATAAACAGTATTTAGTGCCTGGTAAATTGGATATTTGAAAAATGTTGCTTACAAATTTAATGAATTTTATTAATTATATTTTTTAGGTTGCGAACCAAAAAAGATATGGATTTTCCATAGACATGGTACTAGGCTGCCTGGGGCGAGTACCATTGATAAAGCTCCTAAATTGGAACAGGTGCGTGCGATGAGTACAGTTTATTACATAAAATTTGCTAGTATACTCTTTTGGCTTTCATTAAATTACGATTTTAAAGAGCGAGAAGATCTTTTTTGATCTGATTATATTTCTAAATGATTGCTAATTTTTATAAAAATATTTTTCACAGCTACGTGATGAAATTGTGAAAAATTATCGTGTACGCCGAACGATACCTACTACGAATGCACTTTGTCAGGAGGATCTGATTGCTTTGCAAATGTGGAAATGGAATACAAGTATTACCGCCGATCATGAGAACTATTTAACTACTCAGGTATGCATAACTGAATACAAAATAATAATCTTAAAATAATTATATGATTATATACCATATGTAGCATAATAAGTTTATGTTTTCTATTTGCAATGGTTTTTGTTACTTGTATATCTGAATACATATGTGATATTGGAATTAATTGAAATAGTTATTGCTAGTTGCAATTAAGTTTCCAATCTCCCAATAAGGCTGTATTAGAAGAGTACAAATTCCATTCATATTTTATTTGTAATTTAAACTACAAAAACTTAAAGAGAATAGTAGGACGACAGCAAATGATTATATTTATATTTTAAAACTATTTCCTTTTCATTTTATCTGCACTCAGCTGATATCTGTCACTTGCTAACTTGTAATCAATTTTCGTCAACACACTATTCTGTATAGTCTGCACATGATCTTTATCAATATTCTTGAATATATATAAATAATAAAATTATCAATTGACGTATGTTTGCATGTGCCCAACCAAATAGTTAAGTTTATTATAAAATATATAATAAATAAATTATTAATCTAGCAATTGTAATTCTTTCACTCCCCAGAAAGTGAAGATTCAAGAGATAAAAGAATACTTCAGATTTGTCATAATGTTTTGTTTCTTTTTGGCCAATAGATATAGCCATGTGTCAATGATTTTATTTTATTCCGATTTATTAAATATTGTCGGTTGACAGTTTGTGTAGTTTTGGCATTTTTTCGAGTGCTTTTAATTATAACTACATTTTTGCTATTAATGTTGCTATATAAGATTAAAATTCGGCAATCTATATTTTTAATTTAATTTTCATATTTCGGTACATGCTTGTAGTGATTGTTTGATAATAAAAAAATACAAAACAAGTTAATATTAGTTTTTAACACTTGCTAAAATACAAAGTTTATAATGTGTGATTCACGATCAACCTTCTTTTTAGGGCTATGAAGATTTGAAAGGAACTGCAAAATTATATCAGAAATACTATCCGGATGTTTTGACTAAGGAATATGACAGCAACTATTTTTTGGTGAGTAAAAACGAAGCTCTACAAAAACCAATTTATAGCTATGAAAATCTATGGATTACAGTTCCGTCACACCAACACCCAAAGAACTACCGAAAGTTACAAAGCATTTACTGAGGGTCTATTTGGTATAAACAATGGGGCCGTTCCACAACCAATTCCGGAAAAAGATTTACTTCTCCGCCCCTACGATTATTGTGAATCATGGAAACATCACGATTACAGTTCACCTGAATCAGAAAATTACAAATACAAACATTCAAATATTTGGAATAACACTTTGACCGATATATCTACACGTTTGGGGTTAGTACTGGTAATAGGGATTATCTAAGTGGTAGTGTGTTTAATATCCTTTATTTTTACACTTTTTAGTTTCCAATATACGCTGGAATATAGTGATGTTGAACTTATGTATGATATCTGTCGCTATGAGCAAGCTTGGCAGGTAGATCGTACTAGCGTTTGGTGTGCTGTGAGTATTTGAGTATTCCAATGTTGATAGCAAAAATTAAGGACTTCCTTGTTTTCAGGCATTCACCCCCGAACAAGTTAGCGTATTAGAGTATGAAGACGATATGAAATACTATTATAAGCTTGGCTATGGCTACGAGGAGAATACTCGCCTGAATTGTCGTTCCCTTCAAGATATGTTAACTCATTTGAATAGTAAGACACAACCAAATGTTGTTGCTTACTTTGGGCATTCCAGTGGCATTCAAACATTGATTACAGCGATGGGCATCAGCAAAGATGACTTAAAGCTAACTGCCACCAATTATAATGAATTATCTTCTCGCCGCTGGAAAACAAGTAATATTGATCCTTTTGCATCGAACTTTGTCGCTGTGAAGTATGAATGTAGTGCCGACCCTATTGAAAAAGAAAAGGTAATCTTCTTCTTAAACCAAAACGCTGTCGATTTGGATTGGTGTAATGTTGGTCTGTGCAGTTGGACAGAAGTGATGAAACGCTATGATAATTTCTATAATGCTGATTGCGGTGAATATTATTGTCGTGGTGGTGCTGCTGCTATTGCTGGAGTGTCATCGTTCGTCTCGTTGCTGCTTGCTGCCATTGTTTACTTAATTTATTAATTAATTATTAATATTTATTAATAATTTTTAATCTTGTATGTATTTTTTTTTTTTTTTCGCGATAGTATAAATTAAATTGTAATAAACTTTTAAATGAAAACGAGAAAGTGAAGCGAAAAGTTTATACACGTACAAAGTCAAACCAAAACCACTGCAGAAATACTGCAAATGTATTTCAAATTTCCAGACACTGAAATTAATTAAAACAATCAAAAATCTATTTAAATGCACAAATTGTAATAAATTTCCTTAAAAATCTAACTTAAATCTACTTATATTTTAATATATTTAATTTACAAACAAACAAAAGAAAACAAAAGAAAAAAACGATTTCAATAGCTTTATAAAAAAAAAAGTATTTAATAAACATTTAAAACTTAACATTTGAAGAAGTCTTTATTTTTCATTAAATTGGAAAAAGTTCTAAACTAAACTGATGTTTGCAGTATTGAACAAAATAATTCAAAAGTAACAAACTCCATAAAACAGAGGATGATAAGATAAATATTTCTAATTTTTTGTGGCGTATCCATTATTTTTCGAAACTACTTCATGGCATGGACTCAACAAAATAGCTCGCAGAGATGCTAGCTATACAATCTCCGCCAAAAAGCAATAAATATCAAAAGTGTTTTTTTTTGCTTCAAAAATTTCTATTTCAATTTCACATGAAGTTGTAGGTGCTAACTTCATGTGAAATTGAGCTATAATGGTTTAACGTTTCTAGTCAGCAACCAACAGTTTGAGAGAGTTTGAAGTTTTTGGTTCACAGCAAAGATAACAATTTTACTATAAAAGTTTGTAGTGCACTGTAAACTTATCAAATTTTATGGTGTTGCAGTGATTACCAAACTAATGTTCAATATTGAACGAAATTGAATGAATTTTAGCAACAGGTATTAAATATATCACAATTTTAATGGCAAATATAAATAGTTATAACTTCTAAAAATTATCAGAACACAAATGAGCGCATTTTGCCTCAGCAAGATAAAATGGTAAAATTTTACAAAAATTGTTGGTTGTTGTTATCCAGAGAGCTGCGAGAATTTAGTGAAAAAAGAAGAAAATATTGTAAGAAAATTACCAAAAAAATGTTCGTTAATTTTTCAACCGATCTTGACGTTTTCGTGTACCTAATTATTTTAGACTTCACTGTGGAATTAGATTTCGACTTTTTCTTTTTCTTAATTTCTTAATTTATGCTTTTTTGCAAATAAGACAGACTGATACATAAAGATAATTAATTGCTCAATGTAATACATGCATAGGGTATTATATACAAATTTCCAAATTACTGTTTAAAATATAATATTATTCTATTCTGTTAATTTTAGACACTATGAGAATTAAAAGACCGGGGTAATACAAAACTACCTTAATTAAATATCTGTGTTGTTTACAGATTTGTTTACTACAGATGCATGCAACTTCAGTATTTTAAAGTGACCGCTCATTTAAGTATGGCGAACTCAATTTACTTGAAACTAGTTCACTACTCTATCACTCTAGTTAATAACAAAATATATTATATTTCTAATTACTCGTACATACATTTGGCATGTATACCAAAGTAAACAAATGTATGCACCTTCAATTTTCGTCTTCTGCTAGAATTTTTTACTTCACCGTAAACTTCAATTAATTATAAGGAAACATTGGTATCCATATAAATAATGTTTATTTTATTGTGCATACAAATAACTACATATGTACAATGTACTTACACATGTATGTGAATATATGTATACTATATACAATGAATGTACATACATATTTATTTGTTTATAAATACATATTTTTTAGATATTTCTCGAAGGATTTACAATGATTGATTAAATGCCATGAAGTATAAAATTACAATTTAAGTTAAATGAGAAACACTCAATTGTACATAAGAGCATAGAAAGGAACGTCACTTCCTTCAAGGTGAACTGGGCAAGGTGCATACATATATGGAATTTACATTCTCTTTTTTTTCAAAACTTAAGATATTTTTGAATACACCATTCGTTGTAGGAAAATATATTTAAATTTGAAGAACTATGGAGCGTTATGGAAGAAATGAAAGAAAGCAGAGATGTGAAATTATGTAAGTAGGTTTTCGTATTCACTTGAAAACCATTTCATTTAATTATCCTAAATCTCCATAAGATCCTGTAGTAGTCTTTGCCTCTGCAGTATTTAAAGGTAACTATAAATTAAAAATTATTTTAAAGCATCCTTGAACGTACATATGTATATGTAATAATATATATCTGTATTTGTAAGTATGCAAGTGTACAAATGTACTTAACATAACATTTTATTTAGGCGAGCTCTTTTGGTCGTAAACATTTTTATTTGTAAGGCTTTAAAATAATGTAGTAAAATATACAAATAAAGGACTCTTAAAAACCAAGGTTTTTCGATCAGAAAAGTAGCAGTGATTGATATGAAAATAACCAATCATATAATTTATTACAATTAATATTTTTAGCTATACCAGCGATACATCGCCAGGAAATACACTCATCACTGGAGCTCACAAACCCTCCAAAATTGTTGGTATGATTGTTGTATATTGTGTCCCTAACAGTTTTAGAACAAATTAAAGATAGCGTTGAACATATTTTGGTCTTCGGGTAAATTACGTGGAATCAGACGGTACAGCTTGGTCTTATTTGTCTACAGACTCTGCCAATCCAAAAATCTACAGTCATAAATCATAGATTTCCGGTGTATTCAAAAGTTGAGCGAATTAATTTATTTTGTTGGATATGCTCCTCCCAAGGATTTTCCATCAGGTAACGATCTTAGTAGTAGAACAAAATCTGCAAAAACTTATTCTGTCATAATAAAATCGATGTACTAAATTAGCTTGCTCAACCCTTAGACCTGAGTTCTAAAGAAACATATAGGATGACATATTAAAATCATATCAACAATTTCGAAGAGGGTTTGTGGGCTGCAGATAATTCGTCATCACTACAGCAAACGAATCCCATGAGGTGATAGCGGAGGCTTAGTTGACTATATGTATGTTATTAAAAAATATTGTTTGGATTTTTAAAATATTTTCCTTATGCTACTACTATTAATATACTATCTACTATCTTCGATCTGCAACAGACTCCATGTATTGTGGCCTGATTATTGTGGAGGCTATTGGATGGATGAATTTTTCAAAGACTACATGCTTGTTCTAGTCGATTAAAATTCATAATGAATTTTTTTTAATGTTTCTTAGAAAATTTAAAATTTGAAATGCAATTTCTGAACAATTTATATTCTGTTTTACATTGCGAAGCGATAGTTAAAAGATGAAAAATATAATATAATAATTCAAAATCCAACTAGTAACAAAAAATATGAGTCCTTTTGTTAAACGCACGTGAACAACACGAGAATATAATTCAATTATTTTTTTTTTTTATATGTGTTTTCTATTGTTTTCTATTGTTTTCCATATGGTGAAGCTCTGATTTGAAAATGTGAATACGCACGGCATGCACATATGTTGTAATTCTATTTCTGATTTTATTCTATTTCCATTCTACTTACATATGTATGTACATGTGTTAAGATCCAATGTTTTGATTTGCTTTATGTTTGTATCTGGTAATAAACCCGCATTGCTATTTATACATACCCAGCTTAATTAATATCAAAATTAATTAATTGCTTTGAATGAGAAACATATGGAATTAAACCGACACACTTACATATATACTGACAATTAGAATAACAAAGAAATTCGAAGGATATCGGAGAATGTAGAGTTAAGTAAATTGATACGTGAAGTAATTTGTATGAAATTAATACAGGCGTATGCAGTTGTTAGCGAAAGTGAAGGAAGGGACGTGGGGTTGAAGAATCATTTCACACATTTGAAATTGTTTAAATTGGTGTTAAACTTTTTGCATACTTGCTCAGATATTGTTGCCCCGGAAAATTTAGGTTTGCATGAAAATGAACCTGGTAGAATATGTTCTGAACTAAGACAAGTATATCAGCCAGTTTGTATTGAAATTGCTTCTATAACGCATATATAGTATATCGTCTGTAGGGGTTTCTATATGCCAGTTTTTGTTGCAATCTTTGTTTTTTGTGGGTCCTGTTTAAATAAAATCGAAACTACGACTCTGTTTATATACGAGTGCCTAACTTGTAGACACATCCCCACATATGTCCTAATGCATGTAACTTACACTTTAAGGTTAAAATATCTTGCAAAAATATTAGAAACTTTTGCCAGCAGTGCACAGCTACTAAAATGTTTATGATGAAAATGTCAGAAACTTTTCAAACTTCATCTTTTTGGCAAAAACTACTCATATTTTGGAAAGCAAAGAGGCAAATTACAAAAATTATATGTAATATTTAATATGAGTATCATGAAGGGTGTTAGTGTTTCTACTTGCTTTGACAATTTAATTTGTTTTGGCCATGGCAAATGCGAAGAAGTTAGTGTTAAAAATTTTCACAGACTCAGCTTGTAGGGATTGAATAGCATAGAAAAGAGGAGAAACGAAGGAGATATTCAAATTGAAATTTGAATGTATACTCGTAAAATTAGTAAAACACTTTAAGAATATTTAATCCATGTTCTATATTTTTTTACTTTTTCTTCTTTGTGCGTTTTTACTTCTATTCTTCGGCCGTAGAATCTTCTTCAACTTGTAAACTGTCAGAAACATTACATTTCTTATACGTACGCACACAAACAAATACATACATAACATATATATGTATGTACTCAAATTCGAATATATGTATATGCATATAGAAATCCATATTTTTTTCCACTTTTATTTTTATAGCAACAACTACAATTTTGGCAACAACAACAAACAAGAAAAAACTTAAAGGAAAACATGCAAATTCCCAACATTAACTTTATTACAAGGCAATTTGATGCCTGAATATGTGGCATTGCCACATATTCTCTACTGCTAATAACACAATTGACAGTATTAACTCTACAAGCAGTGAGAGTCTTTTAAGTGCTCATACATACATACACACACACACACACACGTATACACATATGAGGCGAATCACTTATTTTGCAACTTAGTTAACTCGAGCTGTATTGTGAAATATGCCACAAAGATATACAACTTACTTGTAGATGTAAACCTCCTCGCCATGTAAAAGAAGTAAAAAAGATGCAAAGTAATGCTGACTGTAGTAGTATATAAGATAAGGTGAACTGAGGTAAGTTGAGGTTTGGTTTCGTGTGAGTGAAAAGCAAAAGAAGCTATTACAAGCAGCACCGATGAGCAACAAATTAGTTAGACTTGTCTCTCAAATGACATGCACGTGTGTGTGCAATGTATGTATATATGTATGTGTAGGTGGGCCTACATGCATTGTAGTTTAATGGGAAGTATAGGTAAAAGTTGTTTTTCTTGTTGTTGTTACATTTTCTTTGGCGGAATTGACGGAAGGTATCTACTTCGAAAGAAAGCTTATGTTTTTCTTTCATTTATATATCTACATTTGTGGACTACTACAACCACTACTTATGTAGGCATGTGCAGGAAAAACGTATGATTGAAGTTAAATGAAGATGTTAGCTTTAGTTAATTTAGCAAATTGTTACGTATCACATTTTGTATTAAGGAACTATTGACAATTTAATATGTAAAGTGAAGAGTTTGTGGATATAGCACAGTGATATTAAGCAGAATGGAAGGTCAAAGATGAGCTAATAAACTTGGGTTAAAGGTAAGGATCCTTTATAGCTAAATTATGTAGTTATTCTTAGTGTCTATGGCATTTTTAGGCTTATTCACACATCAGTAGATATCAGGGTTTTTATGAACAGTTTTAGTGTTAACAGTGACAACGAAAATAGATGAATAAAATTGTAAAGCTATAACTGTCAATCAAAAAGCTTGAACAAATTTGGTTCGGTATTGCCGAAAATGTTCTTTATAGAACATCAATCAATACTTATATTTATTTAACCAACGATCTTAAACGCGTGTTGCCCATTTGGTGATACAATTTATTCAAAACTTGTTGGAAATATAATAAAAATCAAAGATTTCAATGCAAAATTGTTCATGCTTTGCAAACGTAAATCCTGAATACATATAGAATAAGGAATTTAGATGGCTCATTGTGAACTATGCCACTGCAGTTAAAATAGAAAAGGTGAATAATGCAGAAAAACTGTTCAATTCATTTCCTTTTTTAAACTAGTCAATCAAGCTACGTAAGCTTTAAGCCATAGCGACATGCCACAGCCCTTCAAATAGAAACAACAACTAGAACATAACATAGACCAAAAGGAAATTTGTGAAAGTAGATAGCTAAAGCTGCAGTTGCTGAGATTGAGACACTGATAGACTCCACAAGTGAAGAGTTAATCAAAAAATTTGCACATGCAAATTGTTTTTTTTTTTTTTTGCTTTGTGTTTGAAGCAAACTAAAGTAATAAATTTACTGGAGAAACTTTGAGAAAACTAGGGCAATACGTGTACAGAATTCAACTATGCAATGCGAAAAAATATGCAATGAAAACAAAAAATGAGCATCAAACACAGACAACACGAAGAGATTTTAATGTGATTTATGAA
The DNA here is from genome assembly GCA_963691655.1 of Toxonevra muliebris. NCBI lineage: Eukaryota > Metazoa > Arthropoda > Insecta > Diptera > Pallopteridae > Toxonevra > Toxonevra muliebris. Next base: position 9,768,599 of record OY829326.1, on the reverse strand, counting down.
GTTTTCACTTTGATATACTTATATTCATAGCATAAATATGACATGAATAATGAATAATTTCATATATATTATTCAGTCGAATATATTTAGAAATGCAATTTTTATAATGAATTCGAAGAAAAATAAACGATGCGCTCATTTTAACAACATCAACTCTGTATGCATGTGCAGCCATTTTAATTTAAACCGCCATTTTAGCAACAATATTAATGTTCATTGTTATGGGAGTTGTGGTGATATGTTTCGTTGTTGATGCTTTTGTGGTCATTCAAATAATTAAGTTAACATAAAACTTACTCCCGCTCCAGAAAAACAGAATGTCCTACTTATGCATATACTCTCTACAATGAGAAAAAGCGAAAAATCGCATACGCTGTGGCAAAATTCAGCAGCAACCACAACAACATAATAATAATAATTTGAAAATACTGATAATTTTCATTATCGCCAACATTAACAGCATTATACGTTATACTTATCATCATTATTACTGTGTTGTTGTTTCATTAAGCAGTAATAACATTTTCACATAATTAGAAACTTACCTTTACTTTTGTATATAGAAACACTTACATGTGCACATACAAGGACTTCTAATTTTTGGCTACTAAATGTGGGCGTACAGTATTACAAAAATTACAAAATGTGTTTAAAAATTTGTGACGAAGCCTTTGCCGCAATAAATGAGAATGAAACTTAAAAAAAACAAGTGAATACGATCTGCAAAAAAGTAATAGGGAAACAACAACAGAGGGGAAGATTAGGCTGAGTGGTTGCTTCTCCTTAAGCGAGGAGAAAATCAAATAGTGCGATGCCGCCATTTTTATAATAAGGGGTAAAATACTCTTTAATTACAAAAACAAGTATCTTTTTACAGTTAAAATTTTTTTTTTTAGAAAACGTGTTTTTTTTTGGAAAATGTTCTCGTTTATTTTCCAAATCAATAAACCTGCATCATTTGAGGCTTTGGTTTCTGTACCTTGTATATGTAACATGAGAATGCAAGTATATGTGGTGGTCGTGTAAATACACGTATGTACACGTGCGTGCGTGCTCCCTTTGAGTGCTCTTTTACTCACTTTTTTACCTTTTTTCAACTGCGTGGGGCCACTTTGATAATTTAATTGATGTTATCTTCCGTTATTTCGTTGAATTTTTTGACATTTTTTATTCTTTTTCTCGTTCAATTCCTGACCAGCCTTCATCCTTCAGCTACCCTCATTCATGTTTTTCTTCTTAACACATTCAGTTTTGTTTTGTAACATTTTAATAAAAATATCAAGTTAATTCAATGATTTTATGATTTGTTATTTTTGGTTTTTGTTTCTTCATTTGTTCATGGTCAAATGCACAAAAGGTTTTCCTACTTTTTTGTTGAGTTGTTTTGTTGTGTTTGAGTTAATAAAAATGTTTTTATTGTGTAGTAAATTTTTATCACTTGTCAATGTTCATAAAACAAGAAATGGAAAATGGTAAGTAACATAATCACTTTGTCACTTTTGTGTTCAATTTAATAATAATGGCTGGGCAGAAAATTGATTGTCACTTATAAAAAAGAAGCTGCTGAAGAATTTATGAACTTGGGAGATTTATTATTTTTTTTTTTTTTTGAAGATTCCCAATTAAATTCAAGTAAATTATTTCTGATTATACTAAATCCTTTCCTTTAATAAGTCATTCACACTCCAATCTCATGCGTGCTATAACAATTTGTTTGCTAATCAGTTTTTATCCTCAGAAGCTTATAAATGAGACTCAGCATGCAGCTTTAGTTAAGGCACACAATCATATTTATGCGTATACAAATTATTTGATTTATATTTGCATGACATTTTCCATTACGATTATTGGGAGTTTCACATTCACTTTAGCATTACACAAAACAATACAGTGGAAGAATTATTGTTATAACTAGTAAAATTCAGTAGAATTCATTACAGGCTGATAGCAGAATTTGAGTAGATTTTCAAGGGATTGAAAGCCTATTTCTTCAAATGGTTATACTGGGATATTTGATTTAAAATATTATTTAACATCCTTCTATTTCTCTTCAACTTGTGGGAGTGTAAATTTTAATAGAGTATAGAAAATACTAATTCACTGAAGAAAGATTCAGGTATTAGACAATTTGTTGGTGCTTGCACGACTATTAACTAAACTATACTTTGTCATTATGCCATCAGAAATACGTAAATTGTGTTTCATTTTTTTCTATGCTTGAGCGCCATTATGTTTTTCTAGTTAATTTAGCTGGAAAAAATAATTCTTTAAAAAATTAACCCTTTGGCTCTTGGTGTAGGCTATTGCATACATACTTTTAAAGAGCAGCATATTCAGAATTGTAAGTAATTCTTATTGTAAACTCTTTCCTAACAGCTTGTTTCTTCACTCATTCGAAGTTAAAAATTGGAGAAACTTTTTTACCGTATTAATATATTTTCGGAAATTTGCCTATCGGCTCCTCGCATTTTTCTATTATGAGGAAAGCATAATATTATTTTAGCGTCTTTTCATGTGTTTAATTTATAAAAATAGTTTGGTAAGTTATTTTTTTCTTTCCACCATATAATATTCTTATGTATTAACAAAAGTTGCAATGGGAAAAGTTCGTTTTCATTGAAAAAAATTCAAATCAAAAGAATGTCCACAAATGCGTACAAACGTTTTCAAATGTTTAAGGCTCACAAGACAGATCGAATAAGGGACAAAAAAATGTCTACTCATCTGAACGAACACAAAGGAAAAACAATTTTTGAAATCAGCTATTATCTTGAGGGTCCGAAATGGCCTCGGAAGTTCGAAATTTTGACCATAAATTCAGATTTTCAGTCGACCTTGATTATAATCAAGGTGTACTTCAAATCGCTAGAAGGGTAGACCTCTTCCAATTTAGACCATAGCTTGGTTCTCCTGAAACTCATCCAATACTGGACGTACAGGTTGACGGCATTGATCATCTTCCGCATTATAATGACAACAAAGAAAATGTCAGCAGATGTAAAAACAAAAACTAACCAAATAAAAGAAAAATTATATTCGTATTTAATTGCCGAAATTTATATTACTCGATTTTTAAGCTCATAGTTACACGGATTTTCATGTAATTTATTTTATAAAAGGATCTAAATAAAAAGAAACAGAAGCTCAAATTTGCTCAATTACTTATACTTTAGGTGACTACGTTTGGCCACAAATGTGGACGTTGAAATTACATCATCCTTGGAACACTCTTTGATTTTTTTAGTTTTGTTGCATTACAGTGTCCCTATGAAACACAAAACTGAAAAAAAAAATTTTTTTCTAGCTGGTAAAAATTCAAGTGTCAAAGGGTTAATATGCTACCATCATTTGTAGGTTCAACAAATTTTTCTTAGAAATACATGGCAGAAAAGTTATTTTGGATTTTTTCAATTTTTTAAAATAATAAATTTCATTTTCCATTTGAAACTCATTAAAAATTTCATAAGAAAAGCAATTGATTGAAGAGAAACCTTTTACTTAAGGCACTAACTATAAATATAAATGTGAATCCACAAAAATAATAATACAATTCAAAATGAAACATATACCCACATAAAAATACGGGATGCGTGTGTGTGTGTATATGGATGCATGACAGAAAAACGTTTTCTCTTGTAATAATAACATTTTCGTATAACGAAATAAGAGACTAATAATATTTTCAATATTTGTACAGCTTTCTCAGTAATTACTACTACTTACAGTAAAAACAACAATAACAGAAGCAAAAGAGGTTAACATGTATATATTTTAAAAATATAAACAATTAAAATACAAGCGCAATGAAAGTGAAAAGCTGCGAATACGAACGACAAATTGAATACAAGGAATTTCATCCTCGAGGTAGCATACAAAAAAATGAAAACAAAAAACGAAGCTGTTGAAAGAGAATTTTCTCAGAAAGTATTTTAAATAACAATGAATATTACAATTAAATTGTAACATGAAAATATTTTATATTCCGCACACATACATATATACACCCACATATAGATATACATATACATAAATATATATAGGAATAAAGAATCACTTTGAAATATTTTCGAACTATTCCGTGTATGTGTGTGTGCACCCTGTAGGAAATATTTTCAGTAGTAGTCATTATCTTATCTGCGACATATACTATATGGTTGCAAAAGCTCTAGCATAAAACATTTAAAGATATAAAATTAAATATCACTTGATGAGTAGCGAAGGAAAAGACGGGAAGTACCTAATACTGATGGAGCAGACGATTTTAAATGTTTGCAAGAAGGTTGACTGATTAAGCTTTATCTTAGAAGATTTGTTGAATTAGATCATTATATATTGGGCCCTATTTCGTTCCAGTCACAGTGTTGGCTGAGAAGTCTTCTCCTCGCATATTTCTTCACAGCTCCTTTATGCCAATGCACGTTCATCATTTATTCACAGGGACTGAGCTGAGAGTTAATCGTTCAAGATTGAGAACAATTCGTTGTTATCAAGAGATAAGTACATTTGGTTTTACCTTTGTTTGTCAAGAGATTTCGATTTTATTCAATCTTTCTAGAATATTTATACTTATAGTATATGTATGTATGGAATTTATCCAATTTGTGTTCATAGCTTTAACTATTCCATAGCACAATACAATTCATGATTGAGAACCACACGATGCTTAATACCTGTTTGTCCAAGAATTAATGCTACTTATCCAAATAGATATGTATTTTGGAGATGCGGATGAAAATGTGCAATCTTAATCTAACGCTTTTTTTTCGACGTATCCCAACGGACCCACTTACCCGCCCAGCCGCACAAGGAGCGCATCCGCATAATGAACGGATCGGTGCTCGAAAAGGACACAGTCCAGACTGTTCTGTATGACGCGACACGTGGAAGGGTGAAGTGAAATATCCAAGTGGTTTTCAAACAATAGCTACAGATTTTATAATCATCAGCTGGTTAATTCATTTACAAATTTTTAAACAGTATTTTTTATGTTAAATTGAGTATCCGATAAATCAAATAAGCCAGAAGGTTGTTGAAGTCATTGCCCAAACAAACAAAAGGGTAATTTTGGGCATAATTAGTTCGGCAGGTACTTGTTTAATCGTTACTGGACACCTTGTACAACGGTTTGGTATGCTCAAGTTAACTTCATTTAATAAAAATTGGGAATTTATATCACCATTTAGTAGTTTGGCCAAAAATATGACATTCAGCATTACTCTTCTGCTCTCTAGAGTTGGTAGATCTAAAAGTTTAAGATGATGTGAGTAAGGTGGAAGGTTTTGGAATGGAACGCATCGAAAACTTTTTAACGCAAACAAAAGAAACTGCTTCTGAATATATTTCAATCTATCCTTGTAACAGTTATGTATATTGAGGACTCCAAACTGGAGAACCGCATTCCAAGATTGGCCTTATCAGAGACTCAAAAAGTGTTTTCGTTACATGCGGATCATTAAATTCTTTTGAACATGTTTTAATGAATGCAAATATTCTTTTAGCTTTATTTATACACGTGTTAATATGTAAATTAAAACGCAATTTAGGGCCCCTCACAATGCCCAAGTCAGTGAAATTATGCACAGTTTCCAAGGTGTAATCATTTATACAGTATTCTGATCGAATAGACCATCGATTTAAATTTCTTTAAACTTCAAGACTTTAAATTAATCTGACACCAACTTGTTAACGCATCAAGATCTGATTGAAGCAGGATTTTTGCCTCTTCAGAATAATGTGAAGTAAAAAGTTTCACATCATCAGCATATAATAAAATTTTTGAGTGGCAGATAACAGATGGAAGATCATTAATATATGTAAGGAATAAAATGGGACCAAGATGACTACCCTGAAAAACACCAGATGGAACTTTAATGGAAATTTATATGAGAGGTATGCGTGATAATTGAAAGTTCTAATTTTTTGCATGGCTTATGTCCAAGACAATATATATTAGTATATGTAAGTTAGTGATTATATCTGTAATGGGTTCAAAGTTATTGCATTTTTAAAATTTAGCATATATTTATATTAGAGGTAGGCGATGCAATTGACCGTTTAAAAAGTTTTTCATACAGAGCCAATAAAGTTTAAGACTGATACTATTTTAAATGGATTAAATATAACATTTAGATATTTAACCTATGATGAATTAAATGCTATGTGATGTCATATTTTTGCTTGTTATTAAAGCTGTGGCAAAAAGTTGCAAAGCACTCATACCTCATTTTAAAGCAGATGCTGTACAGAGTATGATGGTGTTTATTTCCCCTCGGAGCAAATCGGAGCTTTTTTGTTCTCATCCATGTTAAAGAAAATATTATTATTTTTCCATAACATTTTTAGGTATAAAAAAATGGTAAAACAATTTTTTCATTAATTTCCATTAATAATGTATAGTTTTTTCTTTAATATGAGACCAAAAACAAAGGAAGGTCTAGCCTTAGTATTCGCTAAGTTATTACACTTTATGTGCAACACATGTTCAACAATATTAAAACTATCGACAGGATAGTGCAACTTTCAACGGTCGCACCGCCAAATCCTTCACCTAATTAGAATATCCTGTGTATGGATTAGGATCAGGGATCTAAGAGAGTAAGCCTATATACTTTTGGATTCAAACCGAGACAGTTGATTTTTCGAATTTAGGCCAGCTAGATTTTTCATTGGCCCCATAGAAAACCAAACAAATTAAGTTTATCGATGAGTAAATCATGATTCACTGCGTGCGAAAGCTTTACTAAAATCGGTATAGATGACACCGGTCTGAAAGCTGTTGAAAAATTCTTCAATTATATAAGTTGAAAATTCCAAAATATTGGTTACTGTGGACCTGCCTTTAAGAAAGCCATGTTGAAAAGGTGATATCAACGATCCCACTGAATGTTTTAATTGATCTGTAATGACCGATTCAAATAATTTTTGTTTCAAATTAAGCTTAGCAATATCGCGGTAGCTTGCAATATTTTTTGAACCACTCTTATGCAAAGGAGTAATAAATGATTTTTTCCAAACACTGGGAAAAATACCGCTACGCAAGGAAGCATTAAAAATTTCAGAAAGTGGCAAATACAGAAACTCATCACAAATTTTTAAAATGCAACTTGGAATTTCATCTGGCCCAACTTCAGTGAATTAAGATAATTAAAGACTTCCGTTGGAAGAATAACAGGGCAACGGATAGTGTTAAATTGAAATAGGAATTTCAAATGGATAAGGTCTTCGATTGTCAACACGTTCGTTAGAATATGTTGATTTGTAATAACTTGCTTAGCTATGATATAGTGCAATAGTAAATATTTAAAAATCAAATGCTTTTAATGACATCGTCATCAACTGGCGTTTATTCCAAAAGGGTACATAAATACCCTTGTACATTGTAGTATGCTTGTATAGATGTATGTGTGTAATTGTATTGTGTTGACGCAAGCATAATTGTTGCCATTGGGTATATATGTAAATATCTTAATCGAATTCTTGTTATTGTTATTGTTATTGCTGCTGCTACTGTTGCTCAAAATTGATATGACTTTAACACACAGAATTTCATTTCATGTTTTTCTTCGGTTTTCCTCCTAATGCACGTACGAGCAAAATATTTCAGAGTCAAGTACAATCTTCAATTTTGACACGTTGATGTATTTATTATCACTCAGCTTATATTTTTGTATATATGAATGTATGGAAGTTTGTATATGGGTAAGCATATAAACATTTATTTTACACGCTAAATATTAACAACGATTATTAATATTTAATCATATTTTTAAAGATACGGAGAGTTTATCAGAGATAGAAGTGAGTGGGAAATGTTCTCTCTTTTACGTGTTTTAAATTGCATACTTTAAGGCACTTATGCATGCGAATTTGCATATTTAAAATTATTATATGTATATTATTTTAGTGGCTGCGTTAGCGGCACAGTAATTTATATTTTTGTTTCTTTTGTATAGCTCCCTTTATATCTCTTTTTCTCTTTTGAACCCCTTTTCCCTTCCCAATGCCTCCATTAAATATTCTCAAATATTTTGTGAGTTATTAAATTTGCTTTCATTGTTCGTTTTGCGTACGCTGTTTCATTTTGGTTCGTTGTATGCCTTTAATGTGTATCCTTTCTGTTTGTGACAACGTAGCCCCACGTTTCCCCTCACCAACCCTTGTATGTGCTTGCATTTTGACTGTGAAATTTTAATTTTATTGACATGTCTAAAGCATATTTTTATAATTTATATACAAGTGCATACACAAAATTTTGCTTTGTACAATGAAAAAAAAAACCAAAACAATTATTAAATTATTTCAAAGAATGCAGCTTGAGTAGACTGCCTGGCTATCTTCTTTAACAGTCTGTACAACACCAAAAAAAAAATCTTCTAATTCCCTGTGTATCATTTTTATCATTTGAGTTTATATGATGTCAAAGCTTTTTTATTTTAAGGCAATAAATTATTTTGTATGGATGATAAAAAAAGTTATAGCATGCAGTTATTTTATAAATTTATTAGCTGCTCATTTCATGTCTATAGCTCAATTAAATAGACCAATATGTTGGGGAATGTTTATATATTTAAGTGAGGTGTTAAATGCTAATTATCCAGTAATTATATTTTTATTGAAGCCTTTGGGCTTTTATGTTTTTGTAATGCCGTTCAATAGTTCACACTTTTGTTCATTTACATGTAAATATGTATAATTTATTTGGTATTTTAATTGGCTTTAATTCCTTAATGTTATTAACACATCGCACATTTTTATTGACGCTAATTCTTGAATTCAAGTTTGTTTATTCTGCATAGAAAATTATCTTATAAAACTTGGAATTTTGTTTTGCCTTCCACCCATAAACTTATCATTCGCTCCACTTAAAGTTAACTACTAAATTTTGTTTTATTCATATTCATAAAATGGCTGCAAACTCGTACACGCACACAAGCACACATACATGTGAAAATGTTGCACTCTAGTCTGCTTCCAACTCACAATTCGCAATCACTTTCATTTTTACCGCTAATAGCACCCGCAAGTGAGTTTCCGCTTTTGCGCCATTTTTATTTTATTTTATTTGTTTTCTTCTCCTAGGTATTTCCTCGTTGTATTTTTTGTTATATAATTTTCTTCTCCACTTTATTTTTGGCAGCTGAAGCGTTAAACTGTGGCATTCTTCTTTGGGGCACGTTCTGCACCGAGAAAATGCCTTCCTAAAAATGTGTGTTGTTTTTGGTTTTTTGTTTTTTTTTACTTGCTACTTTATTGTTTGCTTGTCGTAAAACATCTTTAAGGCGCAACATGTTTACTTGATGTTTTTGCACTCTTATTTGTGTTGGTATATGTATATATGTGTATGTGTTAAAGTAAGTATAGGAATATGTACAAAATTACTTTTTGAAGCATTTATTGCACTCAACAGGCTTTTGAGGTGGCCAGGTTTCCACAATTAAAGTTTGGAAGCTGTAGAGAAGTATGCTCTGATAAAGTATACCAAGATTGTATTACATACATACTTTGACTAAATGGGTTATAACTTATGAGACAACTAATCTACGAACAGAGAAGAAACAATTATACATTTTAAAATCAACAAGTTAATCTTTGATTTAAACCATATTGTTTAGGATAATATTCATGATTAACAAGAAAAACTTTAAATATAATGAAAAGAAAAACATTAAATTCAACTACGACTCAACTTTGAAGCACATTAGAAAACCATATATTATGGCAAGTTCTAGGGCCCTCAGTTAGTTTTTTTTTTCAAAATTATAAAACACACACAACCAATGATAGTTAATTCTTAAATAAAATTTAATAAACAATTTGCAACAAAATTCAACGTCAGGTTAACCAAAACTAGTAGTGGTAATAGTAACACAAACTTTTCAATACACTAGCTCAAAAATTCGAAGAAACTCAAAAAAATCTGAAACGTTTGATTGCTCTGTAATGATAGCCATCATCCGACAAAACAGCGGTGTCTACAGGGCCAACAGTCTCTTCTTCAGTCAGATTTTCACCAAATGGTGGCAAGTATTCACTTTGAGCTTCTTTCAACAGAGGCATCTGCTGTGTAGGTCGTTTATAATGATAACCATCTTCAGCGAGTACAGCAGTATCCTGTAGTACTTCTTCGTCGTCGTCCACTGGAGTTGGCTCAGTTTCTACTTCATCAATAATTTCAAATGGTGCTTCAGTTTCATCCACTGGTGCTTCAGTCAACTCAGGTGCTGCTTCTGTGCTGGCAATATCTTCCAGTTCATGTTGGTGGTGTGGAGGTAAATAATCATTGGCCACCTTTGGTGTGGGAATAACAATAGATTCTGCTTCACCGGCTTGAGGGTTCTTTTCAGTTGGTGGCAGGTAATCATTATTTGGAAATTGTTGTTGTACTGATGGTGGTGCTGGAGGCAAATATTGTGAGGTAAGATGTGAAACATCACGACGTATGCGTTGGCGATACTTGAGGCGTCGCACAGTTCGATATTCATAGCCAGTATTGCGTAGTGCAGCGGATGGTAAAGGTGCTGGTGTTGTAACGGTAAGGGGCGCTTCCGTGGTGACTTCAGTGTTGACTGGCCTCGTGGCGGGATTAGAAGCTTCCGCAACTACAGCGGGTATTGAAAGTTTTACTGCGGGTGGTAGATACTCGTAGGCTGGTTTCGTTAGCTCGGAAACATCACGTTGTTGTCGTTGTTGCTGCTGAGATGCATCGGGTATGAAAGAAGCTGAGACTGTTGCTAACAATATACATGACAATATGAAGGCTTTCTGTAGGAAGAAAATGTTTGTGTGCGAATTATTCGAAAACTTTTTCGCAATCCTTCAACTTGTTTATTATCCTGCAATAATTTACACTCACCATTTCTCTGCTGGATTCTGAATTAACTGCAGCCAACTTAAAACTTGTTGCAATTAAAACTATAAAATGTTTAGTGTTGTCATTAACGCGTTTGCATTCATTTTTATAGCTAGCGCAATGCTTCTTACTTCGAGTAATTTCGGCAAAAAAAGAAGAAGAAAAAACCGGTAAAAAACTGAATCTACTTCAAAACGAACTAAAGAAGAGTAAAGCATATAACAAAGAAACAAAAGCAAAGCATGTAGAAGCATAAAATAACTTTGCAAAAAGTATCTTGTCTGTGTATTTGTAGCTACTCAGACACTCAGTATCTGGCTGCTACCAACCATCTGCTCAATTAAGCATAAAAAAACGTTAAGTGTTACTTTTTTCTGCTACATAAGTACTCACTTGATAAATCAAGTGTGTGGTCAACTGATGATGTTTTTCTCTTTTGACTTTTTGGAGTTAACACTTTGCGTTGCTGTTCTGCTGCTTTGAGTTTAATCCAAAGCAGCAAAAGAGTAATGCACGACACTTGCTCGTTCATGCACCAGCGGATCCTAGGGGGGCGTATTGGGGTTGAGCCCGTCTTCCCGATAAAAATCTCAGACATTTTGATCGTTGGTCATGAATAAGAGAACAAATTTTACAGGGAGGAACAAATCATACCCCCCTTCTAAAATTTCTGTATCCGCTAGTGTATGTATATATATACATATACTATACACTGCCAACATTTGAACTTGAGCCCTCAAAATGCGATGATGACGCGCATTGTTGCAATGTCAAGCGCACACCACTTGTGGCAAAGTCAAGTGTTGCGCAAGAAGAAGGTCTCACCATCAATAATAGCATAAACTCACTGGCTGTCTCGTTATTGTTTTTGTGTTTTTTTCCTGCTGCTGTTTTATATTTAACATGTTAATTTTGATACTATTGTTTATAAGTGAAAATAATGAATCACTTAGAATGGTGGGGAGCGAAACGACGGAAATGGCCAATGCACACTTGGTATGGACAAATGTGAGCCAACCTTGATATACATACTCCCTCGCACATGTCGTACAATGTTCTCCCAAGTTTCACTTTATTGTGTGCCTCATGACTCCTTTGGCTTTTTTGTTTGATAAATTTCTGAAGTTTCTCACAATTTGTGAAATTAAATTTGAAACTATTTACATATATTAATTTTTGACAAACTGACAGCTTTATTACTCATTAGGAAGTTGGTTCTTAGTTTTAATTTTCAATACTTCAATATTTAAATTGCATTTTAATGCAACTGCTAATTAATTTTTATTCAATTATGCCAACAAGCTTATGGAATTAACATCGCAAATCCTTTTGTAATTCCATACCAACACCTGTGTACCAAATTTTATGCATGCAGAGTAAAGTTTTATCAATTTGTAAATTGAAATTTAACACCTGCACTTGTGCAATTGCTTATTAATTCAAATCATATCAATATTGGAATTTAGGGAAATGTAAACATCTACACACATTCAAAGATATATTCGTTCATACGAGATGGGTAAAATATAGGTTCTGATTAAGTTCTGCAAAGTAAATTTAAACATTGTGTTCAGAGCATAAGTCGTAGTTGATTTGTTTTAGTTTGGTTTATGTATTTCTTGCTAGAAATTTTAGTTTTATGTTGCCTTGCAATCGTATTTCATAACAAATTTGACCAAGTTCCAAGGAGAACGATTTTTTAAGATTAAAAATATCATTCTGGTCGAAAGAGATTTTCTTCTGGATGGAATAAAGTTTTAAAAGTTCGTGTTTTTTTTTTGTTTCAGTAGAAACGGAGCATTTAATTTCGATTTGCAGTTATACGTACTCATTTGTAGTTTCTTTTCCAAAAAATAATTTATTTTGAAAATTTTTATTAAAGATGCACTTAGGTTACGTTAGGTTGTAGTGCCTGTCGAGAGACGCCATTACCAACCAAGGTGTGTACTTGTACACTTTCTTATAATTCTCATACACTTCATATTGATAGTGAATATAAGAAGGTTATGAGAATTAACCACCAGATAAAGACGGGAATCAAACCCAAACCTCCCGGATTAAAGTCTAGTGCACTACCCACTAGACTATCGAGGTCGTTAAAGATGCACTTACTAATTATTTTTATACGATCTAACAATTTCTGCTCAATATGTTTTGATTCTTTATAATACAAATCGTTCTAAAGTAAGTTTAAGGGTTCTGGATTGTAAATATTATCGATTTGACTTAACCTTTCTAGAATTTTGGTCTCATATGTGAATAATAGCTTAAAAATTAACTAAAAATTTATTTTATATTGCATTTGCATTAAAAGTTTTTCGAATCAAAGTTTGAATATTTTTCTCTTATTTCACAGAATTTCATAAATTTTAGTCTCTTCTCTCTGCCAACATTGTGCATAGAAAAGTAAAGTCGATATTTCTTGGTGAACTGAATAAGTTATGAGTTAAAACACTTTGGTGCAGAAGCTAAAACAAAATAAAATTAGTATGTAATTTTCTTGAAACATATTTTTTTTATCGACTTTGAATATTGAAAAAGTTAATTTTCAATCCATTTTTCTTATGAAAGGACAGTCATTGTGGGTTATCTATACAGGTAAAAATTTGTATAAAAATAGTTTTCTATTATTTTTAATGTTTTCGAAGGTTCAAATTCAGAAATATATGTACATAGAAAAAGTATTGAAAGCTGGAATCACTGAGTCGGTTTGAGAGGGTTAACAGCGGTTAATTGCTTGTGAACCTATGCCTGGGATTTAATTTTCCGATTAATAGCATTAACAATAAAAATTTATCACCCTAATTTTTTTAAGTTTTTAAATTTTTCTATATTGTTGTTTCTTTAATTCTCAGTACAAACTTGAAAGTTCGAGAGAAGTTCAGTTTAGGAAGCAATCAGTTTCCCCAAATTTAAGTAGAATCCTCTATTAATTCTGGTAATTATTAAAAGATAATTTAGGATTCTTGCATCTTTATTAACATACAATATTTATGCATTAACAATTTCACCACATTACTACAGGCTTACATTCAACTGTGAATTTCTCAATTATTTAATAGATTGACCACACTAATTAAACATTACCGAAGGGTAATATTAGATATGTCTAAAAATTAATAAAAGTAACTCCATCATGCCTTATCAACTCTATTACTTTTTCGTTTTTATTTGAACAATAAGTGAAATACAGAATTTGACTCAATGACATTGCAATACAAATATGTATTACAACAACAACTATATGAAGAATACTAATACCATAAATTCAATAACAACAACCACAATGAGCAAAAAATACGTACGTGAGCATCTGAATATGTACTTTAGTTAAATATTGACATACTCTTATTTGACTAAAGGCATTATGTGGATTTCATGTAAATTTTTCCAAAAATTTCGTAAACATGTTGGTGAATAAATTCGATATGACAACAGCAAATGCTCATATGACAGACATATTTAATACATATGAGCAAACATATGTGTGAATGTGTGTTTACGTAGGTGTTGCTATATAAGTATGCGTAATGCAGGTAGCAGGTATCTAAATATAAATTTTATTTTCTAATTTATTTTTGCTATTTTAATGTATTTAGATTGGAAATTCTGATGGCAAAAACAAAAACGTACTTAAAAAACCCAAAACGGATGAGGATGAGTTAATTTCGGTTTATGCGTGTGCTATGATTATAATTAAAATCACATGACCTACCAACACACAGTGTTGCAATTTGGTTTTATAACGGCATTAACTGGTTTATTCTGTAACACCACAATAACAACCATAATGAAAGCCGCAACTCCATCGCTATCACGCACACACACACAGTTACACACTCACATAATAGATTTATGGTTTTTTCTTAGAAATATCTATTTATGTGCTTCAAATACATTTACAATGGCATCCTAAACATACACACTTAAATACATACATATGCATGTAAATAATTAGATGTAATTGTGTGCGTATGTTTGTATGTGCCTATGTGGGATCATCTGTGCGTGCAGATTACTTTGAGACACAAAGCTGGCGCGCAAGCCAAAACGTTTGCAGTTATTTCCAATTAACGTCAATTTATGTACGCAATTTGTATATTTTATTATTTTTGTTTTTGTTTTTTTTTTTTCAAATTCTTAATGAAGCAATGAAATCCAACACTCACACTTTCATGCATGTATGGGTATATGAATTTATTTATGCACCATTATACCAACACACACACACACACCACAAATTACCGTTGTAATTTCAAAGATACAAATAGCTTTATAAGTAACTATTACGCTTACAAAAGCAATATATGTATGTAGTTGTTGGTGCTGTTAAATTTCTCAAGCTAAATTAAATTTTCTTTAAAGTACATGAAAATTATTGCAATTATGGAACCCAGTAAGAAATATTTATATATTTACATGTTTGTAAAATCAAGGATATGACACGATAGAAAATCTCTCTTAGAAAGCATTTTTGACATTTGACTTTTTCTCATCTCTTTTCAAGGCAACACTCAATTGAACCTCAATTACCTGAATAATTTACATATTTTTTGGAGGTAACATTAACAGAAATGGTTCACTGGGTTCCGCTTTCTTCAATTCATCCATGGTTTAATATGTGTTTGTGTTAGTGAAGGGGCGAACTCCTCCATAAATGTGTAAAAAAATTCCACCACAGTAATCTCTTCAAGGTTATCCAGAAGAACTTAACACCTTTACCTCATGTTTTCAATTGTGGCTTGAAAACAACAACCAGCGAAGAAGGGACGGCTCTCTGATCTCTAAGTTTTCTCTATATACAGTTTTCAATTTAATTCGTATTAATTAAAACTAATTGGTAGTTTAAATACTGTTTGTAGATTAAGTTAACAAATCAAATTTATGTTTAAATGTTTTACAAACAAAAACAAATTGACCTTTTCATATTCGTTATCTGTGAGTTTGTCTGCTATAGTAAAAGTATATAAAAGCAAATATAGCATAGTCTGGTATCTTAATATGCTCGCATTTTGGCAAGTAGTAAATAATAAATAAATTTGATAGCATGACTGTGGATTGTTAGAATATCCTTGGGGGAAAGTAAAAATAAAGATACTGAAACATTTTGAGTTCAATTCACTTAGAGTTATTGAATCGTTTTTTGTTGTTTTGTTTTTCCTAGGCTTGGCAGTAAGTAAGCGTGAGTGTGTTATAAAGAATACCTTAAAATAATTTGCAAATCTATTTTCGTTTTTATGCTTTGTTACTATTTATTTACTCTAAACTGTCATTGTCATTTGCCATCAAAGTAAATAAAAAAACAAAGAAGTTAACGAAAAACGGAAAATAAAACTAAAACAACTAAAGGAGCAATGAAAGGAGTAGCAAAAGCACTTAGGAGCAAGAGGGAAGTAATAGCAGAAGCCAAAGAAAAAAGAGGAAAATTTTTACTTCATGCGGTAGCAAAAAAGGGAATAATGCCCGAGGCAAATAGGACCAGGCTGTGCTGGGCGATGTCGTTCCTTAAGTACTCCCTTTGTTGTATCAAAAGCAATAAAAATGACAAAGCAGAAATCATAATGCCAAAATTAATTTTACTTTGTACTCTTGCGCCCTCCCTATTCCGTTGTTTTTTTTTTCTATGTGCGTGAGTATTTTTTTTTTGTTATCCTTCTCTGGTTCTCTTTTTTGGTCTATGTTTGTATTCCAGTGGGTGTTACTGTTACAAATTACTGTGTTAATGTAACAACCAACAAAAAAGAGTATCAAAGGAAATGAAAAACAAAAGACAACAATAAAGAGCAAAAAAAAATTAAAGCTGTTAATAGCAGCAAAAATTAATAATAAGAAAAAGAGCGCATGAGTGTGAGTGGAAATAGCAAGAGCAGGCAGCAAAAACACGGGACGTGTGTTCCCATGCAATTGAAAGTGTTTGTCTGTGGGCGTTTTAAAGGCATGTGCTTTTCTGCGTTTGGTGTTTTTGATTCACGCCAACTTTTGAGGCAATTTAAATATTTAATCTAACGGAATAATTAAATTTCCGTTTTAGCTGAAAATATTTTCATAATTTTTTTCAAGTTCGTTTCTTATTTTACAAGCCGCCAAACATTAAAATGGTAAGTAGCTAAATTTCTTAATTAGTTGCTTTTTCATTCTTTTAATATTTTTATTTTATTTTTTTGTTTGTGTAGGAGTTTCAAATTGTTGGAAAATTGTGCGATGTTTTTAAAAATTTAGATTTTAATTAAAAATGACAACAAGAAAATTAAATGATATGAAAGTTTATGCCAGACATAGAAAATTTGTTTAAGTGAAATTTAATATGAGGAATTTCCAAACGAGATATTGAAAAAACAAAAAGTACTTTAATATTTATCTGCATATGCTGCAGAAGATTTTAACGTATGCAATTTATTGTTTTTATGTAAAATGTTGTTAAAACAGATTTCAAATGAGTAAATATTTGCTATAAATTTTTCAATTTTGCAATTATTAGTTCAATTCATTATTTTGTGCTAACAAATACGACTTCTCACTTGTAATAAATCCTCCAAAATTCTGAAATTCCTTAAAAATCATACTACATTATCTTCCATATTATGTAAAACGCAAATTGTCGTGACACTTTGCATTGCATAAACAAAACCCAAGCAACGCAAAGTGTCACGACTATCTGCGTTTTACATAATAAGCCGATATATCTTGTGATAGTTTTACAATCAACTGTGAATATCCCAATTGTTTTTGTTTACTAATGCAAAATCATAAAAAGAGTAAAATTCGAGAGTAAAAACGCGAAAGGCTTTCTCTTTTCATCTCCCACCTTACTCTTCTTTCTTCGTTCGTGTGTGTTTTTGTGTAAGTTATGATAGTAGAAAGAGAGAGTCTTCAATGATGAATCTAACCTGATGTGTGCTCTACAAATTTGTGCTCTTACATTACTGAATGGCAGTGACCACCAGCGTTGCCAGAAACTTCACTTCACTTCACAGAAACTTCAAAAATCGTCAAAATTGTAAGAAAAATCGTAATTTTCAGAAAAAAATCGTCATCAGAGAAAAACTCCAAAATCTACATGTTGTTGCTTCCTGGATTCAACATCTAAGTAATTGGTGAAATTATTTTCGTCCCCCAAATTTTTAAGATGTGACATCTAACTTTGTAATGAATTGACTTCTTTTGGAACACACTGTTAAATTTCATATAAATTTTGTCAAGTTTACAAGGCTTTGACGTTTTAATGAAGGCCCTTATTAATTTTTCTTTAGCATAAATGCCAACGTAAATATATTTTCTTTCCAAAAATGTTGCTTTTCTCTGAAATTAATGTTATTAACATCATGAGTTAAATACTCCGGTCTTAAAATATTTGTGCATGGAAAGCATAATCAAAATTGTATCACTGGAAATCAAGTTCAACACTGATGTATCTAGTCTTTATTCCTTGTTTACATTATCTTATAGTAGATGCAGTGTGTATTGAAATGTGTTCATAATGATGAAGAAAATTTTTTTTTAATGATCATCACCAAGCCTTGACTTGTCATCAAATGATAATGCAAAGAAAGATTAAGGTTTTAGAGCACATTTCTCACAGTATAGTTGTGGTTGACCTAAAAAATCTTAATTTTTCAACAAAAATCGTCAAATCGTCATTATATAAAAAAATAGTCAAAATGGCGTTAAAGTCGTAATTCTGGCAACGCTGGTGACCACTAATGTATCTATAAACTAAATTTGTTTTAATTTCTTACATTGCATACCCTTGAATAGCAAGCCATGTTCAGGACTTTGTTTATACTTTCGAATAAAAAAAGGAGGAAAAAAACGTTTGGCTTTTTTCACGTTACATTCTAATTTTGAAGACTTAAAACGTTTTCTTTTCTTGACAAAATGTTGCATTTTCTTTGCCTCGTGCGATGGCAACAATTTTTTAATGTTGCCCACAGCCCTGCCAAATTGCTTCCCTTTTAGTGCAAGAAAAGAACATAAAAATTATTTCCTGTCAGAATCAGCTAATTTGCAGGAAAACATTCTCACCTTGTTATTCAATTGAGTGTAAAAGTGTTACGTTTTTCCCTGCTTAGAAGTCAACATTTTTCAGAAAAGAACACAAAATTTGACAGCCCTCGCACGGTGCAGAAAAAATGCAACATTTTATCGAGAAAAGATGTAAGAGCACAACTAATTTCTGAGTGTGTGTGAGCGACTCATTTCCTCTATAACATTTCTACAAATCGAGTCAAACTGATGCGACCCATAACATTCTTTTCAGGAATTTTCCTCAATTCATAAGTTTTCAATGTAATTACTTAACTTGAAAGTCAATCAACGTAGTTCACACTTAAAAAGACATAGTAATTAACTTTCAAATATTTGCTTTTTACTTTGAAATCAAAAACATCAATATGTACATATATATGCGTGCATTTAATTTACAGAAAATGAAAAAGAAAATACAAAATAATTAAATTCTAAAGAAAACATTTCGCTTCTACTTGCTATATACTGTGCGTTAAGCATACGGACCGTGCTGGGTCACATCTTTTACGTATTTCACTCAACGCCCACACCTTGCATTTAGTTGTGCCTTTCCCATGAGTGGAAATAATTTCCCCTGACATCGCGCTAGACAATAACAAAAAACAACAAAATTTGCAATAAAAACAACAAAAAGTGAAAGAAAAATACATTAAAAAAAAAAGAAGAAAGGTAAATGAAAACAAATAGCCTAGTTGATGTTGGTCAAAGTAAACAATTGTGTGCATTGCGCCCAATACAAGAATGTCCAGTGCCAATAACTGCTGCTTCTTTTTCTTTTCCTTTAGCTGTTATTGCTGTTTTATTTATTCTTTACCACAGAGAAAGGCAATTTTTCTTCTACGATTTTTTCTTCATCTTTTACTTGTCGTCTATATTTTGTTGTCTCTCAGTAAAGTAGTACAAATTCCACTTTTCTACTGCTCTTACTTTGTTTAACTTTCATTAAATTTCATTTTTTTTTCTTTGGCTTTTATTTTTTCTTGTTTTCTTTTACTTTTATTTTATAATTTCTGGAATTTTATGCTATTTTTGGTCCTAAATAAATATTGTCAAAAGTGAAAGCAGAAAGAAAGAAACAAACATTGAAAATATAATGGTAAAGGGAACGTAAAAAAGTGAAATTTATGTTGTGACTTTATTTCTTAGTAATATTTTGTTACGGTGAAATAGCCAAATATTGGCCACTTCTCATACGGTACGGAAAATAAAATCTTAATTCATTACTGTTATTTATTGCTCGAATTTGATACCGCCACCTTAAATGTGAGTATTTTATAATTGAAAATTATTGCTCTACTTGTTGATTTACATTGAAAATTACTACAAAAAAAAATAAATTGCTATTGCGTGTTAAATATAAACCAGAAAACCTTCAAAGTACGCTACAAGCGACTCTTATGGGCGTATGAGTAATATAGGCAGTAATAATTAAATGTTTGTCATACGCACCGATGTACTTCAATACCACAATAATAATAATAACAATAAGAATTCAATCTTTTTCTTCAGTCATTGTAAATGATTATTATTTCATTTATTGATTTGTTATTTGATATGAATGTGACATTTGACATTTCTCACACAATTGACAAGCCACACATATGTACATAAACACATACACATAAGACTGAAGTTGAATATAAATAAATGTGATTGAATTGAAATCAATTGTTTCCATTTTGAACAAAGGAAAGATATGGCATGTGACTTGCTTTAAAAAGGAAAAGGAAAGCGTATGAGGGTGTGTGAAGTGAGTGTGAAGATATTGTTAGTTTTGTAGAAACTAATTGGCCTTTAGAAACATATGTGTGATTTTGTTATTCATATGCACTGAAGTAGGAAAAATTCTCTTCTGCACAGGCATACAAGTTATTTCATACATTTCAAATCTATTTTCTGTAGGTGAATTATTGATAAATATTATGCGTATTTCATGAAAAGCATATACATAAATACTTAGCTGATAATTTAAAAAAAAAACCAGTTTAATATAATGAAATGCAAAGAAAACAATTTACTTGAAACTTTAAAAAAAATAAGCTCAGCTGGGAAGTAAACTACGATTTTTTGCTATTGGTGCTGTTACCTTTTTCAACGATTACTCTACTTTTTTATGCCTATATGCACATCATTGTAAAAAGGTAAGCTATTCTTTATACATAAAATTTTCAATAGATTACAGCATTTAAAATTAAAATTAAATTTTAAAAATTTAGTGCAATGATTAAGAAAAAACATGTTAACCCTTTTTTGAGATTGAGTTCATAGATAGTGCAAAGGTATTTGCCTAACATTTTTATCATTATCGGCTCTTAAAATAACATAGCGCGAAATTTACACTTCACTAAATCTTTTGAATTATACAGAATTCAATCTAAAGATTTATTCCATGCCAGTACGCTTACAAAGAATCTGCTTAGTATTAACGTTTCTGGCATTAGACGATGCCAAATTTCATGGAGTAGATATTCCCGTTGCTTGAAGTTGTTAGTACAGGGATTAGTTTTCTTGCAAGCATACATGTGCACTATACATATTTGAATTTAATCATTTTGGATTGTTACCTTTGACTTAGTGAAGGGGACATTAAAGGATTAAAAAATAATCTGTTAAGTATATGAGTATTTCTGTGTAAATTCTAATAATTACTGGCAGATTTGTATCAAATATCAGCTGAATAATTTTGTATCATTTTTGAGAGCAAGGTTAAAATATAATGGCTTTACACTTAGGCTTCCAATTGGAAAGGCTTTCATCATCAAATCAATTACTACTTTTCATGATGTAATTTATGCATATTTAATTATATGTCTTAAATGCTATTGGCAGTTCTGATTTGCATGCATGTCGTAAAATGCAAACAAATATAATCGACGTAACCAAAACTGTAAAATTGTAAGTTTTCGTTTTTGAAAAATGTTTGAAAAAAATCAGATCTATCAGTACATAATCCAGTAAGGCTGTCAGCCTACACTAGTTTAGCTTAGGTTGGAGTGGCAGTTTTGGCTTAGGCTTAGGACTGAATGGACCATTGTGATATCACATGGTTGTCTCTATGGTTTAACGACAGTTCTGAAAGGCAGTGGGGCAATTTGTTATCACTTGATGGTTTTACCACTGCCTACATACATTATGTGAATTAATAGTCCGACCAAGACAGAAATCGAACCCGCAACTTCCCGGGTGAAAGCCTAGTACACTACCTACTAGACTATCGAGGTCGTCTCAGATTACACTAAGAGCCCTAGAACATTTCGTCAATCTTAAGTGATGGTAGGGTAAAAATTAATAACATTATATGTGTTCTAGAAGCCGCATCTGGAGTCCCGGATTTAATCCCTGCCAAGCGCATGGCCATGTTATATTCTTAAAAAACTTATTTTCTTATGATCAAAAGTTTCTCATGTTTAATGTTAGCAGAGTAATTAATAGCAGCAACAGCATCCTCTCATGTTATGAAACATCAAAAATCATAATCTTCTCTACTAACTGCAATCCAAAAGTTAGATTTGCCACAAACCGGTTATTACAGGCATGGTTAACCATTTGCGAAGGGCTAATCATCTGCTTAAATAATAAATAACAGGTTAATGAAACTGAAACTGGAAATATACATATTCCCTAAAGGAGTTAAAGAAAGAGGAAAAATGAGTTCCAGGACAACATGGTGTACCTTGTAATAAAATACTCAATAGATCCGGAACCAATAATTGGCGTCAGTTTGGGAGGAGCTATGTAATGGATCAACCAATCTAGAACTAACCTTCATAGATAAAGATGGTTAAGAGTATATTCCTTCAAAACTTATAAGTGCTTTATGAATGAATCACGTAGGAGAAAAGAGCTGCGCTCCTCAAGTAGAAGGTACCTGGACATAATGCCTACGGCCATAACGGCCAAAAAAAAGTTTGGGCATTATGACCGGCCTAGGAATGTCCATAACGCCCAGAATCATTTTAGGCGCTATGACCGCCCTGAAAAAGGTCATAACATCCAATGGGCCTTATGACCGTTTTTGTGATTCTTTCATTAAAATTTCAAAAGTAAAACGAAACCAAATTTTCATGTATAATAAAATGCAGCTTTATTTCAGACTTTTTCACAAATTGGCTTGCTTAAATAAAAAACTCTTCCGTTTTTCTCGACATTAGTATGAATGCAAATGGGTAAACCTATAAAAAAATAAAAGGGGACATAGTAAATGGGAATGGCATAGAAACGAGCGCCTCATCTGAAATATTTTTCCAAAAATAAACCAAGATATTGATTTAGTTTAATTGAAAGAAGACCAGCAGGCAAAAAATTTTTACAAAAATAAAGAAAATTAAAATTAAAATTTAAAAAAAGTGACGCTATTTATGAATATGAATCAATAACTACATATATCCTATAATATTAAATATTTTACGTGCAAAATATTATTGTGACTTACATGTCATTTCCGTCCAAAGTATATTATAAGCAATTGCTTATACCTACAAAATGGTACGACCGAGAATGTAGCGTCAATTAAATTATGACGATTATCAACTTTAATATAGTTCTTTTTTATATTCGCAATTGTCATTGAAAACGAAAGCGTATATACGACTGAAACGATGCTAGGCCAAATTTTAGCGAGACATTCTAAACGTAATACTGATTTCTAAAAGGATCTGATTTTTAATCAAAACACGATTTTCATTATTGAAAACAAAATATAACAAGAAATAATTGTTGAACCTTTTGGCCGCTTCTAAGGCGGTCATAAAGCCTAAAATTTTTTTTGAGCGTTATGGCCGTGGGCGTTATGTCCGGGCATCCAAGTAGAAGCAGACGTTTGCGAGAATATTTTTTGTAATGTTTTATATTTTTCTTCCTCCATGCACACTCAGCACTTTCAAACTTTTTAATTAGTTCAAATGATAGTTCAGACTCAATGCGCTAAACTTTGAAACTCATTGATGTTTTTTCAGAAGTAAATAGCTTTACTAGCAAGGATCTTTGAGCAGCCAAATTTCAAAAGCCTTAATCTAATATATTTCTCTAACAGATTTTTTCCATGGAGTGAGATTAAAGTTACATAATACCAAATAATGCTAATGTTTCAATATCTCTTCAACACTTTTAGAATTTCAAAAAGGGTTTAAATCGATATTTCAATTGAGTTGTTTTGCAATAAATGGCATCATAAGTATTAGCAATAAAGCAGCAGAACAAATCATATACTTAAAGATTAGGTAAAAAAGTATACGTATAAATATGTACATGCACATGTACAAATCTAAGACTCAAGAGATGAAAAGATTTCCAACATGAGACAGACAAAAACATACGTACACTCATGTACCGACAAATATAACTCTAAACCTATGTTTAAATTTTATCTGATAGTCTGCGCGCCTGATTACCTGCTCAGCTTGCTTTACCTACCTTTACTACTTTTCGCACACAACCCAGCTCAATATAATGAAAAGCGTGGCGGATCAACATATGTAAATGTTGTCGTTGTACATACATAGAATTTGTTACTGAAATGAAAATAAATCATGAGGCACATTTACCTAAAAAAGGCAATGATTTCTTTTTTTCTTGACGTGTTTTTTTTTTTCGTTGTTGTTGTTAGAGTTTAATGTAATGTTAGTGACTGCCATTAAATTTGCATAAATATTTTGTGTTTTTTTTCTGTTCGTAGTCATGGTAGGTAGCACGTGAAAAAGTAAATGTGGAAATTGTTAAAGTAAGCAATGAATTTACTCAAGTCTCATAACGTACACATGCAGCATATGTCGTGCAGCACATTTCTATTTGTGTGAGTGTAGCTACTTTATGCATTACAATATGCTAGA
This sequence comes from Toxonevra muliebris, assembly GCA_963691655.1. Lineage (NCBI taxonomy): Eukaryota > Metazoa > Arthropoda > Insecta > Diptera > Pallopteridae > Toxonevra > Toxonevra muliebris. The sequence continues at coordinate 9,743,897 of OY829326.1, read as the reverse complement.
AAATGGTTTATATGTGAGTACGTGAACGTATATTTTGTTGATATTTATTGCTTAAGTGTATATGAGCGCTGATTTTACTGTAATAGCACTACTACTTTTCACACATACACTCACACAAAACTTGTGCACATATTATTGAAATTTATGTTTTTGTTTTTTTTTCACTCTTTTTACTTTCTTGGAAAATCAACAAGTTTCTTATAGAACGCAAAATAACAAATATTAAATTTTGATATGTGTGCACATTTTAATATTTCATTTTTTAATATTCTGCCTTTAAACTTTTATTTAAGAAATATAATGCATGCAAAATGTTATTAAAAATTACTAAAATTTATTCAAATTATAAATAAGAAAATCAAATTGCTAAGCCATCTCTCTTTGCCGTGAGCTATTCTCTTTAGCTTTTTTTCATCATTTATTTAAATACTTTAACTTATATGTGTGTATGTGACAAAACAATGCCATAAGGATGTGCCTAAAATGATATTAGCATATAAGCAAAGGAGAAAGGTTCAAAATGTTGCCTACATTTTAGTGTGGGACGAATGCCTTTTGATTTCAGTTTCACATTCAAATATACACGTATATTCATATACATTCTCAGACACACATACGTAAAAATGTACATATATATGTCTGTGTAATACATGCTTAAGGCTTGTGGCTATGTGTATGCGTTTTTGGGATTTTTTGCTGCCTTAAATGTGATAGCCCTCAAATTATATATAAGCCTTTTTTATTTTCGTTTGAGGTTAATATGTAAATAGTTTGTTTGTTGCTATTTTTTGGAATACATACAAATTTGTTAAACAAGTTCGTTAAATTCTATTAAATTCTATTTTAAATGTTTTGTTAGCGATATATTTCATCAGGATGCATAGAATGTTTTTTTTTTTAATTTCTGTTTATGTGCACGTGGGTATATAATTTACGGCCACTGACTTTCTATTATCTCTTACCCTAACCTCAAGGTAACTTTTTACTTAAAAACGCATTTGGAATGAATATGAAACGTTTTGAAAGTAGAAAAGTTTAAAATGTTTTAACTTTATACTTTTATGTTGAATACATAGTATCTCTAGGTACTCAAAATATTATGTATCCAGAGGACTTCCTATAGCAGTTGTATGTATGTGTTGAATATGTGTAGGGTAGAGTGAAAGCAGTTTTGCTATGTACAATTTAAAGGGTAATTTAGTACAATATATGGATTACTTACCTATATTGTTTGACTTTAACTTGTCTGTCAAATATACAGAAAAATTCTAGTATATAGATACAATAAGTAGTATCCGATTCTTAAAATGTCAAAAGATCTGTTTTCCTCCAGTTCAAGAAACGTTATAATTTTAAGGTGAAGTTCATCCAAAGGCTCAGAAGGAAACCGATTTTCCTAATAACTAAAGTGACAATAAGTGCAACAAAAATTCAATGGAAAGTAAACCACCACATCCTCAGCTATTAGTTATATCGGTTCTGCTTACTCCGCAATATAATCTCCGCTGGCAGGCTGGTTATTTTTGTCTGCAACTTGCTCAATATTTTTTCCTAAAATTTTAAGGACATACTTCTAAGATGTTGTAGAATCGGATGACTTTAAAATGGGTAAATTTTTCAAAACCTCTGGATGTATTTCCTTCCTTTAGAAGTTTTTGAATAAGTTTTATCAGTAAACATTATTTGGTGAAGTACCAACAACATATATAGAGATAGGCAGATCAGGCAGCTGTTTCAGGTCGTTTTGTCGGGTCAACTTTATATTTTCAGAGAGTATTTTAAAATTAAAACTGAGTTTGATCACTTAAGCTGTCGAAATCATCTATGATTCTCTGAAATTATGTGGGTGATATTTGAGCACGTAATGCCCAGACATGTATCCCCTCAGCACTGATTATGGGTAAGAGGGTCGACAGGATATGTTGATTGTCTCTACCCATTTCTTAGTCCATTCCATAACGATAAAATTCGAAGAGTTCCAGCCGAGTCCATAGAAAGGATCGGACCCAATGTACATAGTCGATGAGATTGCTTTGCTAGCTATTTCATTTCGGATTTATTAAGTTAGTGTGAGTGAATCTAATTTGTATTTTGACATATTTACGATAATAGACTCTCAAAAAATGATACTTTAGTTTTCAACTCGTAGTGATGTCAGATAGGGACCATTAAATCTGAGGTCTTTAAAATAATTTTTGGCCTACAAGAGGTAGTTTCTTATCAATATGAAATTTGCAATGGTTTTTCCAAATACAGTAATGTGCGGCTTAAAAAAAATACTTCGCTGGCCTCAACTTAACAGAAACTCTGAATTGAGTGCAGTGCCAAAATATAGGTATTTATTGTTTCTAGGCCAACAAGTCTTAACTCTTGCTTTCAAAATCAATTTGAATTTATTTAAAGAAAAATTTCAATCGTACCCAATTTCAGGTGGAAGCTTTCTTTCAGGCGCACATATAATTTCATTATTATATTAGGATTATAGTTTAGTTTTAATTTTAATGTCCGCTTCGTGTCGTTACTCTCAATCAACTTTCCCTTCCAACGCTTCAACGCTTTACCTAGCTCAGTTTCATTTTAAAAGTCCGTTCGTTACGGTTGTATTCAATTAGTATTAGTTGTATTTCTTAATAGTGCGGACACACAAGAATGCATTGAAAACAAAATCCAAAATGCTTTAAAAAATTTAATAGATCTTAAATTTTCCCTGCTTTTTACAACCTTGTGTTTGAGGGTTGCTGGTTACTTTTTTCATTTCAGACGCATTTAAACGAAATGTTAAATCTGCCTGAAATGCACTCTCGCGTGTCCGCACTATAAGTCCCTTCGTCCGTACGTCAGTCCACTTCTTGTACGTTCGCCTAACCTCCCTCCTACAAATTTTGTTCTGATTGTATAGGATACTTTATAGTAGCCTAAACAAGTTGGGCCGGTTTATTTCATCATCATTTACATCATCATAGAGTTAGCTATTGAATTATTTCAGGACTCTATTTGAGACCTCATTGAAAACTATTGAAGACAGTTTTTTTTTAAAGGATGTATCTGGGGAAGTATCAGGTGAATGCAAACTATGCGATTTATTGTCTTTGGAAAGATCTCTTTTTGTTCAAGAAACAATATTCAACATAGAATCAGAAGTATGTCACAACTGTGACAATCACCCTTTTACAAACATATAAGTATATAAATGAAAATGTTTCTTTTGTTACGCAAATAAATAGGTACTCTTTAAAATTTTTATAGCTTTATCATTCGCACGCATATTTGTCACTGACTGTTTTGTGTTGCGAAAATCAAATGGAAACATGAAAATCCTTTTTAGAATTCATGTACGAGGGAACGTGGCGTTAAACTTCATTGACATTTACGAGTATTATTCAGCGAAATGAAGTGAAGTCGAAAGGTAAAAGGTCGTTAGTGTGTGCAAGCATAGTAAGTATATAAATATATGGGTACAAGAGGGCAAGGGAGCCACATAAAAGAAAGTTAAAGAAGAAAAGGTGAATTATCAACTTGGTGAACTAAACTGTGTGATGTGTAAAGTTATGCTTTATAAAATTATTTGATGCCAAGAAATTCTCATTTATGCAGGAAGACAGCAGAATGTGTTTTCACTCCTACACAGCCTGAATAACATTTTCAATCTCTTTATTCGCATTGAGAAACTTCTGTAGAAAGTTTTGATTCACCACAAAAACATTCAAAAATTTTGCTGAACTTTAAAGAGACACATTTCAACCTAAGCCATCACAAATTAAAGTTAATTATAACCAACAAACAGCAGACGTTCAACAGCATGAATGCATCTGTCGTTTGTCGTGTTCTGCAAAAAAAAAACTCTTTTCCGTCCCTCTATAGTAATTTCCGGGCAGCACCTTCTCCTTTAAATAAATGGAAAATAATGGGCAGCGCGTACACATTTCCAACACCTAGTGTTAAATGAGTTTGATACCACATGCGGTAGAATTGAAGTGGCAGTATCAACAAAAGTGGCACAGCATAAAATACTTGTCGCCTTCAATGCGGAAATATGCAAAACAGAATCTGGGGTTTGCATTTCACATAGCTACCTAACTTTAAGGCTAGAACTTTTCTTTAGTTCGTCAGTTGAAGGGGGATAGAGCTTGATAATATCTTCCTAGAAGTGTGCGGCATATGTGCAAATTCACACTAAAAAGCACACAAATATTTCTTCTCAGAATTTTGCATACGACCAACAACCAACAGCAAATTGAAGTAACCACAAAAATGTGTCAAGCATAAATTTCCAGTGTATGCATGTCGAGGGGAGCAACAATCTTTTCCTTTTTTCATTTTTTGATTTTACAATAATAAAAGTTTTTTCATTATTTGCCATTTGTGGAAAATTCTTTTCATATTAACTGACATTTTGCACATATAAAATACAAAAAGGAGAAAGAAATTCTTAAATTTTTCGTGATACAATCTCAACAAAATTGTATTCATGTACACAAAAAGGAAGAGAATCTGGCAGAGTGTAATTAATTTGAAGGTTGAGTGTAAATTGCGTAAGTTTAATTACACCAATCAACTACGAGGCAATCCAAAAATTTGGGAAAATCGCAAAGAATAGAAACAACGAAACTTGAATTGGAAATTTAAATTTCTTGGCATATCTAAACAAAATTACAATGAAGTCTTAACCAAGTCGTGCTTTATGTGCCTGAGGTACCTAAATTATACATAAATATAGGTACGAAAACACGATGGAATCGATCGGCCTCTGGAAACCGATTATGGTTATACTCTTTACACTCGCAGGTTAAAAAAATGGACTAGAGTAATAAAGTAGGCGCTGAAATATTTTAAAGTAGATTACATTTATTAAGTTTTTTCATTTACCAGACTCAACTAGCTTGTTTCAGGAAACCAGCTAGTCAAGAAATTTATGTCAATCTGGCCAAAGAGGAATAATCAAGCCGCGATCGAAACCACATGATCTCAAAAATCACCAAATCGGAGCTGGTAGATGAGTGTAAAACATACTCTGCTAACAACAATAAGAATGCATAAATTTTTCATTTTGTGTATTTCCGACCACAGGGAATACTGATGCCCAGACTAGCCATGTTTAGGAGTGTAATTGTCTCAATTTTTTGTAACAATCAAATATCAGTTTAAGAGACTTAGTCAAGTGTGCCATATCAAGACGAGGTGCCTCAATATAATCTTTCCCAAAACTAAACAGCTTTCATTTTTTTCATGGTGAAAATTGCACTAATAACAGCTTTATTTATGGGTCATTGAGCATTTGGTTTACATGCGTGTATTCCGCTGTCATGACCATAACTGTCATACCACCGAAGAGGAAGGATTTCTCTAGCACTTCCTATGTGGTTGTACCTCGATGGAATAGACGAATCCTCAAATGTCAGACTCAAATACTGTTGAAGTCTTTTGATCTGACTAAATACTGTACAAAAAACGCATTATCGAGCTAAATATTTCGAAGAAACAACCACATACCCTAACCTAACCCAGTATTTCGAAGTATTTTCCATTTTGTTATCATGTTGAAACTTAATGCCTAAAAATATTTGGGGCATTTTAGGCGATTGATTTAGTTGGTGTGTTTGTTGTTACTCCGAACAAGGTATGTTACATAATCTTGAAATCTACTCTTTCAAGTATATTTTTAGTATTTTATTTTAAATACTAAAAAAAATAAAATAATTTTTTTAGCAATTGCACAAATATTGCCTGAAAGAAAGAAAAAGTCAAGCTATGACATCCTTTGCTATACATACACTAACGCCTAAAAACAGAGCTCATGACAGCCCGTGCTGCGTAGTAGTGAAAACTCGTTTGAACTCATGATATTTATGCCACAGTGTCGATAAACACGAGAGTATATTCCTACATTCCCATTTTTGCTGGATAAAAGGGTGAATACTCTTTGTTTTGTGTTGCTTGCCTGTGCTCTTGTTTGTGTCACTTTAGCGCGAAATTTGCAGGAAAAAAAAGATTTTACGATTTTCGCTAAATTGAAAATTGAAAAAGTGGAAAAGTGATGTAGTTTCGACAGGATAAATACTGGCTGCGCAGTATAAAGGACGAAACATAAATGAGTGTGACGAAGTAAAAGTGATGCAGAGTGAGAGAGATTGAGCGGGAGGGAGAGAGAAAGAAAGTAACTGAAGTTTGTGGTTTTAAATTGCAAGTGCAACGTGCCTGTATATCCTGCGACAAATTGCAATGAGGCTGTTGTTCTTTGCTATTGCTGATGGCTTATGGCTTGTCATGAGTTTCTCAGACACATGTCAAAGGATATAACTATAACGATGTTGCTCATTAAATTTAACTTAATACGGTCAATGATGAAAATTTCATTGAACATAAAAGGGAATGTTTTTGCAGTGGCAATGGATTGGTTAACTTTTCCGCTTATATTTATTTTTGTGAAAAAGCAATTTCCCTGTGGTCGCTTTCTCTTATTTGTTTAAAATTTATTTAACACTGCTGATATTGTGTGTGTATGCTAATTGCAGTATTTATGTATATGTTAAGCCTTTCAGTATTCATTACTGTTTAAAAGCGACCGTTTATTTTCGGTATTTTTCTTGGCTGAGGCAAATAAAACAACAACAAAAAACTGGGACGTGAAAACAATGAATTCTTTTCAATTTAACTTACATAAAAGTCAACTTAATTGTCTCAATTATTCCTTCAATTCTGTTTTACTTTGTTGTTTATACCATCTTTTCCCTCCTTCTCTGTGATTTTAACCTAAACCTAACACTTTGCATTACAGTGTATCCTTTTAGCCCATTGTCGCAAACCATCTTCCAGACACAAAGCAACAAACACCCATCGTCACCTCCCGACTAAGTTGCTCAAGTTTCTTGCTGCTGCTTGATTTCAAGTGAAACCATTTTATGGCTTACAAAATTATGTTAGCGTAATTTTATTCGTACGTTATTTTCCAGCTTCTATGAAGTAATTTTCATTTTTTTTTCAACAACTTGCTGTTGGGTTTCACTGCCTTACGCACACAACAACCATGAAATAATGAACTCTCGACTTGCATTACTTGAAAGAGTAGAGTAGTAGTAGCGGTATAGATTTTTAGTCAGTCGCTGAGTTGTGGCTTCTCAAGAATGCTACTTTCAGGAGCTGCTGTTATTTTTCCTCCTACCTTCTGCCTCTGTCCACCTGCCACCAATGTTGACGCCTCGCTTAATTTTACGCACGGTTGAATGCACTTTTGACTCATTAGTGAACACCTTCGGGCGAGATGCGAAGGATTCGAACAAAAAGGATGAAATAACAACAACAATGGCAAGAGTAACTACAAAAACGCAAACAAAGACATACAAGTTGAAGAAGTTAGTAAAAGCCGAAGCAGAATAAGAAGAAGTAGTCGAAGTACATGGAGCAGATATGCTGACGCAGTTGAAAGGATTTTGATAAATTTACTTAGAATTATGATGCTGTGTGAGAGTAAATATGCAAAAACAAAAAACCAAGCCAGCGAAGAAAGGAATTGAAATTTTTGTTGAAAAGTTAATAAAATGTTTTTGTTTTCATTTAAAGCGTATTTAAATGTTATAATACTTAAAAAGAGCGTAAAGGGGCTAAAATTCTGCGTTTACTTATTTTTAGCCATGATACCGATTTTAAGCGTATTAAGAAACAGAAAAGTTAAACAAAAGCGCGCCGAAAGTCTAATGAATTTAAATTGTGTGAGAAAAAGTTGGGAAAGTTCACTGTTTTTTCGGTTCCTTTGTAATTTTATTTGTGGTTGGTTGCTTTCCTAAGCTGTGCACGCTTGAAGAATAATAATAAATTCAAATCTAGCTGCGATCATTATTCTACCATGTGCACCAAGGCTTCAAATACTATGCAAATCCATAATACATAAATATGTTATACATTATGGCCACATATTGTTTTTGTTGCTGTTTCAAGTAATTTTTATATATGCCAGCCACGTATATATTAAGTATTTATTATGCTAGAAAAATCCAAAGGATTCAAAGGACACACTCAAGGAAACAAAAAGAAAGAAGCTTACACAAAATAAATAAGTTGGAGCATTGAAAATAGTTTTAGTTGCATATTAACATTACGACTAAGAAGATTCATTCAGTCCATCGGTTTAGGTTTTTCAGATTGATTCTAATTTTGTTAAATGACTCTCCACTAGCTTGAATTTTCTTTTCAACCATGTGCAATGCTTTCTTTTATGGAACTTTACTAGCACGTATTTCTGTCGATCAACGTTGCGATAGCTAAAAGCTGTAAAAGTCGTAGTAATGTATTAACTGAAAAATTGGCTCAAGATATTTTTCGACTGTATGCAAACTATCGCCGTGACACCCTCCCTCTCTTGTAACTTGTGTCAACAAATAAGGAGTCACGGCGTCTTGGATAAAATGTTTCTATTGGCAATGAAACATTTGAAGTCGTCAAGGATTAGCAACAATAAGTTGGCCTTAAGATTAGCCTTGACATAATAAACAGTTGCTACTACGGGCTTATTATGCAATTGCGAAGTATAGTCTTCTCTCGACGAACTAAGATAATACTCTATAAGTCCCTCATACTTTCCGCCCTAATATATGACGCTGAGACGGCGATGATGGCGGCCAATGGGAGCAATTGATTTGATTTATACGTGTACGACGAGTATCGATGGAAGCATAAGCTTTATAAGCTATACCCAATACTCACATGGGCAAGCACATAAAAATATAGCGAAGCGAAACGCTCCGGCTAGGAAAGTATACTATTCTTATCTCCTTTGGAAAGACCTGACAGCATGTGGTCTTACGAACATGCGTCAGATTAAGTACGATTAGGTACGTGAAACGGGGAAAATACTGGGGTGGAGCAAATTTGACGAGATCCTGCTAATGTTAAACTGGGACGAAAGGAGAAATTTGATTGAGAAATACTATGGAAAAAGAATCGAATACACTAAACCCTTTGGCTATGAATTGCAGCTCCTCTGTAGGTCCGACTAAAATTTCCTGGAGCTTATGATCGTTTTTCCTTGGTCACGGTTGGAAACTAGCAGCATATAACTACAAGATAGTATAATTAACTCGTTTTGAAAAAATGTGAACCCGATATTAGTTCCAAATTGGAAATTCTTTTAAATATATTGCACACAGATTTAAATATATATATTACACAGATCATTCACTAATTTTAATCAGTGTGCAAAATTTCGGAATGATTAGCAGATGCGGATCGAGCAATTATTTTAGATTACAAAATTTGTTTCGAAATTCCGAAAATGCATGATGAGTTAACAACTTTTATGCAATGAGCAAGAAAGCAAATGATGATCAGCAATTTTCAACAGGTCAATTAAATATTCGGTTTTCGTGGGTCAACTTCACCGAGCCTTTATTGGAATTGATTTTTCACTATAGCATAGAGTAATTTTTTTATTTTTTATTTATTTTGAAATGTATCCTTTGCTTTTCTATTGTTAGTTTTACTTGAAAAAATAAAATAAAATACCATCTATTTATTCTATATGGTAGAGTCGCCCCTGTTTGACGGTAAATGTTAAACTTCAACCAAAGTTGATCTTTGGTACCCCTACTAGTCTCAGAGTGACTTCATTAATCCCATCATTTTGCAATTTGTCAATACTTTGAGTGAATTGACATACATAGACACAAAAATTAATGTCTAACAAAAGATGCCCAAAAGATTTTGAACGATTTTATTCCCCCAGCAATTATCTACCCTACATACTGTGGGATCCAATAAAGCGTGCTTTATTGTGCATTATGCTGCAGTGCAGAATAATTGTGGCTGAATTTAAAACTTTGATGTCGGCCATCAGCGTGGCCGTTGACAAATTTCAAAAAGTTGCAAAAAAAGTGCCGCTGAGAGTTAAAAAGTCTCATTCCATTTTTTTTTTGAATAAAAGGAAAATTTATTTCATTTCACAGATATATACAAAAAATGTATTAATGTATTGAAAGTAAAAAAAAAATCAATTATCCCAAGTAATTAATACATTAAAGTGCTTCACGAAAAAAAAGTTGTATACACCTCCAGAAATGAACCTCGGTTTATTTTATGATGATTCCCAAAATATTTTAGCTCTACCGATTACAATTCCCTCGAGTCTGCTAGCAGATTTAAAAAAAATTTTATGCTGAACCCTAGCATTTTTCAGTATCTATCCTTTGTGAAATTTTAATTGGCCAAACAATTTTACGTAAGTCAGTGTGGCAAATTTGAAAATAGCAATAAGTTTGTAAAAATCTTATATAACGACAGTGTTGCAACTAAAAAGTATGCATGTAATTAGTGTTGCGAAATTTCTAGTTAAAGGCAATGGATTTTCGTATAATTTCTTGTGAATATCACACTCTTTGCAAAAAAGTCTCAAAACTTGCTTTTGAAAAGTCGTGCCAAAGTCTCCAAGCAGTCAAAAAGGTTGCAAATTGCAACTTTAGTCTCATAACGGTCACGCTGTCTGCCATGATATACGAGAGTAACGTATAATCTCAGCTTTGAAATTTTCTGTTCTAAGCTCATTTGATTCATAGCTGATATTGACATATATATTTATTCTCAAACTGAAAATAAATCTATATCCTAATACTTGTGAATCCAATAAACACTGAACACATTATTAAATATTTATGTAAGTTTATGTTGTTTGGACTTTTCATCAAATTTATTGCAGAATTTTATATATTATATATAGTGGTTCCAAATGAAATGTTACAAACACACTACAGTAAAAATTATAAGCAAACAAAAGAAAGAGCACACAAAATTCAATCAAATTCACAAAGCCCAAATAATCTTCCATTAAATCCTATTCTCTAATAAATAATATTAGTTTTATTTTTGGTATTGTATTTGTATTTTGTGCCCGTGTGCAGTGCAGCAGCACGTGGTTTCTTATTTTAAATATGTATGCCTATGTATGTATTTGCGAGTGTTTAGTTATTTACGTGTGTGTATGTGTGGGTTGTATACAAAATACAACTACAACCGAAAACAAAGAGTACAACTGTAAACATTGTGATAACGTTAGTTATAAAAACGTTTTTTGGATTAGTAGAAATTGAAAAAGTTTTCAATTCATGTTTGTGAAGAGATTTTTCGATTTTTCCATCGAAAAGCAAAATGTGTCACGCAATCACGAATCGTTGTTGAACGTTGCATACTCTTAGGCGCGTTTCATTGTTTTTTTTTTATATAATTGATCTAAAGATATGTTCTTATATTATATGCGTGGTTTTAAGGTAGGGATAAAAAATATAACGCATTTTTTTTTTGTTAAAAATCTATTCTGATTAATCTAATTTGATTTTTATAATATTTGTATTGTGGGTTGCTAAAAGATATTGGTAATATTGACATTTAAACTACAAATAAGTTAAAGGCTTAAGCCTGATTTTGTTTTCAGTCTAAAGTTAAATTTATGATTAGTTCCAGCTGTGTATAATTTTCAACTTTTGCAATTTCCTGCACTCAGAATTCAATATTATCTTGGTTTACTCATAAACCTTTGAAATCCTGTCCAATACGATCCAGCTGCCACACCAGCTTTTACCTTCAGCTTACAAACTGTATGTATATATGCATGCATATGTGCAAAATAAACACAATTATTAGCATTGAGAAATTGAAAAATAATAAATCAAATTTACAAGAACACAAAAATACAGAAAATTTGCATTATAAGCAAATATTATCCAATACAAAACTGAGATGCATTTCGAATTTAACATTTCAGCTACAGAATTTTTTGGTATTGATTTTTGTTTTGGTGTTTGTATTCTGTATTCATTAATACACAGACTCCCACACACGTTTACTTATGATGCTTTTGCAGCACTGAAATCGAATTTGTATTCAGCACAATTTCTTTTTTTGATTTTAGTCAATATGGCACAAAACAAAGATATTACTCGTATAGAAGTGTATTAATTTCACTGGAAATATTCTGAAACCAATTCAATTAAAACGTGCTTGGGAATTAAAAATTTAGGAAATATAAATAAAAATTCAAACTAGTTTCTTAATTTGTACTTCTCATGGTTGTTGCCCTCCCCCCTCTAGCATAGCTAAATAATAATTTATCGATTAATACATATATAATTTAGATAGACTTTAATATTAAGTATGAAACAAAATCCAACGCCTTTGAGTATGCAACAAATTTCATATGTAATCTAATTTGTGGACTTGATATTGAAATTTTAACTAATTCGATTAGATTTACTAAATTCATACAATCAATTCATACATTTACAAATAATCTTTCAAAGAATACAACTTAAATTAATTTACACTGAGGAGATACTCAGAGTTCTTTGTAAAATTTGTACTCTTAAATGAATGAAACCAAAGACGCAAAGAATTTCTTATTGCAAAAATGGCATTCACTTAATATCGATAGGAAAATAAGAAGGTGAGAACTTACTGCCAAACCAAGACGGAAATCGAACCGGCAACCTTCCACTAAACTATCGAGGTCGTCTTAAAAAAACTTGCGAAAGCTTACTAACTTTTCTTTTTCTGGACAATGCCATTTCTGCTTCCTCCATTTACATTTCGAGATGAGATGGCCTTCTTTATGGAAGTAATGTGAAATGTGGAATTCGATAAATGAAATAGTCGCTTCTGAGGAATGAATCAGGTAATTATTGATCTGTAGATAAACCAAAATTTTATGGTTGCATTTATTTTTGATGGATGAATCTATTGTAATATTAAAAACAAACATGAAGAATGACTTCGGTGGTAAGATTAATATTTGGTGGACCAATTTTTTTTCTTATATTTTCAATCATTTTAAAATGCTTGTTTATCAGGATTAATGAAACGTCTTATCGTGACTAAACCGCAACAATATATATAGAGCTGACAAATCTTATGGCGGTCAAAGTTTTCTAAATTTGGTAGAAAGGAGCTGAATACTAAATGCAAAAAGTGTTATAAATTGATGTCTGAGGAAAATCTTATTGGCAAAATTGTATTGTAGGATTTTACAAGGATCATTTCTGTAGAACATTCTAACCCTTTAATTCCTCTTTTTATGGAACAATTTGACTCCTTTTTTGATGAAAACCTGAAAAGTCCATTCAAAAGATACATTTAAGGATTAAAATATTCCACAAAAATATTTGCCAGAAAATTTCACTAGGGGTCACCAAAGAAATAAAAGTCATATATATAACGATTAACGATTACTAAAAGAAAATAACAGCCTACCCACATAAATAAAATATACTATAATATGAATTCAACATTATGATTAATTTAGATAACTGTAGCATTAATTCGGACCAACATGATATGTAGTTCTATTTGATTCAAATAATTTTGTGCATACTAAACACTGTTTGAATCTTTGAAGTGGAAAAGAATGTGGAATTAAATTCTGATTTGCGGGGATGCGTTTATCCTCGAAGAGGTGACAGTTTACTTTCTGATTCACCTTCAAATTGGCCCTACAAATAAGAAAAGCTTTTTGCAAAACTGCTGCCTGTAGTCCTCGCTTTGATAAATATAAAATTATGTAAGAGCACATCAAGAAATTTATTATAAGCTGTACACATTTGAAATATAACTATGTACAAGCTCAAAGATTAGGTCATGTTGAAAAGATTATCTTCTCACAGAAAAGTTCAATTATAAGTATAAAATAATTTACATATATTATATTTCGTATTACAAAACATAATCGCATTAATAATAATTGAAATATTATAATAAAAAAAAAATCATAATTACTTTCAAGCATTAATCACTCCCTATTTTCTATACCTGTGTCTTTTCATTTTTCACACTCCCGCTCTCTTTCCAAAAGATTGTACGTTCAAATTATAAATTAAATTTTAATAATACGTAATAACAATTTTAATGAAATTGAATGTTATTGACATTGGGATTTGAGTCGCTTCACGTTCGCTTTGACATTGAATTGTACAAATAAAGAAGTAAGTTTTTGTTTACATGTATACATACATACATAAATATATTAAAGAATTGATGCTTAATAAAATATTTACAGTTTCATAAAATAAAATATTGACAATGCAAATAAAAGCTTAATAAATTCTTAACTTATTTACACACGCGCATAAAAAGTAACTAAAAGATGAGAAAAAAAAAAAACAGAATCAAGTGAAGCTTATACAAAAAATTACTAGTGGAATTTAAATCAATGAAGAACAAGAAACTTCAAAAGCGGTTATCAAAAGAATCAACGCACTTAAACTTAAACGACGAGTAAACAAATGTGTACTGAGCTACAGAGCTGGCAACCAAAGCCAAAAACCATGACCGTGGTTAATACAACACATACATACACAATTGAAGAGAAAAAGAAGCTGCAGAAGAGGAACCAAAGTTAATTGAAACCAGCCCAAATAAAAAAAAAAAGAAACAAAAATCAGAAACGTCATCGATTCGTTTTCAATTTTAAATTTCGATACATTGACGACGATGATGACGATGGTTATGATGATGAGTTAGGTGGTTCGTTCGATCGATGTTGAGTTTGAAGTTGTGAATAATAGCTGGAGCCACTTGAACGTGCAAAGACCCTCAAATCAAATCAAACCAACCAACAACCAAAACTAAAACCAAAACGTACCAAAAATTTTTTCAAGTACTTTAAGCCTTTTATGTTCAATTTATAGATGTATGCCTATGAGTTGTAGTTGGAGCATCTTAAAATTTATTTGCTTGTTTGTTTTCTGTGCTGTTTGTTTATTTGTTTGATTGAATTGAATGCTTAAGCGTTAAATGAGCTTAAAATATTGACACGCAACATTTTTCGGATGAGGTCTGAAGCAACATTTCGTTAGTTCATGTGAGATGTTCGCAACGGTGTTTTATTTTTCTTGTCATCATCTTTCTTTCTTCTTCAATCGCAGCATCAATTTCAGTTTCAGTTTCGACAGCAAGTGAAGCGCTAATTTTTCGTATAAATAGAAAATGAAATTTCGACATCATCGTCATTCAATTTAGTTTAGTTAAATTAATAGCATCAGCTTCATCACTAGTAAGCATTTTAATATAAAAATGGTAAGTGTGCGAATTTGTGATTTATGAAATAAAATTTGTGCTGATTTAAAATAAAATTTTGCAGAAATCGACTTTAGTTTTGCTGTTATGTTTCATAGCTGCAACAGCAACAGTGACCATCGCATCACCAGCAAAACGCGATGTATCTGAAATTACTGCCACCATAGAACCAGAAGGAAATTATTTGCCACCTGCTGAAGCGGAAACTGAAAAGGCTACGATTACAGAAGCAGCAGATGACCAAGAAGCTTCTGCAACGCCCCTGAGTGCCAACGGCTATGAATATAAAACTGTGCGCAAAATCCGTTACCGCAATCGTCGTGATGTTTCACATTTGAATCTTGGCTACTTGCCACCACCAGCAGCTGCCAATTCAAAACTCACACTCAACTATTTGCCACCAGCAGTGAAGGTTGCTCCAGCAACCTCAACACCAACAATCTCAACATCAACGACGACGACGACAACTGTTGCACCACAACCATTAGCAAAACTATCCAATGAATATTTACCACCTGTACAAGAACAATTTGAGCCATTGTTGATTATAGCTGATACTGAGGCTCCTGAGGTAAGCACTGAATCAGCTGAATCTACTACCACTACAGCTCCTGATGTCACCGATGCTCCCAGCGCCACTGAATCTGCGGCGCTTCGCATAGAGGAAGTGCCTGAGGAGACTGCAGTCTTCGCTGATGATGGTTATCATTATAAACGCCCACAAGTAATTCCCGATTTGGCACCAGCTGCTCCAAAGTTCGTTTCTTCCTTACCATTGGTACGTGAATATTTGCCTCCACTGGAGGATGGTGTTGTTGTTGCTGAGGGTCCTGGCGAAGAGACTTCAGTGTTGGCTGATGATGGCTATCATATTCGTGCTATTAGACGTTTGAGATACTAAATAGTTGAGCAATTAAACAAGTAGGAGTGGAGTTTATATATTATATAATAAGTACATACTTTGTTATTTAAGTTTCTTGTTTTTGAATACGTTTTTTGATAAAAGAATTTATTCTTGTTTTTATATAAAATTTTAAAATCTTTCATTAGTTTTGCTTTTGCTAAATTTCTCCTCTTATAACGGATACAATTATCAACTAACCATGTTCTGCGACTCGATTTCAATCACGCCCTTATTTAAAGTATGCTTTTTTCAACATATTCACTCAAATTCCGATCGATATCGAATTGTAGAACTTGAAAATTACTCAGTTTGATAACTCCCCTTTAATTTGCTCAATTTCCATAGCAGTTTTCCCATTTCAAATGTTGTAGAAGAATTGACAACGATTCTTTCTTTCCATCAATCTAAGCTGTAGACTATGCTCTTACGGATGCAGTGGATTCCAAGAGCCGTTGACTTGCTTAAGTTCTGGGAGAGTATTATGTATACATGTGTACGTATCTGGGATGCCAACTCATTTTTTCTGTCTCCCCGATAGCCCTCGAAAAATTCCCGGCACCGGCATAAATAACAACGCTACACGCACTTTCCATATAAACATTTTATAAAAACGAACAATGCCTTTACATTGGCCTAAAATTGATTTCGGTGAGTGTTGTTTTAAGGCAGCCCTGCAGTTTTTGCTCTAAAACTTAACCAGTTTTTATAAGACTGGTAGGTTAATAGAATACATATCTATTCTTTCTGACTCTGGAATTTTTTCGGCACATACAGAATTTCATTTCAAAAGAACCCACTCCTAAAATCGATCGGGCTCAAACTTGCACAATGTTTAGTCCAATTGGGTATTAGTAACGACACCAAATTTGAACAAATCGGGTGGTTCGCGTTACTCGACGTTCACTTTGATAGATAAACAAGACTCAGCCCACTTTTGGACCTCAAAGTTTTCAAAGGAAAAGACATAGTCTATCTTTTGACTCAACGTTACAAATTGAGGAAAGAATTAACCAAAATAATTTTTTCTATTATGTCCTGGGTAGAAGAACATATTTAAATTTCAGACCGTATGAGCCAATGGCATAAAACTTGTTTTCAAATCACACACATTTTTTAAAATGTTTAAATTCTCCAAGCCAAGAAAGTACAGGGCCCCTTAAGAAAATATGTAGATGTTAAGACTTAAAATATGAAATATTGCGATTTACATTTCATGAAATTGACAAAAAACAGACTTTAATGACTAAAAACTGAACGGTTTCAAATTCCCCGGAAGATATAGCTCATTACCCGATTCCCCGTACTAAGTAAAATTCCCTGCAAATCGGGGAATTCCCCGCAAGTTGGCATCGCTGGCACGTATATAGAAAGGAAGAGAGGGATTTACATTTTTTTCCTCTCTATCTTTCCTTCATTGCACACTAAGCAAGTATGCATACAATCGAGTTTATGTTAGTGTTGGGCAAACCCAGGCCTGCTAGAAAAAGTGTCATTGGTATTAGAAAAAGATATTCAATCTGCGAGAAATTATAACGATTACGGAGGCTGATGAATGAAACAATATGATCTTTTTTCGGCAACCCAGTTGTAGGGTACATAATATTAAAATTAGCTATACGAATATACGATTAAGGTATAGTTATTGACCAGTAAAAAAGGTGTTGAAATATTAATTGATTTAAACCAGTATCTTCTTTTAATGAATCTTGCTAATGAGTAACATTTGTAGCAAAAAATAATTTTCTTTGTCATGTTCATCGTGCAATGAAATTATTATGAAACATAAGTTCCATAAAAATTAAACAACACAGCGTTGCATTATGATACAAACACAAGCAGTAATTAAATATGCATGTAAACATTATTAAATTTTTTCAAAGTACATATGCAACGCCCCCTATACGGAATCTTTACAAATGTGGTTAATTACTGTTTAAGTATGTTGAACTTGTGTGCGGAGCGTACACGTGAGTCACCTTGAGAATGTTTATTGTCATGTGTTGTATTCAAAGTGACAAAGTGTATGAGGGTAAGTGCGTATATACGAGTGCTTCGTTTAACATTTTAATGAAATTATCTTCTTTTCATTTTATAATGCTGCAACAAGCATTGCAGACATTTCTGATATATACTTGTATTTGTTCAGCCATTGTGAAGTAAATAATTAACATAATTTACACAGTCACACATACACACACAAACCGACATAAAAACCTTGGATTACAGCGTGATACAGTAGCCAGAAAAATAACAATTGATAATATTTAATGTGGTACACACATCCACATCCACAAACACATATAACTTTAATTTCGTTAATTGCAATTTGCGGAAAATGTGAATATTTTATAAACTAAATTAAAATCAAATTGGAATTGCATTAAATAAAAACAAATAAATAATTTATTTACAAAATTAAAAAAATTTATTAATATTGTATTTTATAATAAGAAATATTTATGTAAATGCATGCAATAACAGCATTAAATTTTTATTTAATTCCATTTTAGTTCAAAGTGTAAATAGAAAATTTGCCAATTTCGGTTATTATTTTATGCCAGTGTATGCATGATTTGCATGATTCAATTGTGTAAACAGTTGCTCCAGTTGTTATTGTTTATAAATATTTATACAAAAAATTTTTGCACTTAATTTAATTTGAGCAAAGGTGAAAATTACTAATAGACATATATTTTAAATTGTTTATTTACTTATATTTAAAGGAAATGAGGTGGCAGATGGCGAGAAGGGGATATAATTTAAAAACTTGTTTACAAAAGTTGTAATGTTTTACATCATATATCAAAATTTTTATTTATTTAATTGAGTGTTAATTATTAATTGTTTTACATTAAAATTAACATTTTTGTATATTTTTGCATAATTTTTCAAAATCTTTGACAGTTGAAAAATACAAGTGCAATTCAGAAAATGCATTCACAATATTTTTGGAAAATTATGTACCCTACAATTTTGTATAATTTTGGACTCAATTTCAATCCTTTTGTATTAAAGAAAATGGTATTTGAAATAAAAAGTAAAGGTTTATTTTGCTCAGGTTGAAAATGAAGTATCTCAGAACAATATAATTCGAGGACTGTGAAATATTGCAATATCAGTTTTGGTTGGTATTGATATTATTTATCAGGGTCGAACAACTTCTACCATGGAGGGAATATTTTGTGTTATTTATTGACAAGACTCATGCTCCAATAATTTTGATTAAAAGTCAAGGTAGAAAAGGGCTGAGTGAAATACATCGCCATTGACGACAAGCTATGACATGCCATGTGTTTAGTGACTGCAAAATGTTTGATTTTGTAGCAAAGTGTGTGTGCTACAAATGTGCACACAGCGCAGCACACCGTGTTACGTGACGTGGCGTAGCCTAAGTCTGATTTTACCTCCTTAGTTTTCTTTATGTTAATATATTCAATAAATAGAATTATTACATGTAGTAAGTGTGGCAATTGCCCGATTCAAAACAAATCATGTGGACTATATACACTGCCATAAAATAACCATGTGTTGGCCAAACTTAGATAATTTTTCGGTAAACGTCATTCTTAGTTTTATTACATTGAGAGGATACTTATTAAGGACCTAAAAGAATGTTGATACTTCAATGGTGAAGTATCATTTCACTTTTTTCCCTCTAGTCGGGACAGCTACCAAAAATTATATAAAATGTAGAGTTTTTTTCCTTTTAATTGACTCCCGTTTCTCGTTTAATTGTGCCTCCCATTTTTTATTTTAATGTGGCATAATTAAACGCCTCAATTATGAGGGAATTGTGGTACTTTGCGAAATTCGGTAAAAATAATCTGTGTTTTGACTTAAATCAAAGAGCCGATATGGCTCGTCGATTCAACGAACACCTTATACACATTTTTTCAAAGTTCTCTTTGATCTTGTACCCCAACATCGTCAGCAATAAAAAGTTTGTTTAGCGAAATACATGAAGCTGAGAAAATGGAAATGGTTTGGAAAGATAAAAAAATGCATCCCCAAGCATAACTCTTGAATCCTCAGGCAACCCATAAGCCAAATCTCTCAAAGCTTCTTGGAAATAGATTGACCTAAAATAAGTTAACACGTTCGCGGCGGACACTCAAAATTGTATCGAGGTGCAAAAAGAGACACATCGTAGTATTTAAATTTTGATTATACACGTTTTTCCCAAGTTCTAACAATATCACATTTTATTAGTTATATACACTGAATACTAAAGCATTTACTTCGATATATAGATCAGTTCTGTTATGTATTATGTGGACGCCATATAGAAGCGAATCCCGAAATTTGTATTTTAGATTTGAATGCAATAGCATTCACGACATATTGTGACACCATTAAAATGAATGTTATAGCATTCACGTCCGCGAACGTGTTAAAGACTACAATAAGTCATGGAATTGGATAAAATTATTAGCTAAAATCAGAGCAAGATCGAGATAAACGATTATTAGCAATTTAAAAAAAAAAAAAAATAAAATTTAAATTTTAATAGTTACTACAAATAAAAACAAAAATTTTCATACCATACAATATTCAACGAAAAAATATTCAAACATTCACAAACATATACATAGATACATGTATTTTTAAACGCACACATATAAGAGAAATGAATCGAAAGACTGCCACAGCGCAACAGAACCAATCAACAAGTGTCTTCAATTCAGTGTTAACGAAATACAACGACAGCAACAAGCGACAACAACATGCCAACGAACAAACAGCAAACAAACAAAATTTGGTTGAACTTCGAAAAGTTCAAGAAAATCTAAACGAAATTGTACTTTGCCCTTATCAACACATCCATTTTTCTTTTATTTTTTTTTAATTTTTGGCGGCAAAATTAGGAACATAAAAACAACAAAAACAAATAAACCCAAATATGAGATGATGCACACCTGTGCGATTGCGAGTGAGAGAGAGGGAGAAGTGTAAAGGAAAATTGTAAACAAAATTATAATAACAGAAAGAGAGAGAGAGAGAGAGAGAATCCAAAGTCAATAGAAATGAGAGAGACTGCTTTGAAAGCTTTTCTTGCTTTAAACGAAAAAGCTTCAAAGCATTTTCTTTAATATTTATGCTTTTCAATATTGAACGATGATTTTTCCGAAGCAACAGAAAAATACGGGCGCTATAAATTGTGCGACACAATGAAGAATACGCTCAGTTGCGGTATTTTCTTCAGCGTTTGCGAAGCGTTTTAACTAAGTGGAACTAAAGCGGAAAGAAAAATGATTTTAATTCAAAAATTAAAAATAAAATTGTGTTGAAGTGGCAAAAAACAATTTTAAAAAAATTAAACAATCAGACAAAAAAAAAAAAAATTAATTAATAAATAAACAGTAAATGAAATCAGATAAAGCAGTAAAAAACTACTTTTAATGTATGTGTGTGTCAACAGATATATGTTTGTATATGCCAACATAAATATATCTATTATTAGCATATAAAAAAAAAATATTTTAATAGAAACTCAAACTTACATACCTGCCCTTTACGGCATTCTAGGCTCGTACATATTTTCTCATTTTTACCTACGATACTGCTGCAAAAGTTTCCTGTTCCGTTGTACGTGTGTGTGCTATTGTGTTAGCTTAGTCAGTTGTTGCTGCTGCTGCTGCTGTTATTGTGTTAATCTTAAATATCAATAAAACCTAAACAATACGAAACATGTTTATTATTAACTTTTATATTCTATATTCAACCATACACACATATGCAATTTTATATGCGTGGTGTTTGCTAGAAACAATAGCCACATGTTTTCCTTTGTTGTATTTTGAAAATTAAAAAATTGTGCAAAAGGAAAACAAAATTTGTTTACATTTGTACATTTGAGTAACAATAAAGAATGCAAACTGCAGTCACTTTTGCATAAATATGGTCCCAATGTTTGTTCTATTTGCGATTGAAAACAGGGTGTGATAATGGAATGGCAATAAATTTTGATTTATATAACCATATTTTCCTACTGATTTCTGTCATATTCTAAAAATATGGACTGAGTTTTCGAACTGAACTCTTCTAATTGGTAATATTCTTCATATCATAAGCTCTGATAAATGCTGATTTGAAGAGAGCATAAAAGGATTAGTACCAAAGATTTCACGATTCCTGTTGCATATAAAAAACAAGTCATTAAAAAATCAAATATGGCCCGAAGGCAAACTCTTTCGCCACTGATTTCTATGATCTGGAACAAAATCTGTTGCAGAAAATAGTTCAGTACTACCTAGGGCATACTTCTCCTTATACCAACAAGTCATATTGCCTTAGAAAGATCACTTCGAAAGTTATCTGGGAATATCTTAAATGTAGGAACATAAAAAACTGTACGGGAAAGCCAAAGTTTAAATAGTCAGGTTGACTGGTAAACCCGGAAAAACACACCACAAATCAATCGTTACTTTTACATTTTTTTAAATATAATTAACACTAAATAAATAATTAAAGTTAAAGTTTGGTGTCGGAGAGATAATTATTTGTTGTGAAAGTCTGAACATTTCTTATTCCTACACCAACGACCCAATCATCCCCTTTAATTTGGCAAAAGTAACAAACAAAGCAGAATTGTCCTAGCCCTGCCTTTTTGGTATTCACTCCAAGAGTAAAAGTTGTCCTCAATTTCTTTTTTCTTTTTCATTACAAATATGTTCCTTACTTTTCTCAAACTTAGGGTCATGCTAAGGAACCCCAACTAAAAAGGCTCAACATACCATATGTGAAAGAGTTGTTCGCGGAGTCGATAGTGTAGGGAACGAATAAGTTTTTCTTAGATAGAAACCCAGAATCAATCGAAGGCGCTAATTGATTTTCCATCTGGTTTTTACCTGTTTTAACTCCTGACTAAAAGTGAAGATAAACACAGTATCCAATTTTTAGAAAATTAATGTTGCAATCTTATCATTTACCGTATATTAAAGAAACTTATTTTAGTAGTTTATTTTGAATCAAAACTTCAAACTCTGTCCCAGTTCTAATTGAGACTAGAATTAGATTTCCTCCTTGCACTCATTTATAGTTCCATTACGGTGTTTTTTTTTTAATGATTCTAATAAATAATTAACTAAGTTATATAGCGATTGAGTTATCTAAAGGCGTATTTAATTCAATTTCATGTCCTAGTTTTCGTTTAAGTGACATTTGGGCTCAAATTTAATAAAAATTATTGTCAAAAAAATAAAAATAAAATAAATAAATACAAATACGAAAATGATTTTTTCAACTGCTTATCAAGATATTTGACTTTGAGTAAAGTCACAGTTCAAATATTGTCGCAACCTGTATGTATATGTGTAAACACCAAAATACCACACAACCACAACATTATTTTGTAAATAGAAACCTAAAAATAAATTGTTTTTTGCAAACCTGTAATGGTTTTTCCAGTTTTTCTAAATACAACTTTATATGCTACTGATTTCCTATGTTCCACCCACTTGCGCTTTTCCTGTTGCGCTCAACTTTTTTTTGTGTTTGTTCTGTACTGTTGTACTTTTCACCTTGTGGCTTACCATTTGCACACAAATACTTGCATGATTTTTTTTTTATATGCTTTTGTGTGTGTGTGTGTGTGTGTGTGTGTGTATGTAACTGAGCTTCCGGCTCAAGAACACTTCAAGCTACCAGCAGAACTCGAAGAAAAAAAAAATTTATCTGAAAACTAGTTGAAATTTTTAATTTTTTTTGTTCACATTTGCTTTGCATATTCGCATCCGGGTTTATTTTTAACACTATTACAATACTCTAAACTATTTAAACAAAGCTAAATAAGTGTGTGGGTGTAAAATATGATGAGCTTTGAATGTTTGTTGACCCACTAGCCAATATCCTTTTTTTTCTTTGTGTTGTTATTGTGGTTTGCTGCTTATTTGCGGTTTACACATACACATTTTTTCCACTTGATTGGAAATTTGTTATTTTTGCATATTTTACCCACAAATTTTTCCTATATTATTTTTGTAATATAATTTTCTCAAAAAATTTATGATAAATATTTACATAAAATTTTCATATTATGGGCATTCAAGCAGAAATCATTAAGTCCATTTTTTTAATTTATGAGATGAAGTCAGTTTATCCAATACATGGTGCGCTATGAACATTGGCCAAACTTATTAAGACCACAGATAGATACATGT
This sequence comes from Toxonevra muliebris, assembly GCA_963691655.1. Lineage (NCBI taxonomy): Eukaryota > Metazoa > Arthropoda > Insecta > Diptera > Pallopteridae > Toxonevra > Toxonevra muliebris. Next base: position 9,719,789 of record OY829326.1, on the reverse strand, counting down.
TATGGACTAGCGGACCCAGAGATTCCCTAAGAAAGGAGAGTTTCCATTTTTTCGTCCTATTTAATTTTTTTCTTTTATTCTTTTATTCATGGCCAAAGATCAAAATATATGAGATTTTTATAGGAAAGCAAAATCGTCCATAAGATCCGCTGGCGTATATGTGTACATATAGGTATATAGGATTTAATTTTATAATTAAAAATGTAATAAGTTAGTGAATCTTTCAACCTAATTGTTATAAACCCAATGAACAAAATCATTTTGGACTTAGTGACTTCTGTTTGAACGCCCGCGATATATGTACGTAATTATTTAGAATATTGTTTTTACTTTTATTACTTATTTACAAATATAGTTACTAAATTATACAGGCAAACATTTGCTTGTGTATCCGAGTCTTGTACATACATATGTAACTACATATTTATATCCCAAGTGCTTTCAAGTATTTATGCTTGATTGTTGCATTGCGTGCAACAATCTCTTCCATTTAATTTTCTATTTTTACTATACTATATTCGTTTTTGAACTGTTTTTCTTCATTTTCGTTATTGCATTTTTTTTTTTTTGCAAACTTATTTGCTAAAATTGCCAATCAGTTGCTTTCATTATTTCCATCATTATTGCAGTGATTTTATGCTTGAATATTTGGGTTATTGTTTTTTTCCATTTCATTGTATTTTCTTTCTATGTCGTCGTTGTTTCCCAGCAATTGAGGAGCAGAACAATGAGAAATACTGCACTCACACAAACACATATATATGTGCATGTACAAAAAAGTGCAAGTGTTTGTGTACAAAAGTATGTCAAAGGGTTAAATTAAAAAGTTTTATACATATTTTTTTATTGTTATAGCAGCACACAATAAAAAAGTATTTACTTAAGTGCCATTGTTGGAAATTTAATAATATGTGGAGCCTGCTGCCGGCACTCTATGGAAATATGTACTAAAATTAGTGGAACAAATGTTTATTATTAAAAAACGCCGACCGAGAAAAGCATAAAAATTTTGAGTACAATGAAGGAATGATTAAAGAAAAATAAAGTAATTTCATAAAATTAGTTTTATTTAAAGTTAGAAGCAAGTAAATTTACGTATTTTAGAAAAATTAAACGATTTTTTTCTTAGGAAATTTCAGCGTTCTGTAATTTTAATGAAGTATGTTGCTAAATAAAGTGTTAACAAAAATTTCTAAAGGATGACTAAAATTTTGTTGATACTGAAATAAAGTAGATACAAATTGTTTAGTCATTTCAGTACAGAATTGTTTTAAAAATTGATTTACCACTCACGTTTGAATTCGGCTAATGAAGTTTCTTCATTCATAAAAAAAAGAAATGATTTTTCCTTTTCAATTCCAAATAAAAAATTGTAAAAAATGAAGTTATTCGATTTGCATTATTTATCATGATGGCAAAATGAATATCAGACATCAGACTGTTTTTGTTTGAATAAAGAGCGAAAGCGTTTAACTCGTATCGGATTCTACCCGCACAAATGTGTTAGTGAGCTCTGAAAGGGTTATACTATATTAACCATAGTTAATATAAAGGTATATGCACTTGATTCTAAATCAGATTAAAATTAATTAACATATCATATCAATCAATATTCTAGATGCAAAAATTAAATTCATTTATTCAAATCAGGAGCAAAATGTTTAGTTTAGTTTTTAACCTCCCCTCAAATACTTGAATATTTTATATGAATATAAGTCGCCATGGCGTAAATGGCACTAGTAGATTGCTCATAATCGAAAAAATCTAAAAATAAAAATTTGTCTACAAGTTTTACCTTTTGCAAACACCCAAATTCAACATACACCACATGAATGGATATGAGTAGCGATAAGCTTGAATAATTACTCTCATAATGTATTATTAAGGTATTATCGAAGATTATCAATTTACAATTTAAATATATACATACATGTAAATATGTATGCAATTATGTAGTTCAGTAGTTTCAATAGCATCTGACTCAAAAGTATTTATCACTACGCGTATCTTATCATAAATACAAGATTTTTTTTGTTGCCAGACTCTACAAATATTTACTGAATTAATTGAATAAACAATTAAAAAGTTTTTATAATTTAATTCAAAAATATCATTTAATGGCTAAGGTAAATTAAGGACAACAACAAAGAAAGAAGAAAACTTTTATACAGACTATGAACAAATATTTTAAGATTTTTAATTAAGTTTAAAGAACAACAAAAAACTTGTGAACTAGCAAAACTTCTGCTCGCAATCAATATTTTTTTTTTAAAGGAAAGGCTTGGCATAAGTTATTCAATCGATGCCCCTCATTGGCTAAAAAGATTTACATAGGAAAAAATATTGATTGTGCCAGTGAAAACATTTTGTGTTAAGTAAATTTTATCCTCTTCGCTGTCGGAGGTAACATGTTTTTTTACAAGGTTTGCACCATTTCTTAATTTTTGAATTTATTTTTTTTTAAATTCTAATTCAACTAAAAAACAAGATAATGCTTATTGATTATCATAATATTACGAGAATTTTAGAAAAATAAATACAATAAATTATAAAAATTAAAAAATACGCAAAACCTTAACTACACATATGTGTACTTTTTCAGCGAAGAGGTTATTGATGTTTCCTAGTTCTAGTTCAGTATTACTTTATTGTGCCAAATCAAAACAGATGGTACATATAAGTCGTTGCGTGCAAAAGTGGTGTAAGTCCCTTTTTTTTATTATTTGGATTTTCACCTTCAGACAATAATTTTGGCCTCATTTAGTTTCCAGCAAAAAAGGTGTACATCTAGGTTGAACATGTATGTTATAAAGCAGCATGTACATCGAGAAAATAATAGGAACCCTATTTTGCACAGGACTTCAGCAAAACCAAAGTATTTTCAAAAATCTGATTTTGACTTACACCACTTTTGCACGCAACGGCTCATATGTATAGTGTTCTTGTCTAGAGATCTAAAATGCTGAAAGACTGAAAATTTGAGACATTTTCGCAAATTTGGAACAACTGCCGAACTATTTATAATTTTCTATAGATTTATGGGGTTAAATTGTAGTGCATCTAGATTGATCAGTTGTTCCTGTTGATAAAATTGTTCAAATGAATTGGATTATAGAGGAATTCACGGCTTACAAGTTTAAGCAGACTCACAGACAAAATAAAATTTGATAACCTATTGAATTTTCTGCCTAACTAATTACAATGGTAGTGATGCTATTCTCAATGCTTTCTGAGCACATATTCGATACTTTGCAAAACGGAATAAAAATTTGCTGGTACACTTGTATTAATTATTACTAGTTATTTAAAAAACTATGCTATTTTAATAAATTGCGAGAATTTATATCCTGCACCTCATTTAAACCCATAGCTGAAATATTTGGAAATTTCGTTTATTTGGCCCAAGAGTTACCATTATTCATATTCTCTTCTGAATTTAAGTCTATCATTGGGTGCTTTGCTGTTATGTACATTCGCAAATTCGAAACACCTTCATCTTGGATAAATTTTGTGTCAAAATAAGTTTGTATACAATTTTCAACAAACCTGACTTCCTTTCGGTATTTTCTTCTTCGCTGTCTGGTTGAAATGCGGAAATTTAAATGGCTTTGTACCGAAGGTTATAACATCATAAGTACTAAGACAATATTTTCATTGAGGAAAGTTAGTGAAAAGAAATATCAAAAGCTTGTAAAAGACACAACTATTCTACTTGATCAAAATTGATTCAATTGATTAAAAAAAACCCTACAGTATCGAATGCTTCCTTTTATAAATTCGGTGATTACTTTAAAGCGCAATATAGAGTTCCCAGCACTCGAAACTCATCCAAAATTTCTAATAAACCAGCCCTTTCATTTGCTCACATGGCACTAACTAGAAAGATTTGTTGGTTATAAGTGATCTTGTATCCAAAAAATTATGTACTTCAAGAACAATCTGGCTGACACTGACTTGTGTATGCACGTATATCAGATCCTCCATTTATCGTAGAATCTCTATGAGGCCTTTGGCTTTGGGGTGCCAAAGTAAGTACATTTCCTATACTTTCCTTTTTCTATTTGTGATGATTTTCAGCTCAGAGATTTTTTCTTATCGAAGCCTTTTTTCCATTTGTAAAATATCATGGAATAACGCTATTTTCTGTGTAACTTCCATAAATAAAGAAGAACTCTGATATCTCATTCTCCGCTTTGATATCTTTCATATCACTGTTATAAACTTTCATATTAAAAATAAGAAATTGGGTTTCTTATCTGAATTTGGCCAAAATAATCTATATCTAAAGTCAAGAACCAATTTCTGAAAATCTAAATTTGAAATGTAAATTAATACACAGGATATAAAACTCATGCAGAAAATCCTTGATAAGTTTAGCAAAATCTTATAAAACTAAAATCATAGCATCATAGAGAAATTCCTAGCTTTAAGAGTGTCTGTAAATACTATTAAATTAATTGTTTCACATCAATTTCTTTGCAACATAAGAGTGAATCCCTTGAATTTGCAATTATGTTTTAAATGGTTGTGGTTTCTTCTAATGAAATGGTGTAGAAAACTCAAGCAAGTGTAAATTTCAAAAGATTTTATAAACCACAACATTTTGTCATGCTTACACATATTTACACGTAATTATATACATATGTATATATATTTATAGACACATAAGTATATGCTTATATAGCATATATGTGTGTATACGACACTATTGCAAATGTGAATTTTATTAACAACACCAAAAAAAAAAAAGGATGAAGAAATTTACATTTTAAATTAAGTACAAAATTCAATTTTACGCTAATGTAACAAAAATTTTAACCAAACAAAGAACCGCAGTCTCGAAGGATGAGCGCAGAGAGAAACAAGCGGCAAGTATAAAAGTGTCAGTGCAAAATGTTGAAGGGGAAATATACACACATACATCCAAGGATATATATGACTGTATTATATGCACACACTCGCATTGCTTGCCACCTAGCAATCACCTATGCAACACCAACAACAACAGCCACAGCGACAACAGTCAAAAGTGACTTAAACGACAAGTAAAACACAATAGCAAAACATCGGGAAAAACACCACAAATAAATGACAATTGAGGCAACAAGAAATGCGTGTAAATTCCAAGTGAAATTGAAATGTCACAGTGCTGTGTCAAAAATGTGTGTCAAATAGTAAAGTCAAATGCAAAGGATGCTCGGAATTCATTTTAGCTCAATAGTGTATTTAACACATAAATGTCGATGAATGTATGTATTTCAAAATGATTTCATACCTACATAAATCGATATTGCTGTAAAGTGCTAAAAGTAGAAAATGAAAACATGTTTAAGCATGTTCAAATACGTGTGCACTGAAAGAAAATTAAAAAAGAATAAGAAAAAAACAAGCAAAAAGGTTTTATTGAAAATTCTAACAAAACAAGCACCAGAAAATAAGTTAAGCAAGAAAAAAAGAAAAATAAATATTGTAGCAAAAATCAACAAAGTGTAAAATGAAAATGAAAATAAAAATAAAAAGAAAATAAAATAAATTTCAGCCCAAAAAGTAAACAATACAGGAAGCAACGAGCAGCAACAGCGCCACTAGAAATTTTTGGCAACCCCAAAGAAAAACGTTGAAGCGCTTTGCTGCTTTTAAAGCCAAGTTGACTGCTTCACGACTTTACTTTTTTCCTTCAACTCCCTACTTTTTAAACACATACACATGCAGAGTCACAAGCACACACATACATATCCAACTTCCAATAATAATTGATTTTTTAAATTTTCACTTTTTATCACATAAATTTTCGGTGTAATTTTTTGCTTTACGCTTCCTTTCCTCTCGACAAGTGTGCTACAAGTTAGAATGGAGCATGATATTTGACCCTTGAAAAATCTGTGAAGAAAAAAGTACATAAAATAAAAAAAAAACTTTTTTTTCCCAAAACAACAACAAAATAAAAAAAACCGTGCAAAAAAAAAATGTGTAAAAACGTGTAAATGTAACAAAATGCAAAAATAATGATTCATTTTTAAATTTTCAACAAAGTGTATAAAAAATTTACAAAGAAAAAGAGTTTAAAACAAACTTAATATTGGTCCGTGTCCATCAACAACAACAACAACACATCGAACGGGCACTAACTAACCGTCTGCATACTACATGCTGCAGCTGCGGCAGCTTCATTTTCATCCTTCCCTTGTAATATAATGAGCGTTTAATACCTGAACCTGGTGTACATTGTGGCTGACCTTTTTTGTTGTTGTACTGGAGTCAACGCAGTCATTGCAATTATCTTGTAAGTTATTTAGAATCACCCCCTAACAAGGAATGGTCTCCCTCTCATATTTTATCTAAGTGTCTTTGTGGGAATAATTTTATTTGTTTGTGTTTGTGGGATTTTTCTTTACATTTTTTTAATTCATATATTTTTCTTTTGTTATTTTTAGCTTTATAAATAAGTAAATAACTTATTATGAGTGTTACTGGCAGTCAAGAAGGAATCTGATTAGTGTGGGGAAGGGAGGCGAGCATGTGATTGTGAGGCGCATACAAAAATTTACCTTGTAAACCATGTTGGGTTTCGTCTGTTTGTGGTACTTCTTAGAATTGTGGCTTAAATTATTCAAGCGTATTTTGTTTTATATAATTTTTATGGTTTATTTTATTATAAAGGCACCAAACAGTCAGAGAAAAATGTTGGTAATATAATTAATTGCCTGAAACAGTGATCACGGATATGCAACTACTAGGTACGTAACTATGTGTTAATATTTAAATGGATCATTAAGGAGTAAGCTTAGATGATAGATAATATATCATATTGGAAAGTTATTCTTATTCTAAAAAGGTTATTATTATTATCGTTCACAAACGATGCATTACTTTTAATATCTTTGGACCTTAGACTTTTAGTGAACACACGTCTGGGCACATCCGGCTTAGATAACATCTAAGCAACTTAAGTTAGGTCAAATGAGACAGAATGTAATCAGTGTATGGAGGATGAGAAGACGATATCTCATATTATGTATGAGTTGAATGTATTTGGTCCAAAGTAGAGTTTTGGTATAAGAGATCTTTCGCAGTTGCAGTGCTCAGTGGTGGATCTAGAGGGTCCTAAGGAGGTTGCAGCCATTCCTAAAATGTTAATACTTATAACCTTTAAAAACCTTTTAAAAATTTTCTGTCTGAGTATTGGTTTGATTTTTGAGCTGCTGTTGCCCTAATTTTTGGTATAAATTTGTGTCTGCTTTTTGAATTTCGGTCTGATTTTTGGTCATAACTTTTATTTATTTATGGTCTAATTTTTGGTCTGATTTGAGAGGTGGACTGATTTTTGATCTGGTTTAGATTTTAATTTTGATCATATTTTTAGTTTCAGTTTTGATTTGAATTGGTTCTGAGTTTCGGTCTATATGTAGGTTTGAATTAGGTTTCAATTTTGCCTGAATTTTGGGTTCATATTTGGCCAGAATTTTGGACATAGTTTTTTCTGATATTTGGCCTAAATTTAGTCTGAATTTGGTTTGAGTTTGGTCCGATTTTCTGTTTCATATTTGGCTAGAATTTCGGTCAGATTTTTTAAATTAGTTTTTGGTCTGAAATTGGTTTGGGTTTGATTTTTTTAATACATTTGGTATGAATTTTAGTCAAATTTATGACTTGGATTTTAGAGTAGCTCTTGGTCTGACCATTCTCGGATAACTTAGCAAAATCAGCGTTGCACAAACGAAAATCTTAGATCTGACACCATGTGTTTGTATGACTACTCAGCTTAACGTCAGCTGCTATTTATTTTAAAAAATTCCTTAATTTGCTTAACTGTTTGAAAACTCATTGCCTCAAAAAGTGTTATTAGCTCTCTAAATGTCGCCCATAACAGATTGAATGAATTTGAGCACAATTCCTTATGAAATGACCAACACTGTTCGAAAAAATGATATTTTCAGACATTTCAGTTTTGAGAGTAAAACGCTTGCAAATTTTCTCATCCACCTTATGTAGATTTGCAGATTTTTGGCTTCAAAAGATAAAATCTCTTAGAGTGTTACTGGAGTTCCCACTTGGTTGTCATTAAATTTGTTTAACAACCTTTATATACGCTTAAGTTTTCTTATTTGCGATAATCTTAATTATGTTAAGATGCCTTTGATAAAGCAAATATACATTAATGAAATTACGAAAAGAAATTAATTTCCTTTCATGTTTCATTACAGCTTTGCAATTTTAAATTTTAAAATTTGAATAGCATGTACCCTGGTTTTTTTTTTTTTTTTTTTTTTGATTTTTCAAGCTTGCACTAATTTCTGTTCGAAATCATTGCTCTCATTATGTTAATGTTTTTCGATTACGTTGCAATTAGACAGATTGAAATCAAACCGCATCCACCCTCACATAAACAAATACCTACATAATGGAACTTACAATGTTGACAAATAATAGTATTGATATTCAATACACTGAGAGAAAATTAATTAATGAAATGACAAAATATGTAAATATCATCAAACATAAATCAATAATAATTCTGTATGTCTCATTAATTAATAAAATGAATTCAAATTTATTTGGAAGTTAAAGTGATGCCAAAAATAATTGGTCGGAGATTTTATTTATTTAGTTGTGATGTCATGAAATATGTAAGCAAATAATATAATTTACTTTGAATTAAATTTGTTAAATAAATAATTATACTAATTGGGACGAAATGATCTACATATGTTTGGCATCATGCTTAACATTGTTGATGGAAACAATCAGCGAAACAAAGTCAGTTGTGAATTACAAGGTCAGGTGCCCAGCTACATCGTTCAAAAAAATTCAACTTGTTGTCTTTGACATGGGATTCGACATTGAAATTAGTGTATTCTGAACGAAGAAGTGCTACTAAGCAGCTTTGCATTCATTCTCTGGGCTGGTAAAACTTGTTTTCATTTAAAATTTTGGTGCTGGAGATGAGTTTAAAATTTAATAAAAATACAAAACATTATTGAATTTTCAAAATGGCGAAATAGAAAAGTGTTATGTTACTAGAGAGAGAGAGGGGGGGGGGGGTGGAGTTGGGGAGAAAATTTTGTTACGTTGCGTTACGACCAGGGGGGAGGGTCAAAATTAGTGAAAATTGCGTTACGTAATATGTGAACGGCCCCTTAGAACGGAGATCGGATCTAGTCGTGGAATGTTTAAGTCTCTTCGTTCCTTAAAAATTATTTGAATAAACGATTAATTAAAAATTTTGGTTTTTACAAGATAATTGAGGATAAGAAATCCAGAAGTGTTAAGCCAAAATTGTAATTACCTTTCATGGCGAGAAAGTACATATAATTTTCATTTCTTACTTTGTATAATTTTTAATAAGCTATACCTCGATCAAAAAGTTCCCGGAATTAATTCAGAAAATTAAAAATAAAAGTTTATTCATCTAAATCTATATTTTCCCCTTCAAAGTAATCCCCATCGACTGCAACACACTTATACCAGCGCTTGATTCAATCCTCGAAACATTTTTTATATTCGGTTTTCGGTATGTCCATCAGTGCTTCCTGCGATTTTTCCATTACTTCCTCTCGGCTTCTGAAACGCGTTCCATAATGGTTTTTTAACTCGATTGAACAGAAAGAAGTCACAGGGAGCCAAATCAGGTGAATTCGGTGGCTGTTGGATGGTATTTGTTGCATTTTTCGTCAAAATATTACGAATAATGATGACACTGTGCGACGGTGCGTTATCATGGTGCAAAATCCACGAGTTTTTTGTCCACAATTCTGGTCTCTTTCGATGAGTTGCTTCACGCAAATGCCTCATAACGCCCAAATAATACTCTCTGATGGTTAATTTGCGGTTAGTGACCAAAATTTCTTTTACTTTATTAACGTTTTCGTCGGTTTTCGATTTCGATGGTCTGCCACTCGATTCGATTGACTTACGACCACTTTTAAACCGCTCGTGCTACTGGTAAACGACCATTTTCTTTAGAGAATCGTTGCCGAATCACTTTTCCAACATTTCCAACGTTCGCGCACCATTAAATCCGTTTTTTACGCAAAATTTAATACAATACAATTTTGTAAAAAATCGCCAACACACACAGAGATAGATGTACTCTTGGCTACGTAACTTTTGCAAATGTCAAGCTATGACGCTAAGAACTCAAATTGGAATGATGGGAGCGCCACACCATGGTTATTCCGGGATCTTTTTGATCAAGGTAGTATCTTAAGAAATTGGTATTAGAGCAAATTATAAACTATTCCAAAGATAAATGACTGCACTTTTTTATAAAACTGTGCGAGTTTCAAAAAATTTTGCAATCGGTTTTATTGATGGATTCCCGACATCTAAAAGTGTAAAACTTGGAATATACATATATTGGAAAGAGGGAACTAATTCGCAACACTCTTCCACATACCTTCGATGTGCCAGCAAATACAATATTATAATTTTTGGTATCCAAATTTACCTTCACAGGTAATTTTACGCATAAAAATATTCAGATCGATTGGTAAATATGGGAAATTGTTTACAATTAACCTGCATAAAAAAAAAATTCACACAATAATAATAGTAATATCACGCAAGAACTTATTTTATTCTCTACTCTGTACGTTTTACTCATCCATTTTTAAGATTATTTGAAAAATTCTATATCAAATATAGATATACAAAAATAGATGCACATGCAAAATATTTTGAATCCATGTATGAGATTTTAAATATGCATATAATTTACCACAACAGTTTTATTGAAAAAAATTTATTTATGCAAGTGATCAAAAAGTCAATAACTTAATTGACCAAATTATAAACATTTCATTTATTTAATAATGAACTCATGTATATTTAGTTATTTACATTTATTTACAAAAATAACGTTAATGTTTTATTCAATATAAGTTAAATACGATAAAAACCAATCCCAAAAGTAGATCAATAAACTTTTTTTTTGTTAATTTTAATTAAAAAGTTTTTCCTTTTGGCAGCTTTTGTTGCATTTTTGTTTGACAAATAAAAACATTTTTTAATTAAAAGTACTTGAATGAATTCTTTTGAGATTGTGTTCATAACTTAAAAATAAAATAGATAAAAGTCTAAATTTTAATATGACTTGAAGTATTTATTGATCTATGTCTACCAATTTAAATATTATGCGAAAAAAATGTTTACAGATTTATTTCTGAAAATAAAAAAATTTAAATATTTTTACTTGTACATGAAAATTAAGCTTGATTTCCCTTGATGATGATGATGAAAGGAAAGGTTGAAAATTTCTTATTAAACTATAAATAACATGTGAATGTATCAGAGGCTGGAGAGAATACTTACACATACCTAAATAAACTAAACTTGTTTTGCAAAATAAGCTACCAGCTAATGAATAGATACTTAGACGCTGATAACGATATCGTTTAAGCACCTACCTCTTTTTATTGCTATACCAGTCATGCCATTTTACCAACAAGTTAGAAGCAGCGTCCAACTATTGGGGTAACTATTTCAGATTTCCCTAACAATTTCCTGTCATAAAATTTTAAAATCTCTAAACAACCTAGGAATAATAAATACACATTAATTATGCAATCTTTATACACAAAATGTGTCTGCATATATATGAAAAAGGTTAATGTTTACTTACTGCCTAATGTAGAACTCTTAAATGTTATAATTTAATCTTAAAAAAAAATCAAAATTCCTTCCATTTCATTCATGTCGTCGCACTTGAGTGATTTCAGGAAGTCAAAATACCTTTTAACTTTTCACTTAATTTACACTCACTCAACTTAACTCGCTCAGCTCTGCTTAGTGCACCTTTTTAAGTGCAGAAGCAGATTAATTCCATACAAATTTGTTGTATTAAAATCCTGCGTAAACATCATGTTAAATAATTTGCAGCTGAACGCTACCCATAAAAAAGCAACGAAAGTAGAAATCGAGGCGCTCCGTAAATACAGTAACAGCGGCAACTGTAACACCGTAACAGTAGCAATTCATTCATGTTTTGTGTTGGTTATACAAAAACTTTTTCCAATGTGGTGTGTTTGGTATTTGATAAAGGGGGCGTGCAAAAATTGTAAAAATACCAAAATATTATTAATCAATGTCAGAAAAGACGCGCGCTGATAAATTTGCAACCATATGAAGCTTCCGCCCACCGTAGCTAACAGCACAGCTAGAAAGCTACCCGTTCATATAAAAGTTGAATGCATAATGAATTGAATGAATCCAACTGTCGAATTTGTGAATGAATTTCTGGTATTTTTACAAAATATTTTGTTTGATGTATCTTAAATATTTCTTGGAATACTTACACATACATCTATACAATAAATTAGCCAGAAAAATTAAAATGTTTGCTAATCAATACATACACATAAATACATTCATGCTTAAATATACCCGGCTAACATTTTCGATCCCGGAACAACGTTCTACGATTCGTCAAAAAACACTATTTAACGCTGTCCGATTGTGGAAATTCCATTTTTGGCGGGGAAGAATCTCCGGCGGCGTGCCACGAAGAGCCTTCAATGAATCAACTAGAAGAGTTATATAATATTCGCTTGGAAGAGTTTTTAGCGAATTGTAAATTGATTATATTTTTACTGTCTTACTGTACCTATGCCTGAAAGTGTGATATGAAAAACTCCTAAGTTTTTCTTTTCTTTGCTACTTTTTTTTATTTGTGGATAGCTATAATTAATTTAATACTTTGTAAGACTTCCAATAGCTAGATTTTCATTGCAGATAAAGTTATTCCTACTGCAAGATTATGATAATGAACAGAAATTAGTTTTTATTTCAAATAATATTGTATGTAGGTACTAAAGAATTTTACCTTAATGTATTTCTGTACGTGTATGTATATGAAAGAAAGCGAATACTTCTTTTCTCGGTGTAATGGCTTTTCTTCGATTTTTAATTTTTATTGTTTTGGGCAACAACATATTCCATTATTTAGTTATTTTGGGTACAAGTTATATAGTACGAAACTGAGAACCACAGCACAGACAAATCATTTGCAAAATTATCTTTTAATTTTCCAGACGATTAAAATATGAGCAAAGATGTACAGAAAAATGAAGAAATAGAGAAAAAAGAATATTTATTTGCTTTTCAAACCATCGCCGTGTAGAGTTTTGTGTGACTAAAATTCAAAGTCTATTCATTTTGATAGTGTAACTCTTCTAACATTTAAATGGAAGGATCTCGCGTTGATCGCGCATTGATCGCAATTGTCTAATAATCTTCTCAATGTTATATGGGTACATATATATATATATATATATATATATATATATATTCCTGTAAACAATAATTCATTATGTTAATGGTGCTAATGGGGGAGGTAAACAGAAGCAACAACTTGAGCTACAACAATAACAGCAAAAACAATGAATGGCAACAATATTGTAGCAAATTCTTGATAAGCAGATTAAATATAATACCAACAGCAACAACAACACAAATGAAGTAGTACAAAAATAAAATAACAAAAGCAGCACATTTTATTTAAAACAAAACAAACAAAACAGAAAAAAAACATTAGCACAAGAATGAAGCAGGAATTTCCTTTCAAGGCATGATAACGCAAAAAAAACAAACATTAAAGCAAAATATTGTTGAATTATGCAAAATGTTGTTGTTATTATTATTGATGTTGTTGTAGTTGATTTGTATAACAGATATGCACGCATCTGTTGCTACTAATTTTTATGTAGGTGTATCGATATATGTACGTGTGTGTATGTACGCGTATCTCTGTGTGCCTAACACGTCTCCTTATATTTATGCACGAGTGTTAGTGTATTTCATTGAAAATGAATATGTATTTGTATCTCTGCATTTGAAAGTGTGCGCGTTCATTTCCGAAAGATTTTTGATTTTGTAAGTAGTACAAGTACGTGTTTATGCATTCGAAACAACGTTTAAATTAAACCGTAATTACAAATATGTATGCGTAAGAAGATGTTTTGAAACACACACGCACACATTCGCATTAGAAAATCAGCAAATAAATTATAGATGGGCGCAAGGAAGAGCACAGAGTAGGAGAAAGATGAATTCTATTGTAAAATTTATTTAATTGAAATTCAACTGTGTCTGCTTATGTAACAGTTGATATTAAAGCTTCAAAATATCTTACAAATTTTACGCTTTAATTGGCAGCTATTTTCAAATGCCATATTCGAGCTACTAACTAGAATAGCAAAGACTTCTAGGCATAAGTGGGCGTTGAATGAAGATTCAGCAATCAAAATTCACAATTCATAAATCTATTTATATATGAATATGGAATGCTTCATTTCTCTCATATTTTATTTAAATTTATACAACGCATACTCAAATAATTTGTCAGTTAATAATTGCTAAATTAAAGTATGAACGCGTTTTTATAAATACCTGCACAGTAATACAAGTATCACATTAAAAAAGTGAAAATAACTTTCTAATATTTTCTATAATGTTTGTTGGATTTTGTGAAAGTACATTCCAAAAGAGCTTAAGACAATCAAGGGAGCTTGGCGTTTGGAACAGTGAAGGATAATATTCTCAACGTTAGGTGCCAAGTCAGAAAAGTACGATAAATGATTCATTTATAATCGTCATCATAATCATTTGGAGCAACTGCTGTTGTTATTATGCGAGGTCAGATAATAGGAATTAAAATGGTTTTTATTTTCCAGAGATGTTAGCCCACCGGGAATAATTGTCTAGTTTTTGACAAAGTCCTAGTTAGGTTTATCCTGCCGCTGAAGAGGGTCTTAAAGAGAAAATAACAGAAACTCGTGAGGGTCTCGTAGCTAGTGCAACCTTTCGCCTTACAAAACTAGCATGTGGAGGCCTTAACCTAAAGTTTATATGCTAGATGCTGGCTAGGTATAAACAAGGCACTAGCAATTTCTTTTTGAAAATATCATTCTGCAATCAAAATATTTTTATATGGAAAATTATCTGCACTTTTATTTCAAACCATCATCATTATCATTTCCTTTCTTTTTTTTAAGTTTTTTAGCCCTTGGTGAGTTTTTCGACTAACTTTTGCCATCACAACCATGGCATTAGGAATCACTTCAGATAATGTTGTTTTCTCGATAACTCCTTTTTCTGATTATTGGGCTGGCTTTTGCTACCGATATTCCAACTAGAACTTAACTAAAACCGCACCATCCAAGTTTTCTTCTCGAGGAATTATTCAACTGCTAGATATTTTCAATAATCTATATTATCCTCAATGCAGACTAACCATGGCCTCATCAAAACTAGGTATTTGTCCTTGTTTTTGATTTATAACAGAGGTTGGACCTTCCTTGTTCACATCGGGTACCACTTTCAAAAATCATTTGGTTTTGGTTTCACATTGGTTTGCTTGGTCTAATTTTTTATGCAAATAATTTTTTTTTAATTTTTGGTCTGAATTTCGTCTCTTGTTATGTGCGTTTTGATCTAAATTTTGGTTTGAGTTTTGAATTAATTTTTGATTTAAGAAAGGTTTGGTTTTAGTTTTGTTTATATCCAATTTACTCTTTATTTATTTCTGAGTTTAATTTCAATTTGGGTTGAGTTTTGATTTGAGTTTAACCCTGAGTTTAGTCTGAGTTTCAGTATGAATATGGTTTTAATTTTGGTCTGAATTTTCGAGCAAAATTTGATCAGATTTTTTAACTGTTTTTTGGTTTGGGTCTGAATACAGTTCTGGTTTTTGATATAATTTTTGAATATCTAGTTATTGGTCTGATTTGACTATAAGATAATTTATAGTTTTGGAAAATTCAGCCCTCCACAAATCCAAATCCTAGATACACTAATGTTTCTAGGTACGCCAGAAAAAATTATTGCAAACTCAGAGTATTAACTTATGAGCCACCACTGTTAAGCACGCTAAGAAATTATTATATACTTGAAATATGTATAAGAAATAAGTGTTATGAAATTAAACAAGGAATTCTGTTTCTGATGCCATAAATTGTTTTCAATTATATCTAATTAAATATGAGCTAAACTTCCGCCATTTAATGTTAAAATTCTCATTCATAAGAAAAATATAAGTTTCATAAATTTATTGAAGAAACCAATAAAAATAATGAGGAATAAACTATAAAAAAATGAATTCTCAAATCAATTTAAATCACTCAAATAAAGATTTTTGCGCTCCCATATTCACAAACAAAAACACACAAAATATTTTCCGATAGTTTGTTTATCAAAAGTACACATACAAAAATAATCGCGTGAGATTTATCGCATTGATGAGAATGCAATGAATAAATAAAATTTTTGTATGTTGGTATAAGAAAAAAATAAAAATTATACAGAAACTAAAAATAGGAACAACAAACAACAACACGCATAAAAAAGAACAACAACAGCAATAAGAATAAGGAAATCTAATCAATATTTCTATAAAAATATAAACAAAATTTAATTGTAATAAACGGCCAATATTTGTTTACTTTAGTACAAAAAAAAAATGAAGAAATTCTAATGAAAAGTTATAGGAACATTAGAGAAGAAGACGACATAAGAGAATTACAAAAGTATTCCAAAAAAAAAAAAAATATTTATCATAAACTGTTTTCGTTTTTTTTTATATAATTTTTTGTTGAACACAAATAAAAGTTTCTTCCTTTCTTTTGTTCACCGTTCACACAAATAATAATAAAAATATCAATCATACGCCGCGGTGTACGCCGTCACCTTATTCATGCACTTACTTAGAATGTTCATATAACTAATATGTAGGATGTGGGGAAAATGTTTATGAAAGATTTTTATACATTTTCTTAAGTTGCTATGCAAATATTTTTTAACAAGCAGCTTAAAATATAAAAGTAAAAATAAGCTGAGTTGCTATTTTTAATGCATTTAAAAACGAAATGGAAATGGAAGATTCTCTCGAATTTGAGTGATTTTCTTAAAATTTATTTTTATATACAAAAACTCAATGAAATATTTTTTTTGTAGCTGACATTGTCAAATTCTTTTTTCTTAAAAAATTATCATTATCTTTTTTATCGTTGTTTTTGTTTTTAAACACAAGAAGAAGAAAAAAAAGTTTCATTAAACATTTAATTGCAAAAAACTTCACTTTACAAAAATATAATGTAATTACAAACAGCAAAGCAACTGAACTGAACTTGTGCAACAAATTTTAATTTTATAGGTATTATATTTACGCTGATTTCAAACTTGAAATCATACTTTGTTCATTGTGTAGTCTGCTAAAATTTGATCTTGAATTCAGTACACTAAACATCGAATCTGTTTCATTAATTTAAAACCAATTTCCAACTGCTCTAACATACAAATGTGTAAGAGAAAACATAAAAATCTTCAGTAAGTAGAACAAGGAATCAATTATATCAAATGAAGGAATGTAATCAGGTGTTTAAAGCAAGGAATATGGAATAAAAAAAATGTAGTTTTGAGTTTTGCATTTGAATTTTTAAAAATTCAAATATAAGAAACTCCAAGAAACGTTTGCTAAATTATGCAATCGCTTACAATACTCAGTGATTAAAACAAACATGCTGGTGTTGCAAGAAACAAATGCCGAAGAAGAAATGTAGAAGCATGTATCTAAAAATGTTCTTTTTTAAAATAAGAAATTATTTTATGAGAAGCTAAAAAATATTTAGATATGTACAAATTACTGTCACGCTAAAATATGCTTGAAATGTAAAAAAAAAAGAGTTGCAACTTCATAGTACTTCTGATGCATGATACTTGTGAAAGATTGATATCAAAATTTTAACCATTACATGGTGCGACAGTAAAAAATACCTGGGAAGTGATACTATTTTTCTTGTAGGTCTTGTCGAGAAAAACAGGAGTCTGTATTTGAAATTTGCCAAACACCCACAAAATCTTGATTTACCGTTAAAAAAACGGTTTTACGTACCTGTATGCACTTATAAGCCTGTAACATAGTGGGTTATCAACAGATTTTCAGTTTCTTACCGGTTTCTAGAAAAAAGAAACTTAGGCCTTTCAAATGATATATATTTGATTTAAAAAAACTTGAGAAACTTGTGTGTATTTGTCCAGCAAACACAATTTTTTTCGCTTTTTCCGCCTTTTCTCAACTTTGGCGATGTTTCTACATACTATTTTATAAAGAAACCATATTACTTGTGAATTTATTCAAAAAATAAGTTTAATAACAAATATAAGGCATAATTATTTTTAAAAATCGGTAAGTAATTGACTGAGTTATTAAACTTTTTATGAAATCAAATTTGTTAAAAAAATGAAATTTTTGGCCATTGAACTCAACAAAACAAAAATGTTTGCTTGACCCTGTTTTTTTTTTTTTTTTTAAATTTAGTATCATTAGTTTCTTGTTGAAGTGACCAATAATATTTTGAAATCATCTTTGTTTTAGTTTTTCCTTTGAAGCGCTTTCCAATTGTAGCCATTCTGGGTGACAATGTTCGCCCTGTTCATCGTTGAACTGGCCCAGGTTATCTGAGAAGAAGTCCAAATGCGAAAGCAGGAAATGAATTTTTATGGACATGTTGCAGCCCATTTATGCATTTAAAAATTTATTAACAATCGTGACATAGTCGTCGCTTCTGTGATTGCCAAGGTAATTATCGCATAGCGACACAAAACCCTTCTATGCACGTTTTTCAACAAAACTGAGTTTGTTCATAAAGTTTACATCGCTCATAATTTTACGAATTTGAGATCCAATGAAAATATCTAGAAGTTCATCAAAAGAGATAAGCACGATGAAAAAACAAATAAATTAATACCTCCTTATATATACCTCTATACACTCAAAAAACTGCAGAGCACAATTATTGTAGTAATATTAACTCTTTTCGTTAATGGTTTTTGGCTAAACCATAAAAGTGTAATCCTTACCCCGACGGAGTGTATTCAACTCCGAAGAGTGAGTTATACTTTTGAAGAGTCATATTAACTCCGGTAAGGAGTTAAATTAAGAATATAAATTCTTAAAGCAGCTGATAATAAAAGAGTTATGCCAACTCCGTAATATGTTGATTCAACCCTCAAAAGAGTTTAATTAACCACTTGAAATTCTGGAACTAAATGTAAAAAGAGTTAGTTGAATTAACTCTGAAAAATGTTACCTCAACCTTCAAAAGAGTACAATAAACCACGTGGGATTCTTCAGACAACATTGAAAACAGTTGGTCTAACTCAGACTAGAACAAATTAAAATTCTTGAACCAAAATTAAAAGAAAGTTCGGTTTTTATGTTTTTATTAGTTTTTTATTAATTTTTTGGATAAAGATATGATATTCACAGATATTTTAGTATAAACAAAAATATAATATATATTTAAAGACACATATTGCAGATGTACTTGTACTTGTATAGTTCACATCGTCTATATTATAGAGTTACAAACAATTCACAATTATTCACACTAAATTTGACAGGAATTAAAAGTTAATATAAATCACACACGTTTTTCACAATGAACTACAGAATTCGCAATGAAAAAATTTCCGTTCTTCTCTCCGTACATTAGGAAAAAAAGAGTATAATTGATTTCGTTCAGAGTTAATCTTACATTTTGGAAAAAGTTGACTCCGTTCAGAGTTAATTTTACATTTTGGAAAAGTTAATTTATTTTAAACTTTGTTTCGGAGTTCAGTTGACTATGTTCAGAGATAATCTTACATTTTGGGGAAAGTTGAGTTGAGTTTCATGTAACTCTGTTTCGGAGTACTGTTGACTCCGTTTAGAGTTAATAGTAGATTTTTATAGAACCTTTGAAAATGAGTTATATTTACTCAGAAAAAAGTTTATTGATTTACCTTTTCCATGGTTATATTAACCATTTTCAGAGTTAATCGAACACATATTGGTTGAAACTGCAGAATTAATTTGAAACTGCCTTCAGAGTCATTCTGACACTGACAAAAAGTTATTATAACCACAAAAAGAGTTGAATCAACTCAAACTCCGTGTTAACTCCGCAAAAGTTAGATTGATTCCCCGCATATATTTTTCGGTGTATATGTTATAGAATATACTCATAGCATATTGTGCTTTTCTAATACTGCCCGACTTAAATATTACGAACTCTGATATCGTCGTCGTTCTGGCAGAATTCGCTAAGTCAATTTTTGTAATTTCTGAGATGAAGTTAGTTTATGCAGTGCATGGTGAGCTACGAGCACTAGCAAATCTGTTAAAGTTAACAGATTAATACACACATAAGTATACGTTTTAGCTGCATTATCAAAAATTAAATTTATTATGTCATTGTAATTATAGAAGTTAATTAATACGGATCCAACTAAAAAAATTATTTTGGACTTCGTGATTTCTGCTTGAACGACGACAATATACTCTAATTCTCAATGCCCTGCTTTCAGTACAAATGCTTAGCACTTTATCGATTTAATTTCTAGACTACACGCAGTTGGGATGGCATATTAATATCTTTTAGAGGTTCATACACATCTCAAATGATGCTTTTCTTCTTTCCCTACTAAGGAATCTGTGAAGCACACCTTAGGATAGTACTCTGCACTTATACATACTTTAAAGAAGGCATCTGGGCGACCACCAGATACCTGACGTAAATCTGAACTCCTTATGGAAATACTGCAGGTCTACGAAGGGGCACAAAAGATCTTATACATAGCTTGCAGTTTACACCATAACAAAAACAATAACTCTTTATTCGTTAACTCAGTTGTTCATAAAGCAGTATGCTAAACATAAACATAATTCTTTCCGAATTTACTTTGTTTTCCGTCTGCGATTTATTTCACATTATTATATGAATACTAAAATTCATATATAACTTGAAAGGCTGTTACTAAATTTTGACCTCTAGCAAATTTACAGTAGTTTGTTTTTCGTTAGACATTTATTAAGAGACATTGCTACATAAATATATATGCAGTAAAATAACTTTTTCTACTTTATTGTTTTCTTCCGACATCACTTCACATTTGGTTTAAATTTCAAATCCCCATTTTTAACACATGATCCATTAACAATGTGTTGCTTACACGACAAAACTAGATTCATGCAACTGTAAAATTCTCCAGGGATAAGCAGCGCGGCATACGAAAGTGTAAGAGAAACATATTCTCGGGCAACATTTGACATTTTGACAGTTGCACAAAACTTTACTTCTCGTGAAAGTGCAGCAAATAATTTTTAAATATGAATGTTTGTATATCCATTTAAAAATTTATGCAATGTTCCACAAAATTTTTGCTCTACTTTCAATTTGCTGACATTGTAAACTTATGAATGTATATGATTAATACTTACTAATACATACATAAGTGCATGTAATATTTTTATACACATTTAAAATTCATATTTTGCAAAATTTGTTGTGACATTCAATTAAAACCCAAAAATTAAGCTAGCTACAACTTTTCATTAATTATGTATGCGACAAACGAAAACGAGTAGATGCAGAGTAGATAGAAAATATACGGCCAATTAGTTAGAAAGGATGCCAAATAGCGTTTTGTCTACATAAAGTGAATACACATGACAACATACTTGTTTTTTTTTACAAGTTTTTACAGCTACTTCTATAAATATACATTTTGCCATTTTGCTTAGTGTGCACCTTTAGGTAAAAGCACAAATAACACAATAACCTTTACATTGTCCGCAGATGAATACTCTGTATTATATCAGTATCATATGTCCTGCATACTACTATGCAGTTTTTTTTATTTAATATTCATGTCTGTTGTCATCGATAGGCTATAGGGACGATTGAAATACACTCATTCACTCCCTCTTTCGATCGGTATAATTTTTCTTCTCCTTTTCGCTTCTGCTGCTTCTTTTCGGCTACAGTCGCATCCACTTGCCTTGACTGTGTGTGCATACGTCTACGGTTTTCATCTTCATTGTTTTTGTTGCAGTTTCTGTTGCATTTCAATGTCAAGTACTGATTTGGCACTGAGCCTATTTCCTGCAAACCACACTGACTTGACCTTTTTACTTGTTTACGTGTATAGAAAAACATGAAATCTACAGGGACGTTTAAGACAAATTTAATACAAGTGAATATGGAAATGTTTGTTACGACTAAGATAAACTTTAATCAGGAGATTTTAATTTTCAAGTTTGTCAATATTAGTCCTTGGCTAGAGCGAGAATTGACACTGAAAGTAATAAATGTTTTCTTTAGAAAGTAAAGTTCTGCATCTGCTTGGTCGATAGTGCATAAAAACGATCCTGTCTACTTACCTTATACGGTAATGCCATGCATGTTGATTTGTAGGTAACATGACTGATGAAATAAAAGTGTAACGTGATGTTCTTTCTGTGGGATATTGATTTTCATTTCATGTTTTCATATCCTTTTCATTAACTATATACGACAAGTTCAGGGCTTTGACTTTTGTTTGTTATCTTCTTTGTCCTTTTCTTGGCAATAATTTTTTAATATATTTTAACTCAAATGAAATCGATTTGTCTTTTACACGCGATTTACATTTTCATTTTCACTGTTCAAATTGGTTGCTTTTTTCTGTGATGTTTGTTTGTTATTTTTTCTTAAATTAAATATAGCTGCAAGATTTATACTTTTTTCATTGATTTGGTTGGCCCATACTTAATATAGATAGAACAGATTTTCTTTTACAATATTTGTTTATTTTAGCTTAAGTTTCCATCATTTCGCTTATAAAACATGCGCATAAAAACTTTTGTTTAAGTGTTTACTGCTTAAAAATAACCACAAATTTATTGTTTTTTTATTTCTTGAGGGGTTAGGAAGACCAAATTATTTTTATTAACTTAAATCTTGCTGTCAGTATGTAGAGCAGTAGTGCTCTACAGGTGAACCACATAGTAAGCAATTTGATGTACTTAAATTCTAAATATATTTTTATGAAAATTTTTGTGTTGAATTTTTTATTGAGAAAAAACTTAGCAGCATCAGTTAATGAGAAAGCGTATAGAAAGTAAATTAATGTCTAGACAAATGTCTAGAATGTATGCAGATACTGGTGGCTGTGTTCTGTGCTCATACATATAGTAGATGTGAAGAAAAATTTTTACTGCAACCTTTTTCAAAAGATGTATTTTATCTGTTTCTGTTTTTTTTTTTAAATATTTTATAAATGATAAAGTGTCTTTGTGTTTATGTATTTTGTATTTTTGTGTAGCTTTTGAGTTCAAGGACATTATTGATATCTTTGAGTCAATGTCATGCAACCAGACATCTAGTAGTAGCAGCATCAGGTGCATATAAATTAAAAAAAGAAGCTTCTGATAATATTCAATGATATATTGAGTTCTCAAGTGTGAATTGAATGCTTGCAGTGCACACACATACACAAAAAACATACAGAAGAGAGGTGCTCAAAAATTACTTTCAATAAAAAGAAAATATAAGAAATTATCAAACGAGAAAAATAATTGC
Organism: Toxonevra muliebris; assembly: GCA_963691655.1. Lineage (NCBI taxonomy): Eukaryota > Metazoa > Arthropoda > Insecta > Diptera > Pallopteridae > Toxonevra > Toxonevra muliebris. The sequence goes on along the minus strand of OY829326.1, from coordinate 9,696,414 downwards.
AAGATACTTATTTTGTGTTCGTAGTAAAAGATTTGCATTACCTGAAGTAGTTATTTAATTTTTGGAAACAAACTCAATCCTTTCATAAACAACAGTTTTACCATAATGGTACAAGGAACCAATGCACAATGGCTGCGTTGTGTGCTCTGCTGCCATTAAGGGCAAATAATTATTCAAGAACTTAAATAATAGATTTCCCTGGAATCTGCTAGAAATAAATTTAAAATATATTTATAAAAAATTGCATAGCAGGTAGAGCTAGATAAATCTTTTTTTATTTATTTTTGATTTATAAGCCTATAGCAAAAAAAAATATTTTTTGATAGAGCTTAAAAAAATAAATTATGCGTGCTCCAGTATTTTAAAAGCTTACATCTGATTTCTATTTTACACCCATTTAGAGTTTTCCCGATTTTGGATAAGTTTTTATATAATGAAACCTAAGGAATCCTGGTTAGTTTTGCTTTTAAAATTGTTTGAGTGTACAGCAACTTCAGGGCTGTAAAAGAATGCAATTAATATAGGATATAAGTCACAAATGAATAATAAATTTTTGATTGCAGTTATTGAATAACATATTTGACTGCAGAATAAAAAATGCAGTTGAAAGTCTTTTTTGGAGTCGCCGCTTGGTTATTCATTTAGAATGCAATCTTTTTTTTGAAATCATGAGACTCCTAATCTTATGACTCCAAAATCATGACTGCTTTGAAGTCACTTGACTGCAGTCATTTGGAGTTAATTGCAATTTGCAGTCAATTGAAGTCACTTGAAGTCTTTTGGAGTCAATTGACATTTTGAAGTCAATTGGAGTCACTTGGAGTCATTTAGAGTCAATTGGGGATTTGAATAACAATAAATATTTTTTAAATAGCTAAGTAGAAAATTTGTTTGTAGTACATTTTATAGATATTTTAAAGGGTTATAATGGGTTAAAAGGAATTTCATTTGAAAAAAACCAAACCAAATCCATAATATTTTACTGAAAAATTTGCTATAAGTCGCTGACTGAGATATTTGAGGTTTTATTTTATCAAAAACAATAAAAAAAATGGTAAAATTCAAATCCGCTTAAATTATAAAGCAGATGTAAATTTTTAAAACGTCGGGACACGTATACATTTTTTTTTAAACTCTACTAGAATACATTTTCCGATCGTTATTTGTAAAAAAATTAATTTTGTTGATTTCTTTTTCCCTTATGTTAATGATATTATTTTTATCACAACTATAGATGAGGAAATATATGCAAAATTTAAATTTCATGGCCATTTGTGGATAAAGTAACGTAAAGTTATTTATTTATAAATATGAATATTAAAATTTTATTTGATTTTAATTATTCTTGTTATTCTACAATTTTCAATTCAATTCCCTCGTTGTAAAATTATAGTTCTTTTTGAATTGTTCTATTTGATTAACTTACTGTGAACAATACAAAGTGAATTGCATTCCTACTTAAATTCTTTCATAGTTATAATAATAAAAAATATTACAGAGTGTTTATAAAAATAAAAATAAACAGGAAATTAAAACCGTTTTTAATTATTATCATTAATTCATTTGCTATTATAGACACACTGAAGTCAGCAAAAAAACAAACTTCTGCATATCTCCTTGGTTAATTGAATACGTTAGCAATAACGAGTAATATTATTTTAATTACTTCATTGTCTGAATTGAATTCAATAAATTCAAGAAAATTGTTACGTTGAATTATTATTGAATTATTGGCCATAGTTACCTGCACAATAGATTGTGAACGCTATTGACTTTACTTTAAATAGAGAAAAGTTAAGGTTAATTGACTCAAATTTTCTAACAATGCATACACTTAAATTTTTTTATGGATTTCCAAAAACTGAAAAAAAAGGTTTGATTTTATTTTATTGTTAATGGTGTATGCTAAAGTTTCACACAATTGAAATGCGAATACAGTGGCGGATACAAGGAAGGAGCGGGAAGGAAAGAGATAATGAAAGAAATTCCCCCTTCCCCCCCCAAAAAGATTTTCAAAAACATAAAAATTCCGAGTTTTCGTATTCACTGGTTTGGCTTTTTGTTATTTGCTAGTACATTAAAAGTAATGTAGCTCAATATATTAATGGATATTGCTTTCGGAGGATATTTTTTATATTTTCCCCCAGCTTCTATTTGCATACCTTTGTTTTTTCTTTATTTCATGAATAGATATGTTAGTTATATTAGATATATTATAGCTCTCCTGTTTTAATTGTATTAATGTAATACGAGGTTTATGAAATGCTCTTTTTCACATTATTATCAAGTAAGGTAGCTTTGGTCCAAGATAATTTTCAGGCTATAGGTCCAATATTTGCTTTGCCTCTTTACTAAAGTTTTAATGCTGTCAGATGCCATCTGTAGACTCAAAAACGCACTAAACAATACTCCCAAACAAATTAAAAATTTTTACAAAATTTTTTTACAATTTAAGTATAGGGTTGATATAAAGAAAACCCCCAAATGGGAAAGAGAAAATTTTGTACAAGGTAGTATTTGAAATTTATTGTTGCACTGAAGTTAGTTATGTAAAAAACAAAGAAATAAAATTTTCAAGTTTGACGAACAAACTCCCAGAAACTAAAAAGCTGATTTAAATTTGCATAATAAAATAAAGATTGAAGATTTTAATTTTCACCAAAAAAAAGTTTACTAAAAAATCTTTCATTTAATCTTCAAAAGATAAAGATTTTTGATCGATGGAAAACATTTCTGAATCACTGACCGTCAAATGCCATTTGAACAAATCTTCAAAAAAATAAAATACGTGATATTTCTACGACAGCATTGTTTTTAAACCAATCTGAAAAATGAAATAACTTTCATGATCTTTTACTTTGGAAATGGGACATAGAAATTGTGAAATGGTTTGCTACAGGAACAGGTTTCCTCCAAAATGCGTAACGTTTCAATCCGTTTATTAGGCACGGAGATAAAGTTTATAAATAAGCAAAAAAAATAAAAAAAATGTCTACTTACGTAATGCTCCAGCCCGCGTTTTGGTTCATATGGAGAATTTTTATTTGTTATTTCACGCCATTGTTGTAATTAATTGCGTTTAATACTTAATCAACACGCATCCGTCGTTCATTTTGCCAATCGAATTAGTCGTTGAGGTATCAATTATAATAAACAATTTATATTTGAAAAATGTATGAATTTGATACCAACGACGGATTCGTGTTAAGAGATTTTGTTCATTAAATAAAAAAAGAAAAAGCCTGGTCAGTAAGGGAAAATAATTACTATTTTTAAATGTGCACTTAATTAGACAACTTAAACAAAATTTAAATGGAAATGTGCAGAGATTTTTAATTTTCATGTATATCAATATTGTAATGTTGAAAAGAAGTGTAAATAAAATCAAGTTAAAAATTAATAAGAATTAAAAAAGACTTAATTTTTCTCTGACCAGCGTAATTCTACGACTGCTGTTACGTCTTCGGCGAAACTCTGTATTTTTTCAGATTCGTAGCAAATTTCTTATTCTTAATTTTTATAAATTTCTTTATTTTGATTTTCAATAAACCCCAGTTTTTCTTAGAAATTTCTAACTAAAAATTGAAAAACTGTATACTTACACTGTTGTTGTGATGACTACGTTATTTAGCTTGATCTACATTACTTGAAATAAACTAGACATGAACAAAGTAGTCAAGACCATGAAAATTAACACTAAGATTTAATTTTCATAGTCTACTAAAAATATAATAAATTGAAAAACATTATTAAATTTATAGAACATTCTTTTCGATCTCCTTTATTTATATCAGGCAAAATCAAATTAAGGAGTGAGATCGAAAAAATCTTAACATATGTATATAAAATTCAATAGTTTTTAAACGGTTGATCTTAGAGTTTAGAAGTCTTTTTTTTCAAACATTTTTGGATGTATGTTTCGGTATTTATAAAGCCCACTCTAACAAATGACTTACTTCTTTTGCCGCAACTGCATATAGCTTGCCATACCAGGAATTTTTTAAAAAATTTTGTCTGCTTTTGGATTCTAAATTGTTCTTCGACATTTTCTCGAAAATCTGCCAGTAAATACCTTTCGTCGTCCATTATACAACATGAATATCTTTGTAGGAAATTCGATTTTAATTTCCGAGCCCTACTTTTGGCGTCTACATTTTTTGCAGCATTCCTGTCTGGAACTTTTTGGACTTTGTATGTTCTCAAACCTGCATTGGCTTTAACTTTTCGCACCAAATAGTCAGAGTACTGGGCTAACCGGGCAGCTTTTCTACCAGTTGTGTTTGGAGATCTTTTCAATATGCTTTCTATTTTCTTGGCTTTCCATTTTCTTTGACCAATTTTTTGTAGAACCAATTTGGATTTTTTTTTAAATATTTAATAATTTTAAGACTTCTTTTTCTTCACTCATTTTGATCAAACTCACAATAAATCAACAATTAAAAATAACAACTGACATGTTTTTCAAAGATAACTAGATCAAAGAAATTTTTAAATTTTACACCCAAAAAAAATTATTAGGTAAAACGTGTGTTAAGATTTTTTCAATCTCTCTCCTTATTTAATTAACATGCTGAAGTATGTGATTTATAAACTAATTCTTCAATCATTGTAATATGTTTCGGTATGTATATATGTTTATGATTACATACGTTTCTACACTAGCGGATCTAATCTCATACATTTTGATGTTTAGTTACGAGTTTGAATATTCCTGGAATATTCCTACATATATACAAAATATAGTACCTACAAATCATTATCGAAATCTAATAATATAATTATTAAATTTACAAGTACATAGTTTCACATTCAAATAAATAATTGAAATACAATTATCTGATTTCCTCTACGCCCTTCCGCCCAATCAATCGCTGGCATTTTGCAATAAATATTGAAGGCACTAAAACCTAATAAAGTATTTAATTGACAGTTAATATGATTCTAAATTTAAATATTTATTGTGTGCCCGCATTGCTCAACGAGAACTCGCAAGTAAATTTTGGCTTAAGTAAATAAATTGAGTATAGCGCAATATAAAAACAAAGAACAAGCGATTTCATTTTAAAAACAAATCTCAACAAATGCTCAACCTTTTTGTATTCCTGTCTATTTGCACCTTAATTTTCAACTTTCAACGAAATTATCACGAGCTGCTCACTGCTTTCGCTGCTACTTTTGCTGTCATTTCCAAAAGTGTTTGTCGAAGTACGTATTTTTTCCGCCTTTTTAACAATTGAAAATTTTGATTTTTCATCATGTACGACGCGTCGTACATACAATACAGGCAAACAAACAAAACGAAATGGAATTCAATATGACGAACTGTTGGTGTTTTTCCAAAGTTCGTTCGAACTTTCGTTTGCTATTTTGCTGCTTTGCGAACGTGTCGAATATGATTGAGTGGCACTGAATATAATTTCAAATGAATGAATGTGAATGTGTACACGAATTTTGCTATTGTGAAGAAGCACAATTTTTCGATTTATTGTTTTTGTACTTGTCGATTCTTTTATGCTAATACAACAATAAGCAACGCAAAGAACAAAACAGAAAGTTTGTTTATAGCTCAAAATGTTTTTGACATATTTATGTCGAAGTGTGACGTTGCATGACTGCTGCTGCCGTGGTGCCGAACAGCACGCGCATATATTTTCTGCCAATTTGAGAATTTCTGTATTGGAAGTGCGCGTGGAGTGAAACAGAAGGTGCATGAATGTCTGTTTTCTATAGGCTTTTGTGTCTTCACCTTCGCTTTCTCATTTTTTGCAGATTGTAAGATTTATTTTGGTATTCGTGTTTTGGGGGCATCGTTTTTATTATTAGGTTTTTTTCGTTCTCTGCATTTGCGTGTTTGACTCACATCAACTTAAGTGGAACATAAACACACTTAAAGACATTCAAGTTTATGTTTATTTTCAATAAATTTCATTTTGCTTCTAATTTTTTTTGGGTGTGCAAAAACAAAAAGTGCCACAAAACAACACCAATACAGAGGAGGGAGAGTATATAAATTCTGTGTAGGTAATCGAATTTGTTATTTGTTTAATTTCAAAAACATAGACAAAATGCACAACACAATTTTTTTTTGTTGTGTGTGTCGAAAGAAAGTTCTCAGCCCCTCAAATTAGTGTTATTATTGTGAAACTTGAGAGCGTGTTGTGCGCTGTAGTGATAATAATACTCCCCCTTATGGCTTTCCCTCCTTAATTAGCCTCTTCAAAGTGATTGTTGTTGTTGTTATTGTAGTAGTAGTTGTCGTTGTAATTTATTTCAATTTGTAAATACAAGTTTTTTTCTTTACTTTTTAATTAAATGTTATCAACTTACATGTAGCTAGTTGGCTGCTCTCTTTTCCACTTTGTCACCATGGCGTATGAGTAACATTTAATTTAATGCAAAACAAAAATCAAAACTGAAATGTAATAAAATTCAAAATGAAAGGAAAAAATTCATTCACCCATTTGCTTCGTAGCACTTTTGCGCTAATAACTGATTTTATACTTGCAGTATTTTTTCAACTTATACTCTATACTCAGCACTTATTTTTAGCACAGTCGCTGACATTATGAAAAAATTTATATTGATTTCATTAGAATTTCACCAGTCAACACTCCCCAACATGTTAACGGGCACTGCGAGGCAGCTCCAGACAGAGGTGTGGAGCACTAGACTGATAAAAATCCTTATGGGTTTCAGTGTGACATCCTGTGATGAAATAAATTATCCATAAAAAGTAAAAGAATAACTAATATTTCTTAATTCTGAATATTAACTGCATCCCGGATCTCTTTGGGTGTAAAATACCTATCCTTTTTTTTTGGCTTGCTAACGTTTACAAGTAAATATTGCATTTATACATTGAAACATAATCCTAGTTTTATGTGAATTCAGCTATTCAAATTGTAATAAGTCAATGCAGATCAACTGTAAAGATTCCCTGGTGTATTTCTTTCAATCTAAAATAACTGAAAAATATTTTAATTTCATTCTACAATTTCAGCATTTAACATTTAAAAATTTTTGCTGCTGCAACAACAACAAAAACATCAACAACATGTCCACTTCTTCAACGTCAACGCACATATTTCGTTCACTGTCATCGGAGAGTCAAAAGAAAGATTGGTCGAAGCGTTTGTCATTGCGTGGCATGCGTCATGGCGCCAGTGGAGGAGGTGGAGCTACAGGCAGTTCAAGTAGCAGCAGTACAAATAAAGATGTAAGTTGCTATACCCACGAAATCCTTTCCACCTATGTACAACCAATCTCCCTTCCAACCACTTTTTTTGAATCTCTTTAATATTTACAGAGCAAATATTCTTTTATCAGTGTGTAAAGTTAGCTCTTTTTGATATGGATGCTGTGGCATTTTGCTACCAAATTTTATTTTTGTATACATTTTTTACATTATTCCTTTCACTGCATTTTTATTGAATTTTTGGAATTTTTTGTGTTGGTAGGATACAGCCAAAAAGCAAAAACTTTTCAGTCGTTCAGCATCCTTGAAGCAAGCGGCCACACCACAATCCTCTTTGGAATCGCATGTTCCTGGACAACAGCTATCAGCAACAGTAACAATATCAAGCCAACAGCAACAAAGTGGAGTGCACCATAACTTACAATCACACCATCAGCAGCAGCAACAATTGCTGGCAACAACACCAAAGAAATCGAATTGGGAAGTGATTGAACATTTTAATACAAGCGCCAAAAGTGGTAAAGCAGTTGTGAGCAGCAGTTTAATAGCGGTAAGTAAAAGGAGCCACTGAGAAGAAAAGGAGAAGAAGAAAATAAAAAAAATTAGGAATCAAGAAAAGAAGAAAGAAAATTGAGCACTTCTTTTTTATTAAAATTTAAAAAGTAAATTTCAATTTTGTATTTTAAAGCTCACATGTGTAAGTTGAAACACACTCTATTGTAAAATTGAAGCAATCTGAAAAGTGAAGAATAACAAAAACTTTACTACAATAGCAACGAATTGTCGCTGAACTTGTTAAGTTTTAAAGTTGCTTAATAGTTTCTGGTAACAGACACTTAAAAAAAAACATAACGAAAAAGGATTAAAAGAAAAACTTGATGCCAAAGTACTATAAAAGTGCATGCAAATGTCGTATATGAAAACATACATACACATTTGCACAAATACACATATGGATGTTTGTGTATAACTTTAGCTTAAGTGGCCACTTCAATGGAACACACACAAGAGTCAATTGAAAAAGTCGCTGCTGCACTAAAGTACTGAAGTATCAGCAATTTGCGAACATTCAAATTAAAGTGCATAACTACATTTGCATGTGTGTGAGGGTATGTGTGTCTATGTCCGTGTATAAGTATTCCAGAAATTGTCAATTCCTATATGTACAAACATACATAGAATAGAGTGTGTGCACATGCAAAAATTGCATCAATTTTCTACTGTCAATAAAATGCAATAGCAACAAAGCTTAGAAATACGGAGTATATATACAAATCTATTTCTGTAGTTATTTTTCATGTCTTTTCTGTGTATACTTTTAGGCTGGCATAACACGTTGCAACATTGATGAATCTATCGACTCAACCAACTCAAGTTCAACCTGTCAGAGTCCAATGGTATATCAACGTGACGAGACTCAGCTGCTGCAACAAAGTAAGTGAAAGTTTCAATAGGGAAATTTGAATTGCCAGAATATTAAAAATTAAAAAAGAGCAAAAATTGTTGTTGTTTGAGAATATTGTAATGAAATTAAATTCCATTTTCAAGTAGCTTCAAGGAGTAAATTTAGGTTATTTTTCAATATTTTTAGGTTGTTTTTCCGAGAAAAACATAAGAACAAATTTTTGTTAAGTCGAAAGTTATGTTAAACTTTTCAAACTTTTAGTAAATTTTTGTTTTCCTTTCGATTTAATGTTTATATAATTTGAAGGAGTTTTACACAATCTTTACAACAACAAAGGATTATTTTAATGAAGGGGTAAACATCAACTCTATATGGTGATCTAATATTAAATTTGAAAATATTTTTAAGATTTTCATTACTGGGTTCACTCAGTAGCGTATCCAGAGGGGGGAGGGGGGGCTATAGGGGCTAAAGCCATAAGGCAGTGAAAAGCATATACTTTCAACAATCGAAAAACTTTAGGATTTCAAATATTATTTTATATTATATTTTATGCTAATAATAACAATTTAATATAAATATAAAAATGGTTTCGGATATTTGAATCAATTCCGATTAGCCGCCATGCTGGGCGTGCCAATAGGATGCACGTTACAGTGCAACTGGTTATCAAATACATTCAGACTGGACTAAATCTACAATTTCAACGCCAGCTTATAAATGTCTTACTTTTAGAAAGCTTGATAATGGTCTAGTTTTTTATTTGAATTTTGTACTGAATTTTAGTTTGATATTGATTTTACTCTTCCGCTTTTGCCCGTTTTTGATATGAATTCCGGTTTGATTGTATGACAGAATTTTGTTTGAATTTTAATCTGAATTTGGTTTGAGTTTTAATCCATGTTTGGTATAAATTTTGATTTGCTTTCCAGCGTTTGCAAACCAGCGTTTGATCTGATTTCTGGTCTTAATATTGGTTTGCTTTTAATTTGTATTTGACGTCTTTTTAGCCTCAGTTTTAATCTAACTCTTAATTTGAGTTGTGGCCAATAGTTTTGTCTGAATTGGCTTGATTTTGATACTATTTTGGTCTGAATTTTGACCCGAAATTGGTCTGAATTTTGTTTTAAAATTTGGTCTGAATTCGCCCGGAATTTTGCTCTAGTTTCTGTTTAATTTAAGTTAAAATTTTTTGATGTAAACAATTATCAGATATTCCCACTAGTTTTTGGTCTGAAGTTTGGGTTACTTTCGTTCGGTGTTTGGTGTCCTTTTGGCTTTAAGTTTTGTCTGTCTATTGGTCTGAGTTGTGGCCAACATTTTTTTTTTTAATTTTGGAATGACTTTTAAAACTGATTTTGGTTTTGATTCGGTTTGAATTTGAGGTTTTTAGTCTCGAGTTTTAACCTGAATTTGATCACATTTTGGTCGATTTTAGCTGGAATTTTGGTGCGATTCGTGGTCTGAACATTATTTTTTTTTTAGCCGGTTGCTGCCCGATACCCGAAAGCGTGTATGGATCTCGTTGAAATTTAAAATGTATTGGTTTTTTGAGCAAATTAAGATATTTTTACATTTTAAGTAATGTATAACAGGCTTAAAGAACATACTTATTTAATTTTTCATTAAAATGAAGTGCTTGGTTATTGAGCTTGGGTTGTGAGATCGTAAACTCACCACCAGGTCGATATTAATAGGGATATCGGTGCTAATAGTGATATGAATAAATATTTTGAAAATTCGTTCAGAGTACTATCCAAATCAACTTTTATTTTAATTTAATTTTTTTTGGGGTTTTTGTTTCGACCAAAAATGACTCAAAAAATAGAGATTTATCAAATCGTTTCATCAAAATTTTTTCTGAAAGGAAATTAAAATTTCCTTCAAATTGTTTTCTCAAAACAGATCATTTAACAATATAAATCCATCAGAAAAACCATAAACAAGATTTTGATCAAAATTTAGTTTCATTTTGATCTAGATTTTTTATCTGAATTTGGTTCTTTTCTTGGTTTGAACTTCGATCTGAAAAAAGTATTTGAATTTTAGTTTGTATCCTATTTTAGTTGCAATTTTGGTCTCAGTTTTGTTCCAGTTATGTTTTAATTTTTGACCTGTATTTGGTAAAGTTTTTTCCACAAGTTTTTGGTCTAGGTCTGGGTTTTGGTCGATAGTGAGTCTGATATTTAATTAGTAAAATCAGACCTCCCCAAACCCAAATCCTAGAAACGCCACTGGGTTCACTGTACAGTTCAGTTCACAAACACTAACTAAGATATAATGTATGTAGCACACACACACATGGACTTCAATATGGATTTAACTTATACATACTTATATTACTTTACTATTGTGCCATTCTGTATTATATTCACAATATAAATTTTCTCTTTATTCTCTTCTTAATAGACATTTACAAGTACAAGTGAATATCGTATAACAAAGGCAAACATCTTACGAGTTCATATACATATTTACATTAACCAATACTTTGTCATATACATCTTAAATATATTTTATATCCCTACACAGTGTATATATACAAGCGCTTCCTTACTGATGAAAATCTCATACATATTGATCGTTGGTCATGAATCTAAAATATTTTTAAGGGAAATCTCTGGATATGCTAGTGTATAGTTGTTTTCTATCTTTGTTCTATTGTGCTAAATATTGTTGTTGTTTTATTGAATATTTTGTTTTATCATAATATTTCGACATTTAAAACTTTAGCGTGATATTGAAAAATAACTGCTGAATATTTTATATATGTATAAGAGCATAAGTACTCAACACAATTTTGTTGCACATTTAAGTTAGGTTGGAGTGGCCATTCAGGCCTAAGTGTGATACCTACAGTTTAACGCCGATTCCGAACGGCGGTGTGGCAACTTTTTATCGGCTTGGTGGTTTTGCCATTACCAACCAACGTGTTTACTTGTACATTTTCTTATAATTTTCATACACTTCATATTGATAGCGAATATAAGAAAGTTATGAAAATTAACCACCAGACAAAGACGGGAATCGAACCCGAACCTCCCAGATGAAAGTCTAGTGCACTACCCACTAGACTATCGAGGTTGTCTTGTTGCACACTTATTTTAATTTAATTTGATTTGTTCAAAGAAGTACAAATGGCTTGGGGAACAGAGAACACAAGTAAAAGTTTATTACTGTCTAACGCTCTACTCTATATGTAAGTTGGCTATTCTTGTTTGAAAGACTAAAATCGCTCTAAATCTGTTTTTTAACTACTTCGATAGCTTTGCTGCAACTTTTGGATATTGTATATTTAAAAAAAAAAAATCAGTAACATGAATAATGTAAACTCTGAAATGTTTAAAATTGTTTCCGCTTGATATACTTGTTTTGCAGCAGTATTTCAAAAATCACAAATATTCATGTTTAATAGAATTCCTAACAATCTCTTTCAAAAAACTGCAAAATATATTTGCAAAATATTCCAAAAACTTTCGATTTATTTTGGACTCTGTATGGATATCTTCAATATTTTCTCATTATAGAAAATACATATGAATATTTGTATGCATTGCATTAATATTTCAATTTTGCATGGCTTAATTATTGCAAATTCACAACAATTTTGTAAACATTATAGAAAAAGCGTTTAACCCTTAAATGCATACCGTACCATATATGGTACATGTCTTTAATCATACGGTAATCTAATCAATCAAACTGAAGCGTTGTACTAAACGCTTTAAATTGAAACAGACAAAATTATCCTTCATATAAATACTGTTACAGCTTGCTTACGATTTGTTTTAGTTGTCAGTAAGCTGCCGAAGTGGTCTTATGCACTTTTTGCACATAATTTCAAAAGTGATTTTCAATAGCAAAAAAAAATTGGTAAAATTTTTTATTCGTGTGGAAATAAGTATTGATGAGTACATTGGACTTTCTTTTAGCTAAATATAATGAATCTTGATCAAATTTGATATCTTAGAATAGTTGTTTTTTCTATTTTTCTATGTACCATATATGGTACTTTATGCATCTGCGCATTTGATTATTTGGATTGTTCAATTAGATATGGATGGCATTATTATTATATTATAACGTTGATGAGGTGGCGGATATGCCTTATGATGATGACGATGATGAATTGATGGGCATACCTAACAATGGTGATCTGTTAGATGATGAAAAGAATGGGTAGATGAAGGGTCGGATGAATTTATTGGTGAAATTCAAATACCGCAACGCGTGAGAAATCGAGCAGAAACCAATTACGCCATATTGAATGAAGGAGCGATTTTGGCATATTTTTCAACAATGACGAGCTGAACATATCTATTTTTGAAGCTTTTAGAATTTCTGTTCCTGATGTTAGTACGTCAATACAAGTTGATTTGTTCATAGTGACGCAAGAGCCTTCTTCGCCTCCACGAAAAAAGAATAAAATGTTAGTTTCTTTGACCCTTGTGCCACCTGTGGATGATATCACTGATAATGTCACGAAAATGCTCTCATCGATCGGAATGATAAGTTGGGCTAGGTATGCGAAGAATACTGTAAGTATAAAGACGTTGTTGTTGACATAACTTCCAACGATTTTGAGAGAGTTCGTTGAAAAAAAGGAAAGCTACAGTTGTACGAAGAGCAAATCTCTTTTTTCAGAAGCTCTAAATTGGAACCAGAGTCAGCAGATGATTTCGTAATTGCTTACCTACCCCTTGCAAACGCAATTGTTACGTCGATTATGATACAAAGAAGTAATAATAACTTTTGTATTTACACTAAAAGCTACCAAAATTGTTATTTTCATTCATTTTTCATTTATTTTTATATATTTTTATATTAATTTATAATAAATAAAAAATAATTCCATCAAATTGCATTAATTCCAAATCTGTATAGAATGCATAGTGTACCATATATGGTACACATCGCAAATTGTTCTTTTTCCGCTTTTCCGGGGGAGTGGTGCATTTTCCAGGAAAATCAATGCCTGATTCGTGCTAAGCGAGCGATTTTACATTAGGGCAGCTTGGTCTCCATACTGATGGCTGACCTCATGCATTTAAGGGTTAACTTACGGTCTTAATATCTTTGTTTTTTCTTAAGTGGGTCTTGCGATTTATTGGTTTGGAGAAATCGATTTTTTAAAAAGAGTGCCATCTTCCATTTCGATCGTTCTGAAAGCTATACCTAAGTCCAGCATCTCCTGATTAATAACTCTTAATCCTTGCTGACTAATCTGTTGACTTACAAATTACGATCAGCCATCATAAAGAAGATGAAATATATTTTATATGTTAAAAACCGATAATCAAAACTTATTAGAGTCAAAAGTGAGCCCATGTCTTCTCCTTTGCAAACTTTGATATCCAGAATTGAACTGAGGCTGGTTTATCTATCAAAATGAACACCTCATCTTTCTATTAATCTACCAGTCCCGTAAAAATTGGTTAAGTTTTGGACCGAGAAAGTTCAGGGTCACCTTAATATAACACTCATTGAGGTCAATTTTAAAAAATTTTCGTTTTTGTAAAATGTTTTATGTACGGAAAGTGCGTGTCGCGCTGTTATAATATGAAATTATATCGATGTGGGGAATTCGATCGAAAACCGGGAATTTCTCGAGGGCTATCGGGGAGAAAGAAAAAATGAGTTGGCATCCCTGCTGCATACACAAATAACAAAACAAACGCCAACGAGCAGTTTGGTTCTCTTTTGATATTTATTTTCATAAAGAGATTTCTTCTGCAAAAAAATAGCCCCAGTTACTGGGGCCTTACCGACTAGTCGTCTTTAAGCAAAATGTTTTTGAGTTTTTGTGCGAGCCTTCTGCATCTGTACAAGAATGGATATAAAATTTGTGTTCTGGAATGGGGGGGGTGAGGTTTGACAATAACAAACTCAAAGGTAAATATAAGCACTACTTGTCAGCGGGGGATATTTTTCCTCCCATAGTGAACCGTTTAATCCGCCTAACATATGTAAACTATATGAAAATTATACAATGCAATTTGATAAGTATAGCAAAATATAATTACAATTATTGAAATTTTCTAATTGAATTTGATACTATCAATTCAAATTAATACGAAAATGAAAACCGGTTAGCAGTTTGCAAATTCTGAAATAGAATCATCTCTTTGGTATTTATTAACACATTCAAAACCAATTGCAATTATGAAATACATAAACAAAATGCTTAGAAAATCTTGCTAAACTACGAAAATAAAGAGAATAAAATTTCATTCATATTGCAATTTGAAACTTTAAACAACAATAGTTCTTTCAAGTCCTCCACGTTCTCTAGTTTAATTGTGCAGATTGGTCGTACTTACTATCCTGCATACAGACACAGGGGCACTCAAACACAGACAGATATATCTATTTCATATCCTGAGGGACATTCAACTTAAGTATCTATGTGTGTGTATAGTTTATTACATCCTTCCTACAACTGAAACACTCATTTCCGTTTCCACGTTTAACCACACCATGTAATGTATACCAGCAGCACACGTGCACACAGATCTATTTACATATATATACTTAAAAACATGCATAGAATTGCAATTCTAATTTCACGTATACATGTGTATATTTTCATTTGAAAACTTTTCCAAAAATTTTCCATTCAACATTTTAATTTTTAGTTTTTTTTTGTTGTTTCTATGCTTCATATGATTACATTCTTTTTTTGTTTGCTTGCTTGTTGCAGATTATGATACCAGCGAGGCACGCAACATGGAAGCGAATGTAAATGGTGCGGGTGGCGGTGGAATTAGCCCAACATTATCATTTTGGTTTCGTTTGAATCGTGTGATTTTACGTTTGTGCAGCACACATCAATTCAAAAATTTGCAGGTAGGTGATTTCACTCATAACTATAATATTTATATAACTAAGTATATGGTTGAATGTATTTATGCATGTGTTTATCTCACTGAAACGGAAATTGAAATGTTATTTAAAGGTGAGCACAGTGGGAACATATGAACAAATATTGGTAATAAGAAATTAAAAGTATTATTTTATAGTGCCCTTAACTTAATTCCAGTTGATTTCCAGCAGGTGCGATTATAATTCGAAATTAAAATCAAACGATTTTTATGGTTTCTTAATATTCACAATAACAGATTCTTTATTTTGGCATCACACAACTTAAAGCTTTGCTTTTCAAATCATAAACTAATAATTATACAGCCCATTATTCATGATTCTGTGACACGTTGCAATCGTGTTGAGGCTTTGCAGCACTAAGCCGCACGCATATTGAAAACTTAATCTCTTCCTAATGAGATTTTTTGATTACATAATTTTTACACATGAAATCGAGGGCAACAACAATAAACAAAAATATTTAAATACATAGACTAATGACAAAGCTGTAGGGATTATTTCGGTTTCCATAGAAATATTCAAATGATTTTCATTTATTCTTTAAGCAATCAATTCTCTTACATCTACTGCATCCAAATAGGCACAACCTGAACTTTTATATAATAAATTTTAGTAATATTTAAGAGCAGTGTACTTGGAATAATGGCAGAAATTTGAGAATTTTAAATCTTTTTTAATACTCTTAGCATTGCCATAGAAATTATGAGTTATGGAAAGAGGCTATCGCTGATATTCATTTCAATAAAGTCCGAGCAAATAAATGTTATCTTATTTATTCCTAGAATTTCATAAATCGTGAAATCATTTCACAAATAAATAAAAGATATAATTTCATCATTCATAATCCATTAAAATTAAATATTTGAGTAAATAAAAACTGCAAAGTTGTATCAAATTTTTATTATTTTTTAATTTTGTAAATCAATAATTTCTGATTTTTTCTATCTACCATTTTAAAAGTTTTTCTGCAACTAAGCCAGTCATAATAATAATATTGTCATAAAAATAATAACAACACCCTCAAACTACTTTAAAGCGATATCTCGCTGCTGAACCTAGTGACCTTGTTGTCGTCTATTAAACATTTTGTCTTTAAATTACAATAACACCAAAATTTATATGCACACACAAAAATTCTCGCCAACTTTAGACAAGCTGTTGGCGGAAAAATAAAGTTTACCAGAGAGAAAAAAAACACGTATATATATTCAAGCCTGCAATGTCAAAAATCACAAAACAACAAGAAGCAAAAAACCTAAAATAAATACAAGTATGTACGTGGTGAAAGAGTAAGTGAAAACGCCTATTCGCTGCTAAATTGAGTATATAAGTATCTACTCACTTACTTAACTGAAACTTGTTTATTTTTTTGCGAAAATGATTATTTTTTGGAAAAATAAATGAAATGTTGTTACTTTTGTGGTTGTTGGTGTTAGTCAAATGTAGTTTGGTTTTGCTTGAAATGAGTTGAGTTGGCAGTTTATGCGCGATTCTCGTAACTCGTTGCTTCTGTCTTTCTGACTGAATAAGTAAAATAAAACTTTGCTGCAAAAACTTTGCTTTTTCAATTGTGAATGTCTGTGAATGGGGTTGCGTGTATATGTGTGGACGGGTTTTTAGCTTGGCGCCACCTTTGAAAGTTTTTATTTCAAATATATATGTACACGTAAATTTTTCTGTTTTCTTTAATTTTCACTTCAGGTGGAAATGCTCTATCAACGCTACTTTCTGCGTATGAATCAAAGTAATACAACGCACGTGCTGGTGCTGCTGCTGGCATTAATACTGGCACTCTTCAGTACTCACATAGTTTTCACAACGATACAGATACGTCGAAACTTTTCAACAACGCCAACAACAGCTACAGCAATAGGAACAACAAGTTTTGTTGATTTGAATGTAACCAGCAACAATTTGCTGCGGGAATCCAACACCACTTCAGGAGTCGTAGCCGCGGTTGCAGCAACTTTGTTAACGCCATTAGCTGAAATGGAAATGGGTTATAGACAGGAGCGTTTATTTAGCAATGCACAGAATAAAAATAAAATTATTGCTGATGTTGAAGGGAGTGGTCGTTTTTACGATAGCGTTGATTCAACCACTTCAGCAACTACACAAAAACAAATTAAGGAGAAAATTGTGCGGAAAAACTTTTCGCCGCTACGTAGTTTTTCTTTGATAAAACAAGTAAATCATCATCATCATCCTCACGTAGCGGTGGCGGCTGTGGCGACTGCTGATGTAAATAATTTTGTTGATAACAGGCAACAACAACAAGTACAACCTCGCAGCAAACAGCATGAGCAACAGCAGCTGGAAGGAGTACACGATTTAAGGTCCAGCATATTAGCTTGGAAACGTGAGAAGCGTAAATATTATCGATATATGCAGAAGCATCGCTTAAAACGTTCCAGGTATGTAAGCAGCGGCTGACGTGACGTATGAGTGACATTTAATTATATTTGCACACACATAAATAACACAAACCCATACAGACACCAGCACACTCACACATAAACATGTACATATATGCATTTCACAATTGTGTCATGTCAAAAAAAAATATTGCTATATTTATGAGTTGTTGATGCTTTCCATCCCTCATCAACTCAATTCAACTCAATCTCTCATTTATATTGTTTTCAATAATATTCTCTGCATGAATTATAACCAAAAAAGTAGCTTTAAGGAGTTTACGGATTAATTTTTTATTTTTGTCTTGATTACATATTAAAGTTGTGTATGCAGACATGTTCTGATAAATTAATAATAATATTGTAAATATTGAAATTTTAGTAATTTGTGTGCTACTAAATTCTCAAAGAAAATTCAATTTTCAACTCTAGTGGTTAAATATTTTCTATTTTCCATTTAAATTTATGCAAAATACAAAAAAAGATAAATGTTCTGACTTTTTAATAAAATATGAGGCAGCAAGTGCAAAAAGTTTTCAAATGCCATAATCATTCATACATTCTTTCTTTTGTTTTCCTATGAAAATTTAAAATGTTCTGTGTCTGTCTTGGATTTATACTGGTTAGAGCTTTAATTCTGCATTATATGCACCTAAGACTAAAAAGTAATAAGCTCAACATATTTTGCACAATTTTTATGTAGCTAAAAAGAGCATACCTTCGTATATCACTCCATTCTTTCTTGTTTAAGCATTTAATACTTGATTTAAAGAATTCTGCTAGGCAAATGCAAGCAATGTTGTGTAAAGGTTGTTAAATGAATTTTATATATTATAGCAATTATTCTCTTTTCGGGAAAACGGTTTATGTCGCGGAACTCAAAATCACCCAATATATCAATCGCGGGGGCAAAAACATGAACTTTTTTATCGCCCATACATCTCCGCCCATATTAATATATACGAGTATATATAAAAAAAGATAAAGAATTAAAAGCAAAAAATGAATAAATAGGTTTAAACAAAAATGAATAATTTTCATACCGATAAGGGTAACGGTTATGTAATTAAGCTAATTAGTACATTTGTACAGAGAATGAAATAAATGAATTTAACTTTCAGACCCATAAAAGCGGCCTTTTCCACAACTAACTAAATTTGAAGCCGATTTGCAAAATGAGAATATAGAATATAGAATATGCTCATAGACGAATAAACTTGTGTGCCAATCAAAAAACTGCTCTCTTTTGGAATTCTTATTTGAAATTAAATTAAAAAGCACTGTTGCATTTTCCTTACTTCAAAATGTGGGACTCATATATTTTTGTTTTTATTTGGTTCACCTTATTATTCCTTATTATTCCTCCATTAATATACTAAATTACGGTTCATTTGAGAAAAGTTACTTTGCTAACTCGAAATCCACAACTATGTGGATGGTGTTATATGCTAATGTATCAGTCTCAAACTAGTTTTATATAGTTTGATTAGCCTAGTTACTAATACTTATCATTTTCCTTAAATTTTGTATCCTTTCTTTCCAAGTTTCCAGATATTCTACTGATGATTCGCAGACTTTTGTAAATGAATAATTTTCTGGTTAACCAAGTTTTAATTCCATGTGTGAGAGCTGACCTAACACATGTTTTGAATATTAGATTTTTTCTGGATATTTGCAAGCTTCTCCATACTATCTGAAATCATTCAAAAGCTGATCTCCCTTTGTTGAGTCTATTGTTGCCATCCTCATCTGAGCCACCGTCTATGACAAAAATATTGCAAAGTATTAAAATTTTATATTCAAGAGGCTGATCTGCAGTTATGTGGTGGTCAGCGTTAATTTTTATTCTCATGACCTTGATCGTCAAGCTGTTGATCTTGAGAATTAAGTAGCGAGCTGTCCTGATTTTTTTTCGTCTGCATATCGTTGAGCTATTGCGCAAACAGACATATGTAGAGGAGTGTACCCGGGTTATGAGACAGCACTAGGTATGAGACAGTCGAATTTTTTCATCATGCAATATCAATATTGCCTATCTGAATACTGTCAAACTTTTCTTTTGACATGAGCCAGTTTTTGTGATAACACCGGAGTAAATAGATGTATTGCCTGTATCAGCTGCAAACATCGTGTGTGAATATTGAGTACGAACATTTTTTTTGATTTTTTCCAAAGCGATATATTTTCGAGTGAATGAATTCAAAAAGGTGAGTGTAGTGCATTAGCATTTAGTGTTTTTCGTATATTTTGCGATCCAATTTTGGGTTATGCCAATATATGGTTGGAAACAATTCTATTTTGTTATTCTCAAAATGGCATCATTTTCCGGGTATGAGACACCACTTAACTAGTGTTTTGATCCAATTTTTTTGTATTTTTAGCCATGTCAACCTCAAAAAATAAAATCGTCCATGAAATGAATCACATGCAATCAGCCTGTTCATTTAAAGTGTGCAAACATTGCGATAGCGATTTGGATGGAGAAGACGATGACTAAGAGAGAGTTGATGAATAAAAATTGCCATTTCTTTTTATCTTAGCCACAAAAGTCCTACAAAATAAAATAATTTTATGTTTATAAATAGTTATGAGGTTTTTACTTCATATTTTCCAATTTTCGGTGGATTTTTTGGCAAAAATACACATCCTCAGAAAATTGGTCATAATATTATGCGTGCCAATGGAATCACTATACTTATTTCGGATGAGAAATGCGTATTTTCATTACCATTCCGACGGTAACCAGTGAAAATGTATGGCTCAAAAACAAAACCCGTCTCGTACCCGGGAACACTCCCTTACATATATCGTATGCGAAATCGAAGGCCATTGTGTACCACTGGTAATTTCAAATTATATAACAGTGCCCTAATAGTTTGTGTGAAATAATTTTCTTAAAACATAAATATAATTCCAACAAAACTATTTTTACGAAAATGCAAAAATGATTATTCATAAAACTAAAATGAGATTGTTTTATCACCTATTTAAATAAAAAATCTCTAAAGAGAATGTCTAATGACATTTTCCTTCTCTTAGCTTTTTTCAAATACGAAAATTATATTGAATTATTTGATTTCAAAAGTAGTCCAATTTTAGACACATTCATTCATAAAGTAATTTTGTTGATTCAATCAAAATTCCCTTGAAACTTTTACTCAATTAAATCAGACAATGTTAAGCAAGTAGCCAAGCAACTGAAGCAGGCATGCAGGCTGACAGCAATAAAAACAACTACAGCAACAGCAATAATAGCAGCAACATTGAACTTTAAACTGGATTGAGAACTTTAAAATAAAACTGAAGTGATTTCAAACGAAAAGTTAAAATATAGACAAAACAAAGAAATTTTACTCTTTCTTTATTTCGTTTGTTGCTGTGGCTGATGTCAGGGCTGCCCACAAGGGGGAGGGATTTTTGGGGGTCCGTTCATATATTATATGTACGTATATGGTATACATATATATCCAGTGGGCGGGCTTGATTGTGCATAAATAAATAATTCAGCACTTCTCTCAAATAATGAAATACAGAAATGAAAATGAGAAAAATGCAAAAACAGATGAAGAAAATGAAATGAAATGACAATGAAAAACGAAAGTAAAAGTGAAAATATATTTCTGTAGGTATGTGAAACTGTGGAAATTACCCTTTGGGCGGTGTAAAAGCTTTTCACGATTTGTTATGATGTGAAAATGAATTTATTTTTTTTTTAAAAGGACTTTCTCACCCAAGGATGTATGAAATTTTCACATAAATTGTGAATTTTATAATAGTCAAAGAAGAAGTTGAAAATTTAGCCAAAGTCAAAGTCAAAAGCAGTCGCCATGTCTGCCAAAAATAAAATCAAAATGAAAATGGTAAGATATTTTTTTTTTTTTTCTGTTTCATCTTTAAAATGAAAATCACTTTATGTTTTTGTTTTCGTCTAAAGGGAAAATTGAGCGTAGAAATCCTTTTAACTTTATGTGCTTTGATTTTATTGTATTGTCTTGCTATCTTTGAACTTGAGCATTGTGCTTGAAAGTTGCTGACAGTGTTGGAGACTGTCGCATTGACGACATTGACTTTGCAACGGAAAGCAGAACAATTTCATTAACAAATTTCATTTGTTTTGTTTGCCTTCTTTGTGCTGCAGGCAAAAAAACCGAAAATTTGTTTTACTTTTCTTTAAAATCGAAAATTTTTTGTATTTTCTTTGTCTGGTTTTCTGAAACAAACTGAAACATTATATTAGAATTCCATAAATTTTTAGTTAAAAAACTTAACTTTACAAAATCTATTTTGGTGTTTCGTTATCAAAGAAAATGCTTCAATCTCTTCTGATGTTTATATCGATACCTCAGTTTCAAAGTGTAACAAGTCAGAAATAAGTACTTACGAGATAATTAGAAATTTAAATGACAAGCGATACTTTTATTAATATATTTTTTATCGTTTATGATAAAATATAGGGTGTAACAACTGAACTACTTACATTAAGGTCGATAACTGTTATCCTTTGGAAATGGTGCGTAATCGTTCCGAGAACGGTTTCTCATAATTATCTCAAATTCAGAAAATTTCGGATTTGTTACACTTTGGTACTGAGGTATCGATATATAAAAGTAAAAAATAAGTAAAAAATAATAAATATGAATTATAGTGTTCATAATTCAGGCTAATACCTGGTTTTTACTATGTCAAATTTAATCAAATTTGTCAACATGTTGGCAAGAGAAGCAGCCACTCACCCTAAGCTTTGTGTTTATAAAATAGTTTTCTAAATGTTGTGCAGAAATGTTTCTTTTAGATTATTTTTGTTAGAATAATTTGGGTTATTTCATATTATGATATACATTTTGCTACTAAGTTAATCAATATGAATTAAAATTTAACCCATCAAAGACTAACCATGTTTCCAGCCGTCAAAAAATCTTGAAGATATCTTTTATAAATATCATAATGAGTCAAAATAATGAAATTTTTATTTAAATATTTTAACATAGAAAACGTAAGTGGCTCAAGAGAACAGTTAACATATTCTCTTGATTTTACTCTTCATGAAACTTCTTTAGTTTTGCTCTCACGACCTCGCTCTCTAACTCTCATGTCTCACTTGCACTGATCATTACTTGAGCAATGATGTCATTGCCCTATAATTTTACATATTTTCATTTTAATCTACACAAACAACAAAAACAAAAAGAACAATAATAATAGTGAAGTTAGCATCTAATTTATATTTATATTTATATTTATGTGTCTTTGTAATTTTCTTCAAAATAGATTGAAAAGAACCGCGCAAATAAATAAATATTTAAAATATGACAACAACAATAATAACAATAACAATAAAAACAAAAACAACGAAAGTAAAACAAATCTAAGCAAACGAAGAGGAAGAAGAAAAAGTAAACAGCAAACGCAACAACAAAATGGTGATGACAACGACAAGGATGAAAATCATAAACAAATAGACGAAAATCAAAAAGAAGAAGAAGAAGAAGCGTTCAAGCTAAACTATGTAAACTTGAACTATTTATATGAGCAGAAGGTAGAAGAAAAAGAAGAAGGAGATGATGAGATAATAGCAGCAGCAACCAAAAAAACAACCTCAGCCTTGATAACAAGTGATAGAAAATTCGCTGTTGCTGAAGCTACTGATAAGAACGACAGCATCAACAACTACATTCAGAGTGCTAATAAACTGATTTATAACAACAACAACAACAACAACTATAATAATATTCCGCATATTGTTGACATTTATGATGGCAGCGCTGCTGACAACGATGACTCAAATCCTGATGATGATGTTGAATTTTATGTTGTTGACAATTCAGGCAGAAATATACAGGCACAACGACTTATTGCTACTGCTGTTCCTTCTCCTGCTTCTCTTACTATTCCTTCACTATTTCGTGCTCCTCCTGTTCAAGGTGTTGTTAGCTATGATGACATCATCAATGATAGCTATGTAACCAATGAACAGAAGTCGGTGCTGCTTGATGAAGCTGTTGATGTGGAAGAAATTAAAGAATATAGTAACAACAGCAACAAAAATCAATTTTATAATATTTTGAATGTTGTTGGACAAATTGATGAAAGAGTGCTCGTTTTTCTTGTTGTTATGACAATTTGCGTTATCGTCTATGCATGTGAGTATATAAATAGAAAATAGAGAAGAATACATTTTTCATTAGGTAATACCAATAGATGAATGAAATAGTTTCAACATTATCAACAGTATTGACTTGGTTTGTTCCATGTACTTAAAAATGTGTTTTTTGTTATATTAACAAATTCCCGAAATAACCTTAAAAATTAGGCCAGAGTCGCATAAAAAGTTCCAAAATTATTTTTCAATAATTCTGAATGCAAATGTCAAATATTTGGGGTGTAGTTTTGGTATGTCTTTGTATGTTTTTGAGCTTCTTTTATCTGGAATATAATAATATTTTTCTTATAAAGTTTGCGAAAACTTTGACCTCTTTTATTATAAATAATATTATCATTCAATGATTAAATATATTTTAAATGACTTTTAAGAAAATTAAGTTTTCGCAAACTTTAAAAGTGTGTCAACTTAGTTCAAAATTATCTTCAATTGGCAGTGTCGCAAAGGAGCTATCAGGAGGTGATTTTAGTGCATTGGTACTTCATGTGAGTGGGAATCGCGCAAATTGTCCTCTAAATTGTCGTATACAAGAAACAAAACGAAAAGTTTTGTTGACGGTGTTAATTTAAAGGTTAAAGCGAGCTTACAAATTGAATTAGTAAGCACGAGAGTTTTCTTTTCGTGAGCATAGAAATTTTTGATTTTTACTAAAACTTTTTAAGTAATTTTAAAACCATTTAAAGGTTTGAAGCTGGCATTCCAGTTTCGCTTGAGGGCTTAATGGTCCGTGAAAATCTATCATTTCATGGAACCTTTCAGCTCTCTTAAATAAGGAAAGCCATAGCTGCTGATGATTTGGAGATCATAAAAAAAAAAACATTAGCGTTAAATATATTACTGTTTACGAGGCTTCATTTTTGCATCAATATTTTGACGAAGTAGTGACCATTGAAAACTGTAACTGACAAGCGGATAGATTATTATCAGTCAATAGACTTCTGCCGAGCTCGCAATGGTCGATTTTAAATTATTGCAAATTGACATCATATGATTTTTTCGTTCTCTTGATTTTGCTGACGAACATCTACTGTTTGTAAGTAAAGAATCACAAACTCTTTGGCACTCTTTTTATTTGTACATCTTCAATTTTTTATTTTGCGATAAAAACAATTAAAAATTCTAATCTCAAGTTTATAATAATGCTTGCATTCTAAAGCACAAATTACTGTCATACGTTTATAAACTTAAAAAATTCATGACACAAACACAGCAGCGGCATAATATCATTTAGTGTAAATACCATGCCACATGTTGTTGCTATTGCTGTTGCTGTGTGCGCTCCTGCTGTGATTGTTTGTACATAGTTCCTCTCTATATCCTTCCGCGAATCCACGTTGATTCAATTTACGGATAAACAAATAAGCCATTTTAAGCTTATTTTATATGCGACGACACCACAACTCGCTAATAGTAACAAAATATTTTGCATATAATAAATATTCTATATATATGCAACATTAATCTAATTTTCTTACCTCAACTTAACACACACACACAAACATATACCTCACTGTATATATGCATGAGTTAATATCTTTTTGTTTTCCTGTGTTATTCTATTTTCTTTACAGTTTTATTGTGCATTCTATCGAAACCTGCGATGAATGAGATTTTCCTGGTATTGGTGTCGTATGTGATTGTGGGAACATTTGTTGCAATCGAGATTGCCATCGCATATGCTACACTTCCAAGGTGAGTAACGTGCCAAGGGAGAATATGGAATATAGTGCAGTAATGAAAATTCAAATAAAAATTGTTATTGTTGCTGTTTCACTTTGGTTGGAAACAAAGTGAAGCGGAAGAAGATTAATTTCATTACTTTACACTATGTGTCATACACGAGCCTATGTATGTATAAAATATTTTACATTCTTCGCTTTTACTATTTTATGGTTGAAACTTGCAGCTAGTAATATTTTGTTATTTTGTTATCCTTTTGTTCTATGTTGCAGCAAATCCTTCAATGGCAGTTCATGTTGTGTCGTTTTCATCTACATGACATACACTATGTTGCCACTGCGTCTACGTGAAGCGCTCATCGGCGGCGTAATCCTTGCATTCACTCACATTTATACGAGTTTTCGTTATGCTGGCATCACAATTTACTGGCAGGAGGTATGTGTGTGTATTTTGGAATGTGTAGCTACACTTTTATTTTCATTTTTATTATGTTATTGTTTCATTAAATAATACAACATTGTCATACGCTTTAATTGTGTAAACATTTTTTTAAGTTTTCTCCTATTGTTTTGTTGGAATGGAATTTTTATGAAACATTAAATCTAACCGGAAAAGATTTTAAAGTTATTCGACTGTAGTAAATATTGAATTCATTCTTGCCTTTTATTTCAATATCTGAGCAACTGCTTAAACGTCTGGATTCTTGCAAAGCCAATCTTAGGATTCTGCAAATTAATTGTGCTCATATTAGATAGCAACATCATAATGATTCTTTATAGTAATTAAATCTATTCATATCTGTAGTAAAGTAATGAAAAAAAAATTCATGGTACTTTACTGACGTATGGCAATACAGCCCCGACTGCTATTGTATAGGTCACCGATCAGTGTGATGAATCCATGGTCGAATTAAATGGAAGCTGAGTTTGTTTGGACTTATCGTTAGAAGAAAATTCTACTGAGTTCCCAAACATTGCTATGATGGAGGTAATGCAAAAGAGGGCAAATTAGTGCCGAAGGTAAGGGATCTAAGGGTCCATCTAAAAAACATCCAATGAATTCGCTTTGAAAATTCCAAAATGGCATCACTCGAATTGCTTTATAATAATATTCCATGAATGCTATTTCATATCCAATATCTTTGAAAGTTGCGGAAGTTACGTTGACGTGAAAAATACTAGACTTCAAACCTAGACATCAGAGATCTCAATCCAAAGCTACTCATACCACATGTTAACCATAAGTATATCCCAGCAGCAATGCAATTGAAATAAATTCAATTACATCCATATACCTACAATTTATGTTGTACGACATTTGAGAAAGACCGCAAAGTCTTCACCTCATAGAGAAGAAGCTCATCAAAAACAGTTGTTACCTCATCATACAATAAATTTTATGTGCTTATCAAGAAAATTATTATCAACGGCAGTTGCTGGCGACATACACATACATACGCTCACACATAAGCAATGACTGTGAAACAACAACTATAGTATAATGGGGACAAGGACAATATTAAATAAATAATATAATAATTCACCTACCTACACACAAACACTGATAAGGTGCACATTAGCACATACATATAAACATCCATACAGACAGAGATATATGAACTCACACGCTCACATAATAAATACGAGAACTTGCTGCAAACTTACACTTCATTACGCACAACAAATAATAAAAGAGGACAATAAATAAATAAATGAAATTACAAAAGCACACAGGCATGAACACTCTCATGGCATCTGTATGAGTGTATATGTGATTACAAAAGCGGACATTAATACGAAAAAAGAAAATGGGAGGAACTGTTGCACGGAAATGACAATAAGCTTGAAAACTCTTGAGCGGACGTGTGTACAGAAACACAATAATACACCGACAGCAACAAACACACGCCCATATACGCAGAAACATATAGTTGTACATATGAAAAGGTGTAATGCGAGTGTATTACACGCACAAAGAATGCAAGCGAACGTGTGCTCTCAGTTGGTTTTGTGTGCTCATTGTTGTTGCAATCGTTGTTGTTGTAACATTAACACAACATACAATGATTTTTGTATGCGATTTTACAGTTTTGTTATTGTTTGCCATTGTTTGTTATTGTTTTCCTGTCGTGTATCGTTCCGATTTGCTACATTCATTTAATAGTTTCCTTTTCTTTTCCATTTTTTATTTCTGCTACACATCGTACTATTGTATTCTGCTTTCAATTACATTTCATTTCCCTTTCGTTTTCTTCACTTTTGATTTTCCATAGTTATGCTGCACAATTTTGGCTTTATTTCTCTCGAATCTGACTGGTATCTATACACATTGGCCCAAGGAGAAAGCGCAACGTAAAGCATTCATTGAAACGCGCCAATGCATTGAAGCACGATTGCGCACGCAACGTGAAAACCAACAACAGGTGAGTGAGTGCTCCGAATCGGTGAAAATCCATCACTGGGCCAGAGTGTTAGTATGAATGTGTGTGTGAGTGAATGCATTTATGTATGTGAATGTAAATGTTTTGAGAATTTTATAGCTTATCATCATGTGTGTGTGTTGTGTGTGTGTGGGAGTAATATGAAAACAAACAAATAGAAACGGAAATATTTATAGAGATTTGTTTTCGCATATTTTTTTTTTTTTGTTTGAGTTTTGTTTTGTTTTCCAGCGTGTATGAAAACTTCCTGTTTCTAATTTCTTTTATTTTTGGGAAATGTATGGGTGTTTGTGTTTGCATTAGTGTGTGCTTGTGCACAAATGAGCACTTCCATTCAATGCATCTAAAAAACTGCAGCTAATCCTTTTGGATTACATTTCAATGATTCACACGTACTGCACGCTGAATATACTGGATTGATTTTGAGCTTTCAATATTTGAAAGAGCTATGCGAAACTCATTAAAGCGGAGTGTAATGCTTTAAAATAGAAACATCCTTTATGCTATAAAGATTCTAGTAGACAATATGCAAAAGTTTTGAAATATTATGATGCTCAAAAGCCATTTCAGCATAATTTTGTTGCTATAAACTATTCAGCTACTGTAAAAAACAATAATCCTATCCATACATATATACCGGATAAAAACTATTTCCAGTTCCCACCAATTTTTGCAATAGTTCAAGAGATGTTACTAACATTCTAAAGCGCATTTTTACTTTCTCCAATATTTTTTATTTTAACTTTCTGAAATCAATATGCATGATATTGAATTTTTCTGATACTAGTTTAGGGTATTTTGAAATCAGTTTTGAATATTCAGAACTCATTTTGTAAAATTTTGAAATCAAGTGGGAATAGCTTGAAATT
The DNA here is from genome assembly GCA_963691655.1 of Toxonevra muliebris. Taxonomy (NCBI): domain Eukaryota; kingdom Metazoa; phylum Arthropoda; class Insecta; order Diptera; family Pallopteridae; genus Toxonevra; species Toxonevra muliebris. The sequence goes on along the minus strand of OY829326.1, from coordinate 9,667,369 downwards.
AATTTGGAATATTTTGATATAAATTTAGAATATTTTGAAATAAATTTGGGATATTTTAAAAACATTTTGGAATATCTGAAATCCATAAGGAATGTTTTGAGAAATACAAATTTTGAAACAATTTTGAAATATTCTGAAATTATTTTGAAATCAGTATGGAATTTTTAGAACACGTATTTTAAATATTTTGAGATCACAATCCAAATATTGAAGTATTTTCGAAATCGTTTTGGAATATTCTGAATTAAAGGATGTAGTCTAGTGCTCGAGTTTCAAAAAACTGGATTATTTTTTTAAACATATTTCGAAAGTGCAATGTATTGAGAGTATATTGTAAAAATTTCAGACCAAAATTCAAAATATTAACGAAGTTATAGCATATAGTCGAGCGCGTGCTGTTAAAACTTTAAAAGCGTTTTTTTTTCGAAACAACGTTATTTTGATCGGCTCAGGGGTCTGAAAGAACTCCATCAAACCGATTGGACTGAAATTTGAGCACGTTATTTTACACGACAATGGAACTGTTTATTTTTAATCATTATATCTTATTTTTCCCTTGATTTTTTATCGAAAACACCGTGATTTAAAAAAAAAAAAAATTAGAAGTCCCCATTTTGTTATTTTTTAATAAAAATGTTTAAATCTACTACCTACCAGAATGACAACCCATCAGAATAATAAACTATTTAAATTTTTTGTTTAAGATGACTTCAAGTACCGTATTCACCCTTTTTTCTTTTTTGACATAAAAAACACAAACAAATTATTGTAAAATTTGCTCCAAAATTTTTTTTTTTACAATTAAAGATGTCAATAATAACAAATAAAAAAATTGGAATTATTGGATTTTATTTTGTTATAATAAAAAATCCACCAAAATAACCTTAAAAATTTGGCTGGAACACCAGAGTAGTAGTGGCGTAACAATAGCCGATTTGGGTGGTCGTTGTTACGCCACTGCAGACTACATTCTTTATTTATTATATTTCGAAATCTTTTTTTTTTTTGAAGTCATTGTGGAATTTTTTGAGCCAAAAAATTTTGAAACCAGTTACAATTTTCTGAAGTATTTTTGAAATATTCTAAAAACAATTTGAAAAATTCTAAAATCAATTTTGAACATTCTGTAATCAGTTTAGGATATTTTGACATAATTTTGAAAAAGTCTGGAAAATTCTAAAATCAATTTGAAAGATTCTGAAATTTAATTGGAGAATTTGAATTCAATTCCAAATTTTTCTAAATCACTTTTAGCACTTAATTTGTAATGTCCTTAAATTGATTTATAATATTCTGAATTGATTTTTCAGTATTCCGAAAATTTTTTGAAATCAATTTGAAATATTTTTAAGATTATAAATGTAAATTTTGAATTGTTAGAAAACCATTATAATTACGTTAAAAATGTCTTGGCTTGTAAATTGTTGTTCCAAAACTTAAATCGAGGAGTGTAAGTAAAGGGTTTTCCATTAAGGGCATAACAATTTTATCTATTAATAAAACACAGAATGTTTTGAGATATTGAGTTCAAATTTATTGTGGGTGCAGTGCAAGCATTACATTACGAAAACGACCGTCATGTTACCGTCAATGGAGAGCGCTATCGTGTTATGTTGGAAGATTATTTGTGGCCAGAATTGGATGAACTTGACATCAACGATATGTGGTTTCAACAAGACGGTGCCACTAGCCACACAGCACGCGTCACAATCGATTTATTGAAAGGCAAATTCGGTGAACGTGTTATCTCGAGAAATGGTCCGGTGGAATTGCCACCTCGTTCATGCGATCTAAGGCCATTGGATTTCTTTTTATGGGGCTATACCAAGTCACTGGTCTATGCCAAAAACTCAGCAACTTTAGACGAGCTCAAAGGCAAAAAATTTTGATTCAAGCCGTTGTGCACTCTGAATTCCAGCGAGATTTGATGGATTTTACATTGAATTCGCAGAGGTTTAATAATGTGTTTTTCCGCATACAAACTACAAATTTTCTACAACAATGAAATGATAAGCAAATTAAAAAAAATTTTAAAACTCAGAAGCTATGTACTCGTATATTAAGATAGGTACAGTAATCTTCGGATGATTGGGTCTCCAAACCGGACAATTTGTAGCTCAACTAACCAAGGAACGCAATTAACCTTTATGTTTTGTAGGCACTAGGGTGTGTTGGGGATAACCCCCTCCTTACCAAATATCTGAATTCGCTAGTAGGTTCACAAAACACTCCAAAACTATACTCAATGAGCTTGCTTAATATGTTATGCATTACATTGACCACTTATTGAATGTACTTCAATCAAAATCTTAGAAGCAATGAAAGTTAACGGAAAAAGCAGCACGCAAGTGTTGTATTGCAAGTGTATGCCTGCTTTTAATATTAGAGATCCTCCTACAAATCAAATGAAAGTGAAAGCATCAATCTCAGCTAAGAATATTAAAAGCAGCAGCTCACACTCGTGTGTATTTTCAATCACAGTATTTACATAAATGAGCAAAGCAAAAAGCAAAAAACAAATAACAAACACACAAACCAAATAAAACATTAACAGAAACTCCACATATAAAATCACACCGAGCATTATTAAAAGATTAGAACGTAGCTACATTTTTTTGATACATTGAAAGTGGGAACTTAAGGCGACTTACCTCAAAGTCAAAGTAATGCAAAAAAAAAAAAAAATGTGAATATCATGAAAAACGCGGTATGAATTTTTGTCGACTTAAGCTGCCATTAACAAAAAGTACAACAAATAGTCTTTAGCAGGCAACATTGAAACTTTTTGATTCTGCTGTGAGCATGTTTTGGCAAGTCTGTCTTTTTTTGCTTCATGTTCCTATATACAAGTGATGTAACGGATGTCTGCATTCGCTGCATGCGAAACGAATATTTAAAGTTTATTTAGTTTATTAGTTTCTTATTTTAAATATAATTTACACCAATTTGTATTCTAAGTTGATCCAAATATTTTCTTAAAAATTTGAAAATAATAATAATATGAAATTCCATACTCGGATTCGCATATACATTCGTATTAGCGAATAGCAGATTTTTTCGGCATTCGTATTCGCATCCGCTAAACTAACATCCGTTACATCACTACTACATACATCCATGCATACATACATAGATGAGAGTAGGTACTCATTCAGCCATACAAGTATATGCATATATGTATAAATAAATATATATGATACATGCAGTGACAATATTTTATTCATTTTAATTCCTTTCTTTACTTCCATGTGTACATATAAATGTGTTTTTGTAAATATATCAGGAAAGACTTTTGCTGTCAGTGCTGCCGCGACATGTTGCCATGGAAATGAAGGATGATATTGCAGGACAACCACGTGATACACAATTCCATAAGATTTATATACAACGGCATGAGAATGTTAGGTGAGTTGAGGAAGAAGAACGACAGTTACTTACGCAGTATGTGTACATATATGTATGTATGTTATTTAAGTTAGTGTATGAGTGTTGGTGTGTGTTAGTATACGTTGACATGTGATTTGTGCGCGCGCTTACATTACAAGTCAATAAATTGCTTTTTTATTAGGAAAACTTTACAATTACATACAAAAACACATGTATACATACATACTCGTATTTGTGCATCATTCATTTCAAGTACATACATATGTTTGTATGTACATATATATATGTACATGAGTTGGCTGGTACTGGTACCAGTTGCCAACATTTTCACTTTATCATCTTCTTCATCCTTGAGCTAAACTTGTTGATGACAAATTTGTTCATGTGCGCACATTTACTTTTTCATCTTTGTATTATGTTCATCTTTTCTTTTTTTTTAACGCGTACGTTTCATCTTTTTTTTTAAATTTTTCCAGCTTTTTCCAATTTCCTTTTTTTTCACTTTTGCTTTTATTTTCTGTTACTACTTATATGCTCACGTAGTATATATTAAATTACATTGAGCGAAACTTAAGCGGGATCAGCGTATTTAATGTCACAAAGTACAAAATCCCATTATCGATGAACAAAATCCCCACATTCCCACACTTCCGCTTCCATACTTCTCTTTGCCCGAGTTGCATCAGAAACTTTTTAATGATATTGCAAACTGGCAACGTACGTTGTACGTTGGTATTTGATGTGATTTGATGATGATTTTGTTTTTCATTTCTAAAGACTTTCTACAAATCTGTGTCTTACTTTAGCTCCATTTATTTTCTCTCTATGTATCTCTTCTTCTTCATATATATCATACATTCATTTTTCGAAAACAAATTACTAGGTGTTTCGTTTTTCCTGTGGGTTTTAAGCATAAGTACATTAATTTATTTTTGGATAGAAATTTTAAATTAGAAAAAGAAGAATACTTTTACTTTTTGTAGTATTTGTAGTTGAAATTTGTGTTATCAACAAAAATTATTCTTCATCTAAATTCCTTAAATTATCTATTTTTATTTTAAGGTCGGCTTTTTTGAGCACGAATTTATTCCGATTTCTGCTTCATTTGTATTTTTAAGAGATTTAAACTTTTGCACCTTGTTGCTTGTTATGTGCTGTGCTTTTTTTTCTAATTAAGTGCTGATTGCGTTTAGTTCGTTCAAAACAAAATAAAACTAAAAAAAAAAGTTGAAAAAGCAATTGATTAGTTTGAATTCTAGTGAAATTTTTAAAGGTTTAAACTGAAACTTGAATTTGAAATATTAACAAACAGCGTTGCTTAGTACTTGCATAAGACTAATTTTGCATCTCTGTTTCTCTGTGTCTCGATTAATAAATAAATAAATCGAGGGTACCAATAAATCGGAAGGCCAGGCTAAATTGGATAATGATTTTGATGTCAGTGACAAATACCATTACCTGTGTTTTATATGAAAATGTCTATGCATCGAACGTCAACAATACGATTTACACAGCATTTGACTTACATGTTTTCACTTTTACACGGTTTTTAAATGTAAATTGTAGCTCTGCGACAAATTTTTATTTTCTCTTGTCATCCCTTTCATAATATACAAGCAGCCATGGGCAGTAAAATATGATCAGTTTTTAAATTGTATAAAATTTTATTTTTGTCCAAAAACATCAAGCAATATTATATAGCAATTTGTCGAGCAACCATCTGATCATCATTTGTTGCCAAATGTTCATAAAATAATGTTCGTAGGTGACCATCTGCAAAAGGCTTCAACTGAGAGAAACCTGGTTTAGAAAAAACTAATTAACCCCACACGTGTAAATTTTTTATTTATCATTAATCGGATCCAGATATTTTCTTTCAAACTTTTTTTTCGTGATTCATGACCAACGACTTAAATATATGAGATTGTCATTGGTGAATGGAGGTTTTATGTTCAAAACCTATGACTAGGATCCGCTAGTGTTCTAAAGTCTTATCACAAAAGAGGTCCTTATTTCTCAAAATTTATTCTTTTTTTATAGCATACTTTTTGCGGACATTTGTGGTTTCACCAGTCTTTCAGATCAATGCACAGCTGAAGAATTAGTAAGGCTCTTAAATGAGCTATTTGCAAGGTGAGTAAAAATAAGCAATCTGGTTACTTACATTTATTTATGTGTTTATTTATTCATTATTGCATATAGCTAAGAAAATCCGTTACAACCAATACTCCAACTCTAATCCATCTTAAATATTAATTAATTGTTTATACATATATACACTCATACATAAAATAATTTAACCTTCTTGCTATTCAAGTACCTATTGAGCATAACATATGCTGCTCATTAATAAAAATATATTGTGAAAAAGCAGCAAGTGTAGATAAGCATACAGATATTGTGTTTAACCCTTCTCAAGAAAACAACAACAACAATAATATAATAATAACATCATTTATGTTTCAATGTTTTTGTCTTTTTATTTCTACGCACTCATGCAGATTTGATCGATTGGCTGCCGAGCATCATTGCCTGCGTATAAAATTACTAGGAGATTGTTATTATTGCGTATCGGGATTACCAGAGCCACGACCCGACCATGCCCACTGCGCTGTTGAAATGGGTTTGGATATGATTGATGCGATTGCGTAAGTAGAAAAAAAATAGTAAAGAAAAACAAATATTGTCAGACAGAGGGCAAAAAAAATTAAATATTAAATAACAAAAAAACAAGTGTGAAAAATCATTTTTAAAAATCGTTGCATACTTTAAGGGTGCATTTATTTACTTACTAGTATTTTGTAATTTTTATTGCATGCTACATTTTTTGTAATTTATTTTTTTCGTTCTGCTATTTTCATTTGTCAAACAGACTGGTGCGTGAGGTAATGGCCGTCAATGTTAATATGCGTGTTGGCATTCACACTGGACGTGTACATTGCGGTGTACTCGGTCTTGTCAAGTGGCAATTTGATGTGTGGTCAAACGATGTGACATTGGCCAACCACATGGAAAGTGGCGGTATACCGGGGTAAGTGATTTCGTACACATGCATAGCAGGCGCATGGTTAGTGTGTTTGTATGTATGTATGTTTGCATTTTACCCGAAAAGGATTTAACATTAATGTATGACAAGTGTCGTTGACATTTTAAGTGAAACATTTCGCATAATGTTTTTAAATAAATGGAAAACCTTTTTAAAAAATTCCTGAAATCGTGCTATTGTTAAAAACTTTTCATAAGTAATAATTTTTCATTCAAAATTATAAGCTGGCATAATTTTATGCTAAACAAAAAGAACAAACCAGAGCAAAGGGAACCTTCTTTGCATGTCTACTAGTAGCAGCAGATTTAAACTCTTTCTCTCTCTCTCTCTCTTTTGATTTTTGTTCAAAATCATTTTCCTCGTCTGACGTGATTGTTGTTGCTATTATTACTACAATTTATTACAATCGTATTAAAAATTAAACAAAATAAAATGAATTAAATTTAAACAAAAAACACTTAGTATGACCCTGCATCAATTTTTTGTAAGAATGTCCTTCTTTCCTTTTTGCGTTTTCCGTTGTATGAAGTTGGTGACATTGTTCGAATACCCATTGTTGCAGTAGAAAATTACGGCTGTTTTTATACCCTTACATAATTTGGGGAAATGTACTTTCGTACGCTTTAATTTCGACCATAAAATATTGTGTACAAGACTATGTTTTAGTTGAACGAGGTATACTGATATATGCCCTACATTTCGGCATTTAAAAGATCTATAACCAAGATTTTTCTACAGACTAATGTATCAGTGCTTATCTTAAAATTATATTTTTTTTAAGAAGATACTAAATGCATATAAAGCGGCCAATTTTTTTATGCTAATTTTCTCATACATTTCCATATGAGTTTGATGCTGTTTGTACAAGAGTTCAGAACTTTTATAAGTTAATTATATAAGAATAGACTCGAAATTAATGCAACCTCTACTATTGCGTGTAAAGCAAACTGAAAAAACTTTGGCTGCATTGAAAGTGGAAACGAAAATATTGGGAATTCTGTCGTATAGAAAATGAAATGAAAACAAACGAAACCAAAAAGCGAAAGGATTTTGTAACAAAACCCCAAAAACGCAAACAAAAAGAAAACAAAAAAAAAGCAAACAGAGTAAAAGCAGCATTCAACTAAATTTAAAATCCATTTAAAGAAGTAAAAGAAGAAGTGCCACAAAGGAAAGGAAAAGGAAAAACATAAAAATTTGTGCGCCAAGTTTCTAAAACTGCGCAAAATGTAGAGAAGGGAGCATGGTGTTGATGGGCGGTAAACCGCAAACTGCTGGCACATCCGTTTCCGTTTAAAATTTATTTACGACAATGAACAACAACGCAAACACAAATAGAAGCGCACAGCATGGCTGAAGAACAGAAAGGAATAATAAAAGAAGAAGAAATTGTTATAAGCAGCAATACAATTGTGTTGTCCATGTGCTGTTTAATTCTTATCTGATGTTTAAATTCTTATGCTGACTATTGTATAAATTTGTAAATGCTTATTATTGTTGTTGTATGTAAGTGGAATTAAAGATTTGGGCCAACATAACAAATGAAAAAGTTTAAAAGGATAAGAAAGGATGAACGAAGCGTGCATGCAATTGCAATGAAAATATGCACGAGTAATAAAGAAATTTATTTATTTAGATTTTAACTTGAACGGAAAAAATTCATTTCACACGTAGTAAACTTTAGCAATAATTTATTGCAGTTGAAAACTGTATACACTAACCTAAATAAATTTTTGCTGCATACAAAGTGTTTTTTTTCAAATAGAAAATGTTGGCGTTAAGTATCAAGCTAATATAAAGAGATAAAAGATAGTTGTGTTTAAGTTTTGAAAAATTGTAGGAATTAATGAATGAATAGTAAATAAAATTATTAAGCTATAAATTGAGTATGACTCTGTATAAAAACTGTGTATAAAAATTTTAAAAAATTAAACATTTGCATTTAATCAAGAATATATCGAAGAAGATTAAGAGAGCTAGTAGCTTGAAAATTTTAAATTAAAGTGCCCCTCAACTTTTATACTAATATATAAATTTTATGCAAAATATAATACAACAGAGACCGTGGGAAATTTGTACATAGATCCGATTTCTAGTAATGATAATTTCAGTTGTTAAATCATTATAACACCCACCACCATTTTCCTTTAAGGGGACCTTCTGGTCTACATAGTTTGAAAAATCTAGACCAGAAGGAGGCCTTAAGAGACGAAAAGAAGTGGCTCTTTCATTCTCTATTTCTCTCCTTGTTTATTTTCTCCCTAAATCAAGTAAGCAACATTCGGAGATTTTATGCTTAAATAAATCTTCCATATAAATATTAGCCATGCGTTATTTGGTTTTGTTTAAAAATAAGTAATAATAATATATCCTAAATGATTTTAGTCGATGCAGATTGTTTTCTCTGAAAGTAAAGATATTTTAATTTGGCAATGCTGTTGAACTAAATAAAGAGAAATAACATGAGAGTAAAAACAGTTTAAAATATTTGCTCTCGCGTCAATCAGACCCAGACTTTCATAGAATTTAAAACAAATTTATGAAATTTGCATATTCACAGCATTCTTTTTTATATTTTGCTACTCACCATAAATAAATCAATTTCTCGGCTTGTTGCACGCTCAAGTACCTAATATAATAGTGCAAAAAACCTATAGCAACAATTACAATAACAAAACACACCGAGAAGTTGAAGGACACTTTAAGCTGAATTTTAAATATTACTATTAGGTATTCTTTTATTATATTTCTCCTTCTTCTAGAAGGAGAGGCAGACTTCTTCTAGTGCGCATATATTGTTCGCTACTTATTCTTTATAAACTGGAACGACAACGATTAAATTCAACGCTAAACACTTGAAGCGGAAGTGCAGAGAGCTTGGTGGTTGCTATTGTGCATATTGTTAGTCACAAGGGTGGGAGGGCATCGTAGTAGGAGGCATTCAAGTATTCGCATAGAAAAACTATGCAGCTTTGCATAAGGAGGAAAAATCCTAAAGTACGTTTTTAAATCGATTAGGCTTCAAGTTGTTTTGGTTTTTTCATTCACTTTTTTTCTTGTTGTGAGTGTGAGAACGAAAAAGAGGCAAAACCAGAAAGGACTGTGAGGTGATTGGCTCTGATATGTCAGCGTTAGTTTAACGTTAGTTTAACAAGGACAAATAAAATTTTCATTATATTCTTAGCTTAAAACTGTTTTATTTTTGTGCGGTTATTGCCATCACTTAATAATGTTGCGATTTTAGTTCTGTTATCAAGTGTTTTTATTGTTGTTGTTGTTCATGGAACTATTTTTCAAATACATATTTTTAAAAATTATCAGCAAAAAATGCTACTAAAAAAAGAGGAAAATACAATATATATCACAAAATTTAAATCGTGTTGTTGTAATTGCAGTGTTTATTGCTGCTGTTAAATCACAATTTCCACACAATTAAAATTTAATCAGTTGAATAAGCACATGGCCAAATGAGCTTCAATTCGAAATAAAACTTTAGCAAACTTCAGTGCGCGTATAAAAGAACAAATAAAAAAAAATGGACGAAACTGTGACACAGCTCATACATACACACACAAATACTCCCGAACAGACATTCACTAGCACATAATTGAATTTAAACAATGCAGCAATTTGTGCTTGCTACATGCAACATTGAACAACAATCCACTCAACGAACATTAAGCCAAGCAAGCAAGCGGACGAATAAACAAATAATAAAATTGTACACTAACAAAAAACATGACACTTCGATGCCGCGAACAGAATAAACAATTGAACAGTAAAGCTCGTTTCTCCCCACTCTCAATACTTTCCTTGCACCCATCTATGATACGTACATATATGCAGTGGCGGATACAGGAACAATTTTTGGGGGGGAAATAAAAAATAAAAATTCTACATATGAACCAAACGTGTATCGTTTTTTTTTTTTCGAGCCATGTGAAAACTTACTGGTACGTTACGCATTTTGGGGAAACCCTGTTCTTGTAGCGAAGCATTTCACAATTTCTATGATCTATTTCCAAGGTAAAAGATCGTGGAAAATATAATAATAGGAAACATTTATTCAGTTTTCGGTTTTAGATTCGTTTATAATGGGTCGAGAATTAGTAGAATTTTTATTTAAGGTCGCTAATTCCTACCCTGTATTCAAATTTTCTCTTTCCCATCTGGGATTTTCTTTATATCGACCCGAAATCTATAATTTTGTCTTTTTTTGGTGGATTCAATTCTCTACCTGAGAATAGAACCCGTTGAACTGGTACTTGAGTCACGTATTTAATAACCAAATCACCGAAATGATCCATTCTATTTGGACAATCCATTTGGATATTTTTTTCAGAATTAAACCCCATCTAGGAATCGAACCTGAGGCAGCTGGAACTCCAGTCAAGCACTCATCAACGAAGTAATCATTGTTGAACGTCGTCGAGCTGTTTCTGTACTAGATTAGCAGCTTCTGTAAGAGATTAATTTTACGCTAAAATGGCAGTATCGTCTGGATAAGTAGCTATATTAACACCATCAGTTTCAGGCTAGTAGCAGGCAAAAATCGAATAAAGAGGAGGACCCAGAACACTGCCCTGTGGTACTCTGGCTTTTTCTTGACATTTGGCTGATGTTTCATCATTTACTTTAACATAGAATTTAAAGACCAAATAAAATGGAGCTGGAAGTAAATTTTTTAATTTGTATAACAGCCCTTGATGCCAAACTTTTTCGAACGCTTCTTGAATATACAAAAATATGGTAGAGCAACATTTTTTGCGTTCCAGAAAGTCAGTGACAATATTGATGCTATTGCTCGGGAGTACCGTGCTTATGACGATTGGTGATTCGGAAGTATATTCTTATTTTCTTGTATTATTAGCAATCCACTACTTCGAATATTTTGAAGAATCTTGCCACCAAACTTATAGGTCAATATGAGGGCACTGAGTATTCAGGTTTATTTGGTTTAGGTATCATTATTATTTCAGCATATTTCCATAGAGATGGAAAGTGGTTTACTGAGCAAGATTATTCTTTATTCTTATAAATGAAAGTAAATCGTAATAACTAAAAACAACAATAACTAATTATGTTCGCCTTTTTGCCTGTTTAAGTTATTAAATTTTTAAGTGTTTTCTTTTGGGGGAGGAAATTTCCTCCTGTTCCGCCCCCCCCCCCCCCTTGTATCCGCACCTGAATGTATGTATGTACAATATATCAAACGGATAGGTTTTTTTTAAGCTATGTGCTTTATGTAATTTTGAGTTTCATGAGTTTTTTCAAATGAAATTCCTCCTATCGAATTTATGAGTGTGTAGATAAAATGTAGAAAAGAAATAGTGCAAAAATATGTTAGGTTAAGGTTTTATCGCTGCTTGCAGTTATATACGTGTACATATAGCTGTAGGAATATTTGAAGTTGACACCTTAAGCTGTGCAGTTTAGAGTACTCAGTTCATGAAAAATATAAGCGTTATTCATATCACTTTTTTTTGTTGTCTTCCTAGTCAAATGAACTTGCAGCTTCTTGCTCAGTAGCATTTCTTTTAATATAATAAAATATAGTTTCCTAATAAAAAAAAACGATTTTTATGTTTGCTTTTATGTAAAACATAAGCAAAAAAACCTCAAATTAAACTCAGAATTTCTTAAATACTCTACTGTGAACGCGAATCAGAGATTTCTCAACAATATTCATAGTGATAAATCCTCATTATTGCCATATAAACTAGCGAATCCTATGTGATTAGGGATTAAACCTCCCCCCTCCCCCTTACCGATGAAAACTTCATGTATTTTAATTGTTGGTCATTAGTCAAAAAAAAAATGTAAGGGTCGAAAAAAAAATATTACAGGAGTCGCCTGACATTTTAGCATCATTGGAGTTCACAGATTCTCCTAAATGGTTGGTATTATCTGGAAAACTTCTCCATTCCATGTATATTTAGTTCAGTTCAGGTTTGTAGCTTGAACAGATTATTCGATACTTCTCCCTCTTCCGTTTGCCTACTTCCTTTTCCTAATCAACACCATGATTTTCATTCATTAGGTTATCGTCCGTGTCCTAATTGTCTCAAACAAAAATTATACGATAAAACCAATGCCAACATCCTGATAACCTTTCGGCTGTGTGATTCTGTGCAGTCTTTAATAAACTTATTTCCAAAAAAAAATAATAATAATAATAATTCACGCCTTGAATAAAATATGAACTTGCTCTTTGAATACGCAGAATTTTTCTCGCGTAAATTCAATTTCAAATTAATTAAATTTTTTTATTTTTAACTTTGCTTACATTTCCACCTAACCAATTAACCTTTTGTGATAGGCGAGTGCACATTACCAAGGAAACACTAAAATGCCTGGATGGTGACTATGAGGTCGAAGAGGGCAAAGGTGCAGAACGTAATTCATATCTTAAAGATCATCAAATTGAAACATATTTAATTGTACCGGGTGATATTTATAGACCGGTGAGTTAATATTTTTTTTTCCATTAAATTGTTAAAAATGTTTGCTTCTCTTCTTTTTTTGTATAGCATAAAAAATCACGCAATCGCTTGCAAGTAAATGGAAATATTTCCAAAGAGTTGCGTATGATGGGACATGGTACTGTACAGAAAAATACATCAAAGTAAGTTATAAAATTTATTTCAAATCTTTCCACTTTTATTAAGATTAGCAATTTAACTCAAATATTTTTGTTTCGTTTTTTTTTTTGAGATGATACTTCTAAATACTACCTACTACCGTATTGTGTGTGCAAAACTCGCTTTATGCTTCCCATGTGATTTCGGTTTATTGAATGCTTTTTTCCGAAGAAAAAATTCATAAATAATGTTTATGAAACTTAAGTTTAAATACAATAAATTAAATACGATGATGCATTTGGGTGGTTGAAATGCACACTGAACAGATTTTATCTTTTTTACACCCACGGCAAGACATAATGAAAAGCGCAGTGATCCGGAGTGGTTTAAGGGCTTTTGGTTATAAATCTGATGGGTGAAAACACCAAATATACTATAGAATAAAATATTGTGTTTAAGTCAAATTTTACAAGGATACGATAATTTTTTATATTTTTTATTAATTTTTAAACTTTTCGAACTCAGTTTGCGGACGAAACTTTAAATCAAAAGCCGTTACTGACCCAGAAAAACTAATAGTGGAGGACGGCTCAGCAGTAGCTTCTCTTTTTGAATCCGAACATCAAAGAAAACAAATCGGAACTCTCAAAACCTCCCCCCTAAATACGACCTTGATGCATAATATTCATATATTAAGTCAATTTTCAGAATTTGTCCATCTAGGTTAAAACAGAACTTACGTTTGGAATATCGAAATTGCAACTTCTATATTACTTTGATTTTTTCAGATTTGGTTTTGGCGACAGCTCCGAATGCAATAAAGATCCCGAAGATGAGGTTAATGAATATTTGATGCGTGCCATCGATGCTCGCAGCATTGATCGTTTGCGTGCCGAACATTGTCAATCCGTATTATTATCGTTTAAAGATGAAATGCTAGAGAAAAAGGTAATGATTTTAACTTAAGAACTTTTCGTCGTTCATCGAAAGTAAATTATTTCTCAAACTCTTTCTTAATCTAAATCAAAGTATGCCTCTGAACCGGATCGCATGCTTAGCGTTTATTTCTATTGTAGCTTTATTGTGTTGATTGGTACGACAATTATGCGCCTTACTGTATTTCAAAAGTAAGTTAATAAAATTTTTTTTGCATAAATTTTTTGGATACTGTGTTACTTTTTCGCTACCATTTTTTTCACATTTTTCTCTGTTTTTTTCAGCGAAAACTTCCTCATACCCATAGCATCCTGCATTGCAACAACAATTATGTTGTTGATAGCACTCCTGGTGGCATGTCATGATCTCCATGTCAAAGTAAGTGTGTACTTAATTTTGTAACATTTTTAATTTATTTTTATAGTATTCTCTCTAAATTTTTTGTATGCCTACAATATTTTTTCCAAAAAAATATTTATATTTATTTCTTGTTACTTTTTACCTTTAACTTTTTTCTTTTTACCTCTTTTTTATGCAGCTACCAATTGACATCAAAAGGTTTTCTCTGCACATATACAGTAATCGAGTGTTGTCACAATGTTTTGCATTTGCAACAGTTGCTCTGATTTCATTCACCATTGTGCTGTCAATGGTAAGTTTGGATTTTTGCATGAATTTATTTGATTATTTTGAAATAGGTAAATGAGCTCAAATAGGATAAAAATTGTGACACAGAAAAGTTGCTAGGATTGCTGTCTGAATACCAAAAATCTTCCTATTGTAATAGATATTATACATATGTATGCATATGACGTTAATTTATACATCGTTAGTTTCAAGCTTGGGACGTAATAAAACGTAAAAATGGGAAATTTGTATCTCTGTCCGCTTAAGAAAATTCATATGGAAACGAGTGTGTATTTGAAGTATTTTGTTTTTCGAAATTCAGTATTAAAATATTGATAAAGTCAATAAAAAAACTTTTTATCAAAGGATTTGCTGCTCAATTTTATTTTTAAATGAAATGTGAGTTGCTTTCTACGTCGTAAACAGAAATATCCTTTCTACTCCCTTTGACTTTCCTTGTTTGGCATAAAGTGCCAAATTACATATCGACATGGTAATACATCATCCTGAAGAAACATAAAGAAACCGTTTGTTTCTCCTTTTAATGCTTTTGATTCTAAATCTCTCTCACTCACACACACAACGGCAGTAAAAACGAAAACATTCGCATATCAATTTGCAACACCTTAGAAAAACTCTACATATATTTTACATATTCGTATATGCATTTTAAATGTAAATGTAAATAAATGCGGCGTAAAAATAAAGTTTTACAACAAATTTGTGTGTAGCAAACCTACACAGCACACAAGTCGAAACAAAAAATAAACTCACAAAAAAATACAAAAGTTTTCCCATTAAGGTTTTTTATGCAGCTTGTTCCCAAAAAGCATGCAAAGAAGTTAAAAATAAGACAGAGAAACAATGATAAAAGCACAAAGTTTCAGTTTCGTCTTCTTCTTACTTTTTTTTTTTTTTGTTTATCTTTTGTTGTTGCTATTTTATTTATTTATTTTTTTTTGAGTGCTGTATGCTTATGTTTTGGTAGCAACTTCAGCGCATTAACCTTAGAAAAACGTGTAACTTAATCACAGTAACAAACAACAACATCGACATAAACATCATCAACTACCCAGTTGCACAAACAGTGAGTACTCCTCAAACGATTAATGATTTCATTACTCCAAAAGGAGGGATAAACGAGCAACTCCAATACAGTAACATAATTTTTGAATTTCACTAACACAATTTCATAACTTCATATGGTCTATTTTTAGAAATAATGATAAACAAAGACAGCCTGATTGAGTAGTTCAAATTTGTATATCTGACTCTCTCTTGCTCAGTTAACTCTTTAGAGTTAGGTAGGGTAAGAACTGCCCCACTTTTTGCATATTTTTTTATGCATAGTGTGATATATTTTAACCGTTCTCGAAAAGTTGAAATTACTTATAGTGACACAGTTTAATATTTTATTTACAGTTTCTTATTCTACTGGTAATGATATATGGTAAACCAAAAAAATGTCTGTGCAACTGGTGTTTTTATTTTCTTTAAAATCGTGTGCATCAAAGAGTTAAAAATTAGTAACTAGTACTAGAATCATTGCAAGAGTAAAAGAAACAAAATTCAATGACAATAAATTTGCTTGTGTGGCTCAGTTGGTAAGCGCGCCGTTTAATATTCGCGATGTGAATTTTTCAACCACAGGTTCGAGCCTGGAAAAAGGCAACTCAAGAAAATAATAAAATTATAAAACGATAATAGTAAATAATAAAAAAATAAAAAATAATGAACAAAAATTAATATAACATTATAATTAAAAAAAAGAAAGAAAAAAAAATGTTGTGAATTTTGTGAGAAAAACTACTTTGGAGTTTTGTTTTTCTATAAGGTGTAAGTGAGCTTATGCTCGTAATCGTGTCCTCCTTTATTACTCCTTTTGGAGGCTAAAACGAGTACTCCATGTCCTAGGACATACAATGTTAAAAAGAAGTGCAAAATGCAAGAGCTCTGGAGCAATAGGGAGTATTCGATTGCTCGCTTTGGAGCGTTCAATGATTACTCTTACGATCATCCAAAGTTCAACTGGGTACATCAATATTATGTATGTTAGTTTGTGTGTGGTTGCTGCTTTTTTTCGGGTGCTATTTGTTGTTAAAGCTACTGCTACAGCTTCAGCTATTGCTAGCGCTGCTGTTGTTTGTTTTTTGTTTTGTCTCGAACTTTTTCCAAAGCACATTTTCAGCTGTCATTAGGTTGACATTTAATTTTGTATCTGTTTTCTGTTTGTGTGCATTGAAGCCGTCTTGAAGTTAAATTCACATATGCTATGCAGTTCTTAAATTTTTATACAAAACTCTATTGGGGGCCGGGAGTTAGAGTGAAGAATATTCTAAAGAACTGGAAAGTATCATAGAGAATATCCTGAGCAATATTGTGAAGAACTTTGTGTGAAATATAGATTTGAAGATCTTCTAGAGAATATTCTAAAAAATAGTTTGAAAAACTTTATCTGGAGAATACTGAGGAATATTAGGAAAGGAATTCTTTAGAACTAGAGAAAATTTTTGGGTAGAAAACTATTCTGGGAATCTTTCTGGGAAATATGTAGTATATTTTATTATTTATTTTGAAGAAACTTTAAAAATTATGAACGAAGGAGCATTTTGAGAAACACTCTAGGAAACTTTTTCGAGAATATGTTGTAGGAATATTCTGAAAAATACTTTGGAAAACGTTCCGTGAAAAATTCTAGGATTATGTTTGAAATTATTCTAGTTTAAATTCATTCATTCAACATTACAATATTTATGAATACAGCAATAACCGGTTAATTGACCCTTACAGAAATTTTACTCAGTTAATTGCATTCCCTGGTTAATTGAACCAGAGGATGCATATTTTCAAAACAGCAATTAAGTGGGGACAACTATATTGTACATTACTGTACAAAAAAAATACATTAAGTGGTTGGATCGATTTCTGATAAATTTAGGTGGGAGTGTTTGATATGAGGAGCTCTTCAGTCATTTCAACCTCAACCCCTCAGAATTTTAACAAAGATTACTTTATTATGGTTCTGCTTTCATTAGTAATTACATAAACAGCCTGCTTTAGTATACATGTACTAACAGCCGATCCAGAGACTTTTTATTCCATAATTTTTCTTAAAATAGATTCAAAATTAAGCCATTTATGAAATTTAACGGGAAATGAGGAAGGCCCTTATCCTCGACATTTGAGTTTTTTTAGAACCATTTAAGCCTAGTCTAAATTTGTACGACCTTCAGTAGTATGCAGGGTCACTGATTAAAAGTGATTGTGAACTGTCTGTAGGTAACTAAAAAATGCCTGTTGATATACAAAGACAAAGTTTCCTACATTTTCACTTTCCTCCACAACTTGTTTTGTTGGTAATTTTTGTTTTGCTTTTGCTCCTTCTTCTTTTTTTACTTTTAAAACCTAAAGTTTTCTTTTATATCATCATCAACATCTCATTTGGTAGCAAACGACAACTTTTCACTTTTTCTTTCTTGCACGGGAACGACAAACGAAAAATTTGTGAATGTTTTATGTTTAAGTCGCCAAAATAAAATTGAATTATTTGACATGTCACAAAAACCAAGTCGACACAGGGACAAGACAGGGACACGGCACGAACGACCGAAGAAAATGATAGATAGCAAAGTTTTTCAGTTTGGCACTTAGCATTTGGTATTTTATGGAGTTTTAATGGAATTTTTACTACCGCGCTACACATTCCCTTTATAGCTAGCTAGGTATTTTTGTATTTGCCACGAGAGGCATGTAAATTTAACTTTCAAATTGGGCACTTCAAAGCTCAAAGAGACTTGACCTCAAATTTGAGTGGAAGCACAAGTGGGTGCTAAAGTTTATTACATTTCTATGTTTTGACCAAAAAGTCAGCCAGATTCACTTTATCGCAAAGTTTATTTTTTAAGCTGCGCTATAAACAAATTTTTCTAGCATACCTTAGTGCGCTTTATGAAATTACTTCCATATATAAATAAATCTGAAATTTAAATCCTTAGCATGTGTCTCTCAAATATTTATGAGACATTTCAATAATTTGTATAAAAAAACGAAATTCTTCTGCTTTAAAAACAGTAAAATGTCACTTGTTTCATAAATATTTTACGGAGTTCACAATAATATGTAAGCATATATACATGTGTGTGGATGTATGTAAGTGCATAAGTATTTCATTCAGTCAGTCATTCATTCGTTCGTTCAAGTTTTCCCACATTCACATATTTCTGTTTCGTTGTATTTTCGTCTTCATACTTTTTTAAGCTTCGCATACACTCGTATCTTATTTAATGCGTAAATATTTATGCTTTTGATTACTTTCTGATGTGTACTTCCTCTTGCTTACTGCTCCACCAGGGCCGTATTTAAAGAAGTATTGGCGCCCTAAGTAGTTTTAGTTTTGGAACCCCTTTTTGGGTAAGGAAGAGATTGGATGATGAATCGGTAAACGAACTTGAATCCACTGCTTTTTGATCCTGAACGCGAAGCAGTCAATAAAGCTGGTTTGTGTTCCAGTTTTTTCAGCAGAAGAATTTCAAATGACAAACCTCAAACCACAAATGAAAAGTTACTATAACCTGAAATTAAAAATACCCAAAACATACAAGGAAATACAACATTGTTTTATTTTAGCAAGGAGAAAATTATTATTATAGATTGAGTAGAGATGCGAACGGATAAAAATTGAGCTACTTTTATTGTTTACAGCATCATAAGTATACTTAGCTTACCTCAGAGAATCTTTCTGCATTAAAATTTGCATTGTTCCCCCAAACATATCCGTAAAAGACTTGTTTGTAACGTGGATGTAAATAAACAGGTTTTCATGTGCTATTCCATGAGAATGGAACAGTTTTCTACTTATTTGCAACTAGTAATGAACGCCCACGAAAACAAGTTACAAAAATTTAATATTTCCACTAAAGAAATCCATAAAAAAAATTGAAAGGCACTAAAAAATTGCATTTTTTTTTGTAACATAATGCCGCATTAAATGCACGAGTCAGCAACGCATTTCCAACAAATAAAAACATTCAATTTCGATTGCAACATTAAAATAAAAAGTAACGAAAAATAAATAACGATGAACACTTTGAAACATTGCAAGAAGCAAATAAGCAAAAAAACATTATGAACAATATTCTTAACGATTTGAATCAGAATGAAGGTATTTTTCTTCAGCGGAAACGATTAATTACAGTGGAACCAGATATAGACCAAAATATAGATGAAAATAACATATCTTCAGATTTCTTAAATATTATTATACGTCGATATACGCGCTAGTTAAAATAGTTCGGTAATATAACAATTAAGTGATTAAATACCTCTATGGATCAGGTGCGTTGTTGCATTTTTGTGATAGCCACTTAAGGAAAAAACTTAAAATATTTCGAAAATGTTTTTTTATCCACCTTCTGTGGAACAACATAAAATTTGTTGTTGCATAAGCGTGAATTTTGTCACAAAAACCATTAAAATATAAATATAAAATGGTTTTTGGAATATACGCATTTATATAAGTGCGTGAGCTTTGAACGCCTTTTAACTTTTGAAATACTTGATGAATTTTGTTTAGAAATATTTCAATAACGGTATTAGAAAACGACAGCTGTCAAAGTTATTGCTATTTTTATGTGAAAAAATACGTTTTTAATAAAATACGTTTTAAATAAAATTTTTAATTTTCTATATACATAGCTGAAAGATATTGTTTCTATAAATTTTACACTTAATAATTGGTATAAATTTTGATTTTTGGTTATTTTTCTATATAAAGTGATTAAAAAAATGTTATGCATTTCTATTTTACTTGATACTGCCCAACGAACCATATATGGTATGTGGCCCACTAGGTAATTTCAGATTTTAACATTTGTAATTAAGATATAGAAAAAGTCATAAAACAAGAGATGTTCGGAATGAAGAATGCTATTCCTTAATGTTTTTTTAAACAAAATTTGCGTTGTTGAGTAGGAAAAGGTTAAAAGGGCAATTTTTTTTGGACGCCATCTACAGGAAAACTATTGAACAAAAAGATAATTTAAAGATAATTAGATGTAGTATAAAATAAAAGAAAATTAAGTTGATATCTTATTTTTTTTTATACAATTTCGAAGTTTACATTTTTTTTTACTCGAGCAAAGGGCATGTCGCCTTAAAAATATCAATATTTATGGAAAAAAAAATTTTGAACGTGTATTCTCGGTCTCACAGTAAAAAAATATTCGATTCGATAAAAAACTAAGAAATATAAAGTGTCATGCCGATCGCAGAAAATTTAGAGGTTCCTCACGAGCCCTAAAGTTGAGAAAAGCGTTTTTCAGCATTTTTCTCATTATAAAGCGATACAAATAATTTGAATCACACTAAAAATCTAAAATAGCTAAGTTAGTATAAAACTTAAATTTTTTCTTTCCAAAATGAGGCTTAACATTTTTTAACGTCTATTATTTATCTCTGTAAAAGAGAAAAAAATTATTTAATTTTGGTTTTTCATGTAACACTATGTTACAGTGAAAATATACTTTCCACGAAACATAGCTCAAATTATAGGTATAATCAAGCAGAAAAAAACTGCATATCCAGAATTTTGAACTGACCCTCAAAATCTGTACTTAGGGCCGAAAAACCCAGCATATGCTTGCCGTAACTTTTTTTTTATTTATACCAGGAGTAGGTTTTTATATGTCATTCAAAATAAGACATTTAGCTGCTTTGAAAGATATATTTTAAGGGATACCGGAATTAGAAGGCAAAAAGTACGAAAAATTTAACATTTTTTTACTTTTTTTCATTTTGAATAGCGTTTTAAACTACTATTTTGTTTACCAGTGTACATAAAAAAGTATATGAGAATAAACTACATTCTATTTTGTTTCCAACAAGTTATAACTTTTCAAAATACATTTAGGTTTGGCTGACTTATTTAATTTTTTTATTTGACCACACAAAAAATTTTAATGCATAGGTATGTAAATATTTGTATCCGAGTAATACTCCTACTATTTAAGAATACTACTATACATAACATACATACATAACAGCTACTAAAAAATGTATGAATTTTTTTCCAGTATATAGTACTTGAAGTCCTATTTCTCATTCAAAACTCAATGGGTTTTAAAAATTTATAGCTGGTTGGAAACAGAATTAAATGTAGTTTATTTCTATTTTCTTTTATTTATACACTGGGAAACAAAATATTCCTTTAAAACGCCATTCAAAATGAAATTATAAATTTTTTTTCAATTTCCCGTATATTTTTCCCCCCAACCCCGGTATTCCTTCAGATATATTACCAATTTATATATCGCTTTAAGCAGCTAAATATCCTCTTTTAGATTACATATGAAAATAAAGTTACGGGCCAGTATATGCTTCAGCCTATCAAAAATTGGCTTTTCGGCCCTAGGCCCAGATTTTGACGGTTAATTTAAAATGCTGAGTATGCATTTTTTTTCTGCTTGACTATACCTACAATTTGAACTATGTCTTGTGGAAAGTATATTTTTACTGTCACAAAAATTAAATAATTTTTTTCTCTTTTACAGAGAGATAATTGCCTTTTGTTAGCAATAAAATGATAAATAATAGACATGGAAAAATGTTAAGCCCCATTTGGTAAGAAAAAATTTTAGTTTTATAGTGACTTAGCTATTTTAGATTTTTAGAGTGATTTAAATTATTTTTATCGCTTTACAATGAGAAAAATGCTGAAAAACACTTTTTTCAACTTTAGGGCTCGTGAGGGACCTCTGAATTTTCTGCGGTCGGCATGAAACTTTATATTTCTTAGATTTTTATCGAATCGAATATTTTTAGACCATGAGACAAAGAAAAAACCGACTTTTGCAAAAAATGGCCACCCCAATATACATATATATACTATAATGCTTGAAGGGGCACAATTGTTCTGTAGGACGCGGTGAACATCCCCAAATAATAATTAAAATGATGCTCCCGGGAACATTTTATACTTACCATGTTACATGTTCGCTGTTTTAGTGGCAAAACAATGATTTTCCCAATTGTATTTTACCACACTCTTTGTGCCACAAATGTATAAGATTCTGAATTTCGGTCTTTTGTGCTACTTAAGCTTTCACTACTTACATGGAAAATCCGGCTCTGTCCCAAATTTTTGTGCTCCTTACTACAACTTTAGTTACATACCATATGTACTCGTACTGCTGTAATTTAGTATGTTTATTTATGGAAAAAAAATATGTTTAGAAAAAGTTTGGAGCGTTCGTAATGTGTGCTACTATAAAAAAAAGTTGTTTTTCTACTACTTTGTACTTAAAAGTATGTGATGAATGCTGTAACCAAAAATTCATTTGCATTCCTGTTTTTTGTGAGCGTCTGTTAAAAAGGTCAGTTTTTGGAAATTTTCTTCTGTATTTTTGTGTTGGCATAATTTTAATATTCTTAAGTGAAATGTTATCAAAATTCTGGCATGTTTGTAGCTCTCATTAAGAAAGACCTTGACCCGTTTTATACATTTGAACAACATATTCAATTGAAGAATAAGTTTTAAAATGCTTACGTATTCCTTGAATTTTTGAAGTTTTTAAAGTAGGACAAATTACTTCCTGTGCCCTTTTGCTCACAGATTTTATTATGGCGTACTGTAAAAAAATTACATGAGCTCAATCTGTTACAGCCCAAGAGAGACAGATTAAATATTGTCGTTAGAATCTTCACTTTGAAGAACAAGGTTTAAGCTTCAACTGGAAATATTTGATTTTGGTGGGTTTTCCGACTGAAAAAAATTAGAAGAAATCAAACCAGAACTTTAGTACCAAAGTATTCTCTTTTTAAAGCACTTCAGTTGAAGTAGCAGCGTAAGGTAATACAAATTAGGCTAAGTGCTGCGTTGGCTTAATGACAGTCATACAACCAAACTTCATATTGGACTATATCCAATTATTAAATCTGACGCTTTCTAAAGCCAATTTAACTACATATTCTGATTGCAAATTAAGAACGTTTTGAATTAAAATTTAAACATTTTGTATTCAACTTTAAGTTTTTGAAACTCTATTCGACTCAACTCAACTGAATTCAAATTCAAACTGCCAGAATTCAACCGATGATTTCGGAATTTAATTCCATTCTTCTGATTTTAAATTTAAACTTCCTAAATTCTAAATTTTCTACATTCTGTTTTACTATTCTGATTTCATATTCACAACTTCCGAAATCAGTTCCAAATTTATGTTTCTGGAATCCAATTTGACTTGCCTGAATTTAAATATAAAGTTCATGAATTCAAACTAACTATTTCTGAATCCAATTTAACTATTTTGAATTCAAATTTAAACTCTCTGAAATCTGAAAAAACATTTTCTGAACTTAACCTTAGAATCACGGCAATGAATTATTCGCAAAATATTGTATGACTTTAATATGTTGAAATGTTAAAGAAATAACTCGATATTTGGCTTGAGCGAAGGTCTTGTATAGGAACCAGAAGGTGACCACAAGTATAAATTACTATGAAAAGCTCAATTGAGCCATTTGAATTCGTCATACTGGTCGATTAGATGCTCTTTACTCTCACAGTTAATATAATTGAGAAACACATATTTTAGATGACAGCAACCATAAAGAACTCTTACCAAAGCAAATAAAATAGAAGCTATTTTTATCTAAATTCAATTCCAAATTTAGTATACCCCTAGGTATTCACATCTCCATTGATTTCTCTTTTTCTTTCATTTCATTTACAGATACAAGAAATATTTTTGAGGAAAAATTTCGAACAGTTCAGTATTGATGCTACACCAACAAATGGCAACACAACGATGGAGCACTACATTTTGGAAGAGCTCGTAGCGGCAACAACATCTACATCACCATCAATATCAGCAGCAACAACAGAAAAGACAGTACTACAACTCTCCACCAATGAAGTGGCAGCAGCGGCGGCGTCGTCTTATCACTGTGATTACTTTTTAGCGATTAATGTAAGTGAAAAGTGAACGTTGTTGGCTACCATGAACAGGAATAGCAGTTGCGATAGAAGCTCGATATTGACTTCCGCACTGCTCTCAATTAACACGCAATTTCCGTTTTGTGCAAAACGCATTTGCTCAGTATTTAACTACACTTTTACCCACTACTTTACTCTTACACTAGTACACAAATGCTCACTTAGCTACTTTATTTTCTATCTTTTTCCCCCATTTTGTCGCTTTCAGACTTTTCTACTATTGACGTTGCTGTCGATGATGACCTGCGCCACGTACCAAGTGCTGCGTATTATGCTGAAATCGACTTTACTACTTTTTTTTGCTCTTCTTTATATGGTATTCTCTTTGTACCATTTATTCTATGCAAGAAAGGAAATTCGATACACTTTGGCGTAAGTTTAAGCACAAAAGCAATCGACGAAGGATGTGATCAAATTATTAAATAATGCAATCATAATAATACTTAATAATTTTTTCACTTACTCACAATTTAAATGCGTTTTACTTTTATGAAATTATATTTCAAGAACTTATTTCAATGTGTAGCACTTTATTTAAATTTCTTTTACTTTGCTCTATTTTTCTCCCCTTTCTTTTTTCTTCTTTTTTTATGAAAATGTTTTTATAACATTTTGTCCTCGACTCACTCACTTTCTTCGCTGTTTTTCCTAATGGACTGCAATAACATTATTATTGTTGCTTGCTGACGCTGCCCGTTGATGCTACCGTGTGCTGCCTGCCTGCCTGTTTGCCTGACCACCGCCCGTCGTTGTTGCTGTGGCGTCTTCCCCAACCCATGTACCGTGTACGGTGTACGGTGTGCTTTGTACGTTTGCCTCATTCTCGTGCTGCATTAGTAATGAGGAAGCTTTGCTGCGTTACATAATTGATTCAATTTTCCTTTTTGCATTTATGTTAGCTTTGATTTTTCATAGTCACCAAACTGAGGCTACCTACCGTTTGGATTTCATTTGGAAATTACAGGCAACTGGTGAGTACATAGTAACTAAGTGTAATTGACTAAAAGGCGGAAATGAAATTTACCGCCCACTCACTTTCCAAGTGGTAACAAACAACAAAGTGTTTGAAGGAAATGAAGTAAAAGAACTACATAGTAGGAACGCATTTTTATAGTATATAAATGCAATGAAAATCAGTTACACATACATAGGCATTAGCAAGGAGCATGTGGGGGTGGAGCCAATTTCTCTAATTAAGTAAAGATATCAAAAAGACACCTATTTCAATGCATTTCTAAGTAGTTTTTGTAAGTAGTTACTTAATCAATAAAGTTCCTTTCTATGTCAATCGAGACTTAATGAGAAAAAAATGAACTTCATTTCTAGTTCATTTTTAATTTTACTTAAATTAATTGCAAATAATGTACTCAATGATTGTGAAATCTCAAGAAAACTTGCTTTTTCTCCGTAAACTTGAAGTGATTTCAATTTTTAAAGATTAAAAAGTGCTATATTTATAATCCCTGATATAACTGCTACAGCAATGGAATGAATATGAGCTTTAAGAAAGAGAATTAGAGAAAATGGTAAACAATTTTAGGCGAAAATTCTCGTTGAGAAAACATATTTACTTCATTTCCCACAACACTCAAAATAATTTAAATTATAGAATTACATATACTCTAACCTCAAGAAATCCTCGATCCATCTTATAGTTGGTTTCAAAGTTTAAGGCAATATCTGCAACAAAAACAAAATTCAAAAAATTTTCCTAATTGTCAAAATTCAGTTACCCAATTTTTTTTTCTCATGTTTCCTGTTAAAATTTTAAAAGCTAATCGTTCGATTTTTTAATCATTTTTACAAACCTCGGCATACTCTGTGACACTAATTGAAATACTGAAGTCATAAATTCAATTTCAAATTCGAAAAAATTCTATTCAATTTGCAAAGCATTTACTTATGTTACTTACTATCTCAGGAAAATTTAAATTGATATTTTCATTATTCGCACATTTTCACCATTTTAACTCCAAAAATATGCACAGAATTATAGCTAGATAGCTTTTTGGTTTAGTTTAGCCATGTTATAGTAACGTAACAACAAAAGAACGCAATGAAACTGGTTCATATTTAGCAGATATGACTGAAATAGTATCGAAAATGCATGCTTAATCCTAATCGCCGTAGCCTAGTTGTTAGTGTGTTGCCCTTGTGTGACTTAAAATCTCAACAAGCTCAAAAATCTAAAATAAAAAATTTTCTACATGGCACCACCTCTTGTCTGTCACTGAAAATATTTTCACTTCGCTGTTGGGACCCTCAATATGCTGTTGTGTCATAATAGCAGTATAGTAGAAGTATTCTTGAAAAAAATGATCGCATGGTGTATAAAAAAAGAAATTCAATCCTTTACCAAGCCAATGTTCCTTGAATATCGTTGTTGCATTCGCATTCATTTACTCAGTCATTCAATCATTCTTTCATTTATTCCCTTATTCTCTCATTTAATTTACAATTGCATCTACATTTTTTATAAAGAGAAAACTTATTTACTTCATTTCTTTGTTGTTGTTTTTTTATTTGTTTGTCGAGAACGAGCATTTCTTCATATTTCATATGAATTTCGCATAACACACACACACACAGAGCAGACACCCACTACCTCGTTGCTTTTATTTTCGCAAAATTCAATTTTGTCATTTTCAATTTTCTTGCCACCATCGCTACTGCCATAAACACAACCACCCCCACCACCTCCATAGAGGAAAAAGAGGATATGGAACATCTTCAGGCATACAATCGGAAACTGTTGGAAAATATTTTGCCCGTCCATGTTGCTGAGCATTTTCTGAGCAGAGATAAAAATATCGACGTAAGTAAATATGCAATGAATTGAAGAGATGCACAGAGTTTTTTTTTAGATGTGTGAGAAAGAGAAAGAGGGAAGGAAAATTATCAAGAGAGTGTGAGTGTAAGAAATTGCAAATGTAAATACATCAAAGATGGGAATGCAACAGGATTTTTTTAAGGTGCAGCACGTTGTTGCAGGGAGTGACGACAATATAGCACACAACTTTATTTCTTAATAAAATATTCTGTGTGTAATAAAATGAAAATGGCATAAGAGCAAGTGTGGCGCGGGCAGAGAACGTAAAGTTGATAAGTGAAATATATGTGAAGGGGGTAGGGAGTGAAGATAATAATGGCATATATGATGCTGCACATTTCTTGTGAGCACCCACAGTTTTGTGGTTGTTTGCTGAGTGTGCGAGTAACAAAATTCGAAGCCATATAATAGCAATTTGTAGTACTATTTTAAAGCTCCCTCTCCCACAACGACGTCAAACCACACCACCACACCACTTGTCAATTTATTAAGCAAAGCTGCTAAGCAGTTTACAACAAGACCAAGATACTTAAGCATTAACTTTTACACCATGAATGTATAATGTTAAGCTTTTATCACCATCACTCTTCTCCCTCTCCATTTCTTTCTCTCACCGCGGCACCATATTGAACGAAAACAATGTACATGTGAGCATATCATTTAAGGATCATTAGATGCACTCAAGTGCAGCTGCGGTTAATTCAAGGAAAAATAAAATTTATTTTAATATATCATTTTCTTTCGAATTTCTGCTTGCATCATCTGCCACATTTCCATTTTCTTCATTATTGTGGAACACGTTGCCGCATTCCCACTAAATCAACCATTCAACTCTATAACAATGCTGATACTGTTGCTGCTGCCTGCTGCCTGCTACCAACGCAACAACCAATCAACTCTGACAACAACACGCACTGACACTGATGATGACAACGATGACGATGCTGTTGATGATTTTGGTTGCTTGGTTGATGTTACTTGATGTTGGTGATGTGTTGTGGTGCTGACTGATGATACTGATAGGATTTATATCACGAGCAATGTGATAGTGTTTGCATACTATTTGCATCAATACCAAATTTCTCAGAGTTTTATGACGAACTTGAGGGAAATAATGAGGGTGTCGAATGTCTGCGTCTGCTAAATGAGATTATAGCTGATTTTGATGAATTATTAAGCGAGGAGCGTTTTCGGTGAGTACCTAGTCAGCATCTATGTGCATATGTATGCCTGATTGCATGTATAAGTGACAGCTGCTTCAAGTTAACTACATCAAACTAATTCCGAATTATAGTTTGCTGATAATGTGTGTCTTTGCTGTTTCGATCTTTCTTATTGCAGTTACATCGAAAAGATTAAGAGTACCGGTGCTACTTATATGGCCGCTTCCGGCTTAACTGTCAATACATGTGATAAAGTGAATTTTCGTCACGTGACTGCAATGGCGGAATATGCATTGCAATTATTTGAGAAAATCGAAGAGGTCAATATGCATTCATTTAATAATTTTCGAATGCGTATAGGTAAGTTTCAATTTAAAAAAGTAGTTGCGTTCTGATTTGGAGAATGGTACACATTTTCCTTTCACTTTTCATATATCTGCGAGATTTTTGACTACTCTGAGACTTTTGTATATTCCCAAAACATTTGTCTATTTCAAATTTTGAATCTAAGGTCGGATGCTCACTAGTCGAAATTATTCATCAAATTCTTATACTCTTTAACTTTTGTATTCCCTTTTCCAGGTATTAATATTGGCCCAGTTGTTGCTGGTGTAATTGGTGCACGCAAACCTCAATATGATATTTGGGGTAATGCAGTTAATGTTGCATCGCGCATGGACTCCACAGGTATTGTGGATCATATACAGGTAAGTCAATCAGAAAGTAGAAAGTACAAGTAGAAGTCAAAGTTTTGGGTGCAGCTGTTATTAAATACAAAAGTAAATTATAAGAAAACTATTTTTGGATTTTTATTAAATATTTCATGAATTGATACCATGTATCAATTCATTTGTTTGCAAATATGTCATTGCCTTTCCATGGAATAAACATCAATATATTTTAATTTTGATACCAAAGATAAACAAAAATGTTTTTTCGCTCCCACACAAACTCAAACATACATAAATTGTACTGGAAGGAATCAAAATAAAGAATTCTTGAGCTTTTGTATTTATTTTGTGGATGTGTTTGTGTATAAACAAACAGTAAAACATTGACGATATTTATAAAAACTTGGCAATGCCAAGTGCCCGAAATAAACCCTCGAAAAAAGAATAACAATTGACAAATCGTTGTCATGATTCTCTAATATTAAATAGTCAATCCATCATTTCAACACTCACGCTCATGAGTACAAACGAAAGATAAAATGAGGTTATGGTTTTAGTGTAATATGTCCCCATTTTATTTATATCCATGGGACCCTTAAGTCATATTGCAAAAATGCCAGTGAGCCAAAGAGCGAGAAAAACGGAGAGTAGTATATTTTTTTCCAAATGACATTGTCTATTTTCAGGAAGGTTATGACGGAAACTTGAGAGAGGGTGAGACACAACTCTATTTGCAAATGTTTGTTTAGTTATTCTCCCCTCGTCGTTTTTCTTTTTTCCAATAATAAAACTGTGGTATTGTCCTTTTTCTTTTCTTTTTTCTCTCTTTTTCAATAATAACAATATTTCATTCATCAACTTTATGTATATTACTTTCTCGTTTCTTTTATTTTTCTAATTATGACACGAAAACAAATACAAAAATGTTTGCTATCAAAGGTCACACAAGAAATGTATCAAATCCTTGAAAGTCGCGGTTTTGAGCTGCAATGTCGCGGTAGCGTCAATGTTAAAGGCAAAGGTTCCATGATAACATATTTTCTGAAAAGCAAAGTGCCGCAAACTGATGTTGCAACAACAACAGCAGTTGCTGCAATAACTTCTAACTCAACGGCATCAACAACAACAACTGCAATAGCAGCAGTCGCCAATAATACCAATGATATAGAATTGCTGCCAACTAATGTGCCAACAAGTGAACACACCGCTTTGCTAGACGACAATACAGCATCACTCACAGCTAAACCAGCAACGCTTCCCACACTATCAAATCAAACTAGCAGCAATGCCGGTTCTGAGGACCTTTCACCTATTGACATCGACCTCAACTCGAATAGCA
Source organism: Toxonevra muliebris (assembly GCA_963691655.1). Lineage (NCBI taxonomy): Eukaryota > Metazoa > Arthropoda > Insecta > Diptera > Pallopteridae > Toxonevra > Toxonevra muliebris. Next base: position 9,636,798 of record OY829326.1, on the reverse strand, counting down.
TGCAAAATGTTACTGCACAACGTCGCAAGTCACTCTGTCGCCAACATAATATTTCCTCTTCTTTTGGCACCACCGTCAGTTCGACATCAGGCATTACGCCGACCATGTCGAATAGTTCAAGCGTGGTGACAATTGGCCAGTTGCCAAATATTGCCAAAAATAATTCCTCGTCAGTGGATACAATGGGCAGCAAAAGTAATTTCCAGCCACGTACATACGTCGATGATTTGAAGGATGAGGTGGCTAGTGAAAAGTCTACCACCCTCAAAGACTCAATTGAGAATTTAGAAATATTACTTAAGAATAATATAAGTTTGTCTGATCTCAGCAATAAGCAACAATTGAATTTAAGACCCACCGATACCACCACTAGCACCACTACTAGCACCAGCATTAAGAACGCACTGAAGAAGGATATAATCGTTACGTTTAAATCAGAGACATACGCAAAGCGTAAGCGTAAATCAGTGACTACAATTACAACAACAACCACCACCACAACAACATCAACGCATATGGACAGCAACAACAGCGAAGAGGAGTTTGGTGAAGCGGAAACTTGTGGCATGTTGAATGGTAATTGCTGTGATGATGAACTGCCGCTGCAAGGTTGTTGTAGCGAAACGAATGAACAACGCCGAACACAACAACAAGAAGACCACGAAGGAGCAGATGAACATGAACTGCATCCATTGAAGAAACGAAAAACGCTTGATCCACAGCGTAGTCCCATTAAAACATCACAATCGTTGAGTCCAATAAGTTTAGGTTTGTCAACAGAAATTTTCATGATACCAAATAGTCGTAGTATGATTTTAATAAGCACAAGTGCGGGTGTTAATGCGGATGGGGGTAGGGGCACGGGTGCAAGTTCCAATGCTTACATGCTCCAAGATGTTACCACTTAAGTTATGTACATAGCGATGTAATAGTTTTTTTAAGCTTAATGGTAAGGTATAGTGACGAAAGTATTTATGAATGAATTAAACGAAAATTAAGGCACAAAAAATGAAATATTGTAGACGTTAGAGTTCGAAGGTCTATTTTCAATCAATCAAACCAATCGAAATCAGATTTTTTTGACTGATTCTAAAACCCTTAAACCAAATTCCGAAAAAGAGGTAAGTTGGGGGCTTCCTAAACTAAAGTAAAAAAATGGTTTTTGCATAAATAAAAGGTTTCGAAAAAATATTATGAGAACCATTTTTAAATTTTACGGCATCTGCAGATACAAAGCAAAGAAATTTTTTATTTCTCAGGCTCTCAAAATTTAATTTGCAATCAATTCAATTCTAGTCCGGATTTAGTCTAAAAATTTAAAAAAATTTTAAAAAAATTTACCATAAAATGCGGTGTTAGGCGCTATCGTAATTGATTTGAAGCATTTGATATGCCAGATTAAATTGTCAGAACATTTACATACTCACACTTAGTTGAATAATGTATGTATGTACAAATATGAATGTAAATATAAATAGTTATACCTATGTAAATATTATGCAGAAATTAAAATGAAATTACAACAACAAAAAGGGATTAGTGCAGGTACGTTAGTTTATAAGAAAGCACGAATTTTTCTAAATGAAAATGGCCTCAGGCTGTAGGCACAGAAAGTGTATAGTTATTAAGATGTAATTGTTTTGGAAAAAGATAAAATATGGCGGTAGCAGAAAAGTAATGAATTCTTGAAATATATGATAAGAAAATTTTAGTTTATGTAACGAATTTTTGTCAACTTTTAATAAAAGCGCTAAACTGTTTTAGCTACTGCTATGGGAGTAGTTAATAGCATTTCAGGACCATTAGTATGATATTCAGGAGCTGCATATAGCTCCATATAGCTCTATACACTTCTTACATACTTATAAATATTTAATGCGAGTATATGTAAATGATGGTTTTAAATAAAAACGAATAAAGATTAAGCAGCAGGCAAGTTAAGTTCGTATATAGAAAATACAGGGTTATATGTAAAATTTCATATCAAAATAGTACCAAGAAATACAAAGTAAAAACAAAAAACAGAAAGTGAAAAATCTAATTAAAGTTAAATTTAGAAAAAAGAATTTATGTAAGGTTTAAAAAGTTAATTTAATGTAGCAAACAATTTAAGTCTAAAATAATATGTTTATAATGTTGAATGTGTGCGACTTTGTCAATTTAAGGCTGTTTTCTCCCTTGGTAAATGAAATCACTTAAGCTTTGCTGCAAAATTATGTCATGATATTTAGGTATGAAAAACAGCAAAATCAAAAACAATGAAAGCAAATTTTTTTGTAAAATATGTAATTAAATTTATATAAATGTAAAAAGGATTAAAAACAAAACTTTAAAAATGCTCATGCATGAAGTTTCTATGTTGCAGCCAGTAGCGGATTCACAATTTTCGAAATGGGGTTAAAAAGTTTCTGAATAATTTTATCTTCATTCGAAAAATTTTGTATCTGATATTTTGTAGGCCTAATTACAATTCTTGAGTGTAAGTTTAACCCTTTTGGATCCGTCACTGCTTGTATGGATAAAAAATAGAACATCTCTCTCTCACTGTGATTCTCTTAATTGCTAATTAAAACTTTTAATAAAATTTAAATATTTTTTTTATTTTTATTGAAAAAAACAAAACAAATGTTTATAAAAAGATATAAAATTTAAATAAGCCGCTTGTTTAAATATAAAAGTATATATTAATTGTAATTTCATAGTTTTTATTTATGTATTTATTATTACTTATGTACTAAATTCATGTGCATTAATTGTTGTATATTTAATTAAAAAAAAGAAAACAAAAATCCTCTCTTGTACATAACATATGCGGAAAGTGAGTTTCAAATTTATAAATGAACAATTTATATAAACAATAAAGAAAAAATGTTAAAACATAATAAATATATCAATACATTTATCATTTATTATGATTAATTGCAATTATAGTTTATCAAGTAATTAATTGTACAAATATTTGTATAGTCTATAAAGAAGAAACCAATGAGGAAAGAATGCAAAGTATATGCCATACACTTGGATATCTCCAATACATTTCCAAGTATAAAGAATGCTTCAGATGGATGAATTGTGCTCACCAAAGATAGCAAATTTAAAGTTACGAATCTTAAATAAATAATTTCCTAAGCTGCTTGTTTCTGCTTACGATTTTTCAGCAGTGTTTAAGACTTTTGAATTCCTTTTAAGACCTCACACTATATTGTTTTTTCCCGGTTTTTCAAATCTTACTCCAAGTTTTGCCAGTCATTTCATTCAAATTCCAAACTCCTATCGCTGATAAAAACTTAAGGAAAACCGACTTTAAAAATAAATCATCTTTCCTTCCAACAAAATTGATGGGTAGATTGACCATTGAGTAATATATGAATGTAAATAAATACAAATATTTGTGTAATTTATATGAAGAAATAATGAAAAAAAGTATTTATGAAATTAATGAGATTTTAAAAGCAAATACTATACATATAAAAACATGTTGACATTGTAAAAAAAAGAAAATATTTAAAAAAATTTATTAAATAATAAATTGAAAAAAATTTCATGTAAATGTGTTAATAATAAATAGAATTTACAAAATATTTGCAATATTTTTCACAATATTTTTATTTAAAAATCGTAAATATGAAAAAGGTAAGTGGAAGTGTAAAACAAGTAAGCCAAGTGCCAGTTATTGTGTATATTTCTGTGTAAATCTGATTAAGCCACGGTGGCTGAACTGATATTTATAAAGTGAGGTGTCTTGCTTTTCTTAATATATAGACTTAAAAGTAACCACAGCTAGTCTAAAGGACTCGCAAAGAACTAAACTGAATGCTGTTCTGAAAGGCAGGTGGTTAAAGATAGCGACTCTAGATTAGTTTTTGGTTGGTGATCACATATCTTTTATAGGGAATACTTCTTCCGAAGAACGCTTACTGTTTTTTTAAGCATTATTTCTGTAGGGAGGTAAAAAAATGGCTAATTGAAAGCCTCAGAATGAGGGCAAAAGATGGTCGGTGGTTCAGGGTAAAAAATTTTTAGAACTTAACTTTAACCAACGGTATTTTGAAAACGTAGGAAACTGCAAAAAACCCAACAGTGAGATTTGTAATGTCTTCTTTTTTTTCTTTTATGGCACAACAGAACATTGGTGTTGTGTGAGTTTTATTTGTACATGCTAGTGAAAATTTAATTTTTTTTTATTACGGGCTTGCCGTTGCAAACAAAGACGTGGCACAGTGGAGCGTTTCATACAAACTAAACGTGATAAATCTATCTCCTAAATCCTATCTCACGCAAATATATACAATTTTGACTATTTTAACCATTAACCACGCCCACTTTGCCCATATTGCGTAAATTATTGGTATACAGTGATGGACAAAAGTGTTTTTGAGACAAATCAGAAAGCAATAGACCCGCATGGGTCTTAAAATCAATTTTTATCAATTTTTTAGTCAAAGTTGTTTCAATGTTCATATCTTTTTAATTACTCCTAGTAAGAGAGAAACAAAATGCAAGAATAATTTTTCTATGTCGTTTATATTCAATGGTCCCGCAAGAGAATCAAAGTCATAGATTTGAAAAATCAAAAATTATGGACGAAAATTTCGGATTTTTCAAAACACATGCGGGGCCAGTAGATATTATTTGATTTCAGAAACTGTTCTACTCTTGAGTTCATCTATATAAGAAGACAGACAACTTAAGTTTCCTGCATAGAGTAGGGTTGCCAACTACATCTGAAAAAACATAGAGAAGTGTATCTAATAAAACACAAAATTTTGTATACACTGTGCAACAATTTTCGGGTTATTGTTTGGGTAGTGAGAAATTCCAGTTTAGGATGAAAGTACTTGACTAATAGAGTAAAATTTATAAAGGGTTTGACGTTTCTGTATCGGTGGTTTTTTTTATGGCCTTATGAATTTTTTTTTTTTCAGTAAATTTTGAATTAATCAGTTTTACGCGCACCATTGGTAAACTAATGAACATTTGTTGTTTTATTCCAAAATTGTATCCAAAGCATAGATGAACAACTTTGGTCAAGACATCAACTCGAAAAAATCATGTTTGAGTTCTCTTATAGAATCTAATGCTAAAAAATTCAAATTTTTTCACATTTTTCAAAATTACTGTCTACAAACTCGTAACTGGCCATAAATAACTAAAAAATAAATTCTATGAAAATGAAGACAATTTTAGAGCACTTAAACATGATTCGGTTTTCGCACTATTCTGGGAAATGTGTAGGTCTTTCCAATGTTATAGGACCACTCATAATTTTTAACAACAAACATTTTCTCCAAAGACAGTATAGTAAAAGTTTTCTCAACTGCTTACTTTTATCGGCCATACACCGAAAAAGGGGGTATAAACCGCCATTTTCAAGAGGAAGGGTAGAAGATGGAGGAAAATTGTATACACAAAAACTGTTTATCTCTTTATGCTTAACAACTTTGCTTCAGACATCAAATTCGTATCTGTTGAAATAAATAAATTTCTTAATAACACCTGAAGACCCCATTTTCCGTCTTCAGGTCCATATTATTGGAGAACTAGATGGGATGGAGAAAAACTGAGTATGCAGTCGTGATCAGGAACCAAATTACTCTGAAGCCTTTAGAAAATCTTGCTCATAAAAATTTTGTTGCCCTCTGTTATCAATGTAAGTCGTTATATTTTGGTAGGTACATAGTTTTTTCGGAAAAGTAAAAAAAAAGGGCCGTGCAATATCGTGCGAAGCCAAACCTCTTCGGATTATGAAAGTAGATATTACACATATTTGAAAGATATTAATTTCATGACCTTATACAAATATACTCATATTTAGATTTTCTAAAATATTTACAGTACATTAAGTAATCATTTTTATTTTATTTTAAAGTACATAGCTGGACAAATTTTTGACATTGTACTCTAAGTAACTCAGAACTAAAAAATTTCCGTTTTTTTCAAATTGCATGCATTGAAAGTGCATTTGGTTTCAATATGAATAATCACATACACGCACTTTGACTGTAATTAGATAATGTAAATAGCGATTACGTCACTAGAAAATAACTTTTTCAAGGTCAATGGTGATCTGTTAATGCCTAACAATAAAAATAAAACCTAAATTCGACTTTGAAATTATCACGTCTAAATCGATCAAACGCACCACTGTGCGTCGTGTAGAATTTTTTTTTTTTTTTTTCGTTTTCAACCAAGAACTCTTCTTGAATCTTCATATGGGCAAAAAACGTTGGAATCTCATATCATAATTCCTACAAAATGCTAAATTTTTTTAAACCTAACTCTAGACTATTAAAATTAATAGGCTTTGAATGAACGATGATGCCAGAAGAACTCGCTACGATTCCCCATCAGTGATCTTTGTGATAGTTTCTATATAAATGAAAATATTGTAAGGTAATTGAGAATTACAAGACAGTTATTTTAACGTACATAAAATATTTTATTAAAATTCGATACTTGAATTAAAGTTATGCAAAAATATTTCGAATAGAAAACAAATAAAAGAAAATTCAGTAGCGCAAAATAATTTTAAATTATTTTCACATTTCACATTACAGCGCCTTGGAATTTATTTTCCTTTTTCACATTTTTAATAACAATTAAATTTACAAAATGCAAAACTGAAAATGCTTCTATGCGAAAAATAAATCTCATTAAACTAAATGGCAGTACATATTTTACATAATATACCCCCATGTCAGCAAGCAAAACTTCCTTCACTTCCTTCCACTTATTGCCGAAATTTAAATTTTTTTTGCTCGACGCCACAAACAGTAATAGGCTGCAACGTGAAAGGCCAAGTAGATGCCAACAATTGCCAACAGATTTTTATAAAGATTCGCCTCATTAAAGCTGTATTTGTCTAGTACATCTTTTCCAGTGTGAAAGCATGGAAGATTTTCGCTTTCCTCAAAACAAGCTAAAAGAAAAAGTACAGAAACGAAAATAAATTACAATTAAAGATAAACAGAAATGGCGGTGCCAACGAAGATAGATATAAAACAAATTTCAAACAAACGCTGCTGAGCGTGAAGTGTAGATGCATAAATAAAATAAATTATATACACGAAGCAGGAGCAAAAATAGCAACAGGAGCTTCAATAGCAGCTGCTGCTGTTATACGCTGGAGAAATTAAACTAAATATTCGTTGCGTGTATACTCAAACCTCATCTACAGCTTGCTTCACTTACTTATATTTTGTACTCCAGTCCATTGTGCGATTGTCATCGCCTCATTAGCATACAGCATCCATGAGAGAAATTGTGTCCAATAGAAGGCCACTGGCAGTGTGCTAGATTCGGTTTGGATGAAAATTGAAGGAAGGAAATGCTTAATAATGATGACGCGGCAATTATGCATCATATACAATTTTCTTCTCAATTTGAGCTGCTTTACTTACCTAATTTTAATAAATATACCCGATGTTATCATGAAAATGTAATCGACTGGAACTAAATATGCCATTGCCAATGGCACTGAATTGAATGCAGTCGAAAAGAAGCAGCCGCATGCAGTTGCAACATTCATCACAAGCACCACAGAAATGGCAGTGATGCCAAAGGCAAAGAAAGTTGGACGCAATCCTGCAATCCAATAGCAGATGATGGCAAAGAGAAATGGTTCGATTATCATGCCAGGTAACTATGTAAATAAATCAAGAAAAATTATAGGTTAATTATAGGTTGAAAAGTTAAAAAATTTAATAAATTGAAAATGTTTTCCTTTGAAAAGGAATTAAATTATTTTGAAATGTCAACTTCCACTCCTCTCTTCCGTTTTCTTACCATTGCAAGTGTATTCGCGACATAATACTGCGCTGTTGAATACATTCCTGAACGCGTCTCACGCAAAAACAACGGAAACCCTTGTGGAAAAACATTCAGCACTGAGTACATAGGATGGTAAGTATTCTCGGATATCATCACAAACAATGCACCCTGTACCGCCTGCACGCCCAATTGTGTCACCTCGGTAGTGCCAGTAAAACACAAACCAATAATAATCGCCATTGCCATTTTTTGAAGAAAACGCAACCATTGCACCGTGGGATCACGTAGTAACGTCAACGTTGCACGATACCAAATAACATGGAATTTCTTATACCACGCGGCAGCTTGAAAGGCATCCAGCTCAGTGTCGAAAGGGTAATCCCCTGTTTGCGCCATATGAATCTCTAAGTTTACGAGCATATCACGCTGCTTAGCCGCTGAACTCACCGCAAATAAATCACACAAGTACTGCGCCGAACGCTGTGATGCCTGCTCATAACCAGGATCCGTGGCGAGCACTCCTATTAAAAAATCTGCAGGATTGTAAGCTTCCGGGCAGTGATAGCCATTTTCGGCGAAAAATTGTAGAGCATGTTGTGGTGAACCAGTGAAAGCGACGCGTCCATCCGCCAACAACAAGACATTATTAAACATGTCAAACAGCTGACTGGATGGCTGATGTATGGTGCAGAGTATAGTGGTCCCCTTCTTTGCTAAATCGTAAAGCGTCTGCACTAATTGCTGTGCGCTGAATGAATCCAAACCAGTGGTGGGTTCATCACAAAATAATATCACCGGATTATTTAGTAATTCAACAGCAAATGCGAGTCGCTTTCGTTCACCGCCCGATAGCACTTTCTTATCATCACCGGAACCAATTCGAGTATGTGCGGCAGAGAGCAGACCAGTGCGTTCGAGAAGATCATTTATGATCATTTTACGCTCACAACGGCTAATGCGTCGATCTAAACGAAGATGAGCCTGGGCGTCATGAAGAAAAAAATAGGTTTCTACATACAAAAATATTGTTTAGTTGCACTTACCATAAAAGTCAAATGCTCCAACACGGTTAGCGAGCCCAGAAACAAGTCATCTTGATAAACATAACCACTGATGCGATGCATAAATGGACCAATTCGTCTACCATTTATTAAAATATCACCTTGAACCACTGTACCAGCTATAAGTATATATATACAAAAACAATCATAATTAGATGAGTTATAAATTCTTCGCATTATCTTATCTCGCTTTCTACTACTCGCTTCTCATCATTGATGCTGGCAACTATTTAAATTTATTTTAAGTAATATTATTTTATTCAATGGTACTAACCTGGTTGACGAAATGCAAGTGTTGACATTAGCGTCGTCTTACCCGAGCCACTGTAGTTAAATAAAATAAAATACGGAATTACGAATTAACAATTATTCAAGTATATTATCTACACACAATAAACTGGCTGCAAGTGCGTAGTGTAGCATAATGCAAATATTTGCTTGCCCTATTTCAGATCATCGCTCATGATCATGTTCAGGGTAGAAAAATGTGCTCGTTATCATATGTGAGTAGATTTAATATTCCATTATACAAATGTACTTAGAATCTAAAAAAAGTTCTTCAGCGAACTATGCAATTTTTCAGTTTTGTTGTTTTATTTTTGATGTATGTATTTAGCTATATAACTTTTTAATTTATTTTTCTCTTTTTTTAGAAGAATTTTTGTAATCATTGTTTCTTCTTATACTGCGATATCAGAGAGGGTAATTATGATAGAAGCCATGTTTCTTTGGACCTTTGTGTTCATATTTTACCTACATACATACACTAGATACACATAAGAAACTGAATGCTCATATATGTATATACATATGCACGGTTATGCATATTATGGATGTACATACATAAATATTTGTGCATATCAGCATGGCTTTTTAATTGATGGATTGTAAGTGGCGGGTTTCAAATATTATTCTGTTTAATTAAGCGGTTTTCATCTTTTGTTCAAAATAATTCATGAAATATGTAGTGAAATTCTGTGGTCAAAAGTAGTAAACGGTTAAGTCTGGAAAACTCATTTCGAGTAAACACGGTTTGAAATTAATGTGATTGGTTGCCACTCTATGTAAGCGAATACGCTTCTTTTTTTATAACATTTGTTTTAAAAGACATAGAATTTCGGGAACTTCACGACCACGATAGCATTTATAACTCAATTCTATCTTAAGATGACTTAAGCGTTTATTGCTTTTGACCACAGAATTCTTTAGCAGAAAGTGTGTATGGGTTTACAAATGACTAATTGAAGTAAGAGTGCAAAAGTTTATGTGTAAAAGTGGGATGAGTAAAAAAATTGGCACGGAAATAGAGATACCCCAAAAAAAAAACATGTTTCTCTAAGTCACAGGTTGGGCGTTGCTCTTTTTAGTATTCCCAACCATTTCTAATTCTTTGATCCCGCTGTGATTCTTTTTGCTTCATAACCAAAAGTCAGGATGTATGAGATTTTCAGCGGTAAGTTATCAACTGTTCTTGATAAGAAAGACTATTCTCTGTAACCTGCGTAGCTTTAAATTCTAATAAAAACAACTAAAGATGTAGTAATAAGATTCCATAAAGTAATATCTTTAGAATAACTAACAACTCAGTCGATTTAATTGGGTTGATACGCTGGCAGTCAACAGGAACCACCAGCCTAATTAACCAATCAACTATGACTTCGATTTGAATTGAACTGCATTAAATTGAATTGAAGTTGTGCAGCTCACGTTAGGAAAATATAAAAGTAAGGAATATCAGTATCTTAATTCATATTTCTAAGTATAAAAAGTTGCAGCTTATTTGCTTTTTATGCACATTGAAAAGTTTCCACTTCACAAATCTACAAAAATGTTGTCACTTCCAGCAAAATATCAATTACCAACACACACAATTTTGCAACTTGAATTAAATATGTTAATAACAAATTACTACACATTGTTGTTGCTCAACTTCATTTCCATCATCTGTGCACTTCAGCAGAGTATTTTAACCATTTTTATTTTTACCACTGCTGCTTCTATCACAATTTCACAGCACACAACAAAAACAAACAAAAAAACCGCAAAATGGAAAAAAGAAATTTATGTAAATCACACATTGACACCCTGCAACAAAATCAGCAAATTGTAATTTTACAAATCCCTTAACTTCCTCAATTCACACACACAAACTCATGGCCACAAAATGACAAACCTCGAGCCCATCAACGCCATTAAATTTCCCGGCTGCACTGCACCCGTTGAATTGTTAATGATGCGTTTCATTTTGTACATACTGGAGCTGGTAGAATTTTGTCCGGTCGTTGTGTAAACGCACAAATCGCGCCACACCAAAGTAGCACCCTGCTCGGTGGGTGACCATTTGCTATAGCTGCGCAGCGGTAGGCTACGCTCTGAACTGTTACGTGTTGATGTCGCGGCAGGGGTCACTAACTGTTCTGTGCTTCCTGTTCTCCCCCTGCGTGTATCTGAGGTGGTTGCAAGGACACCGGTTGTAATGGTTTCTAATTCAAATTGATCCTCCTCCAATTGAGGTGGCGGCAATGGCGGTGCCGGCGGTGCCGGTGATGGAGGTGAAGGTGATTCTTGCTGCTCTTCCATTGAGATAAGATTATCCGTTGACATTTTGTGTTTTTTGTATTTTTTTCAATTGTATCTTTTTAAGGTTTTACTGCATTTGTAGCCCGATTATTTTGTTGGCAATTCTGCTGTTACTGCTGTTGTTAGTATCACGTTCGCCGAGTAACTAATGGAAGTGTTCGCTGCTTGATATTGTTAGAAGTGTGGCGCTGGCTCCATTATAGCCTGTATGTCTGTATTGTTGATGTACTTACGCTACGGAAACCGTGCACAACAAAACGTACGAACGTATGTATATGTAGTGTAGCTGTGGCAGAAACCTCAACTCACACAGACACTGATGCATTTGTATGTACACGTGTACGAGTACAGACAACGAAATCGCTTTTGAATTTTTGTAATTTGTCGTTTATGATGGTTGTGCTTTTTCTGTATGTACATCTAAATACATGTGTACGAGTATTAGATAAGGTGACCATGGTAATAAAATATTTAAAAATTTATCTACAGGTGATATTTGTCCGAAAATGATTACAGTTGGTTCAACGATTTTGAGCTTAGGAGCGGGGTTTTTAACCTCGAAGACTCTACCTTGGATCCGATAGTTTTGTGTTTTGTGAAAGATGTCTAGACGCGACGCACGCTTGGGAACTTGAAGACTACTCAAATCTTTCCCGACTTAAAAATTAAACACTTTCTAAGAAAAACAACGAGGCCTGACAAAAGAGCCAATGAGAAAGGAGTTCTATTCATTTTTTTAGGAAATGATTTTTTGCGATTTTCTTTTAGACGATGATATTAATTTAAAAAAATCTATTTATTCTTCATTAAAGCGATTATCGCACTCGCTTTTACCCTTTTCAAATTTTTAGCCAGCAAAACAAAAGACCAAAAAAGATATCAGCACTTTTATCCGGCTATGTGAATTATGGGAATTATCTTCGTGTTTCTTATGTATAATGTACCTAATTTTTAGTTTGACTGTATATTTCAGTTGTGATGCGAAGTGGTGAAAATGGACCATGCCTTGAATTTTTTAGATTATTCCGCTAGTAGCATGTACTCTGTGTACATGACGTAGTTCCTGACGTGGCATCTGGTCACTTCAGTTCAACCATTTAAGCGCCTTCAATACACTCACAGTTATATGTTGCATGCACTTTGCAACTTCTTACTACTTCAAAATGTCAATGAATTCTAGAAGTAGCCGCAACAACAGAAAATCAAAAGCGCAACTCTCTGCAACCACATGCCAAGCTTAATAATAGTGCAATGGAACACTATATGTGTGGCAACACAAGCATAATTATCAAGCAACTAAACACACACACACACGTCAACAGAGGAAGCGGCAGCGATGGTGGCAGTTCTTCTTCTTCAACTTCATTCATTCATATGTGTGAAAGAGAATCATGCAAAAGAAGAAAGAAACTGTTAGGCATGCATCAGTTTATGCAAATATCTTGCACTCTCTTGCCCCTTGCCTTTCGGCCAAGATTTTTAACCAACATTGTGTGCTGCGCGTTTCTGTGTCTCAAATTACATGCACTTAGTCATTCACTGCTATTTGAACTGTTCTTTTGAGTTCTTCTTACATTTTTGCATATGTACATATGCGAGTGCGTGCGTGTAGATGTGTAGTTGTATTTGCTTCGGGAAGCCCTTAAAGGGTAGGTACCGTTTACTTTAATGTGACTACTTGTACATGTGTGGATGTCTGTATGTTCATATGTGCATATGTACCTCTTGATGCCTCTTAGTGGAAGCGCTTTTTAGCGCAACAATCAACAATCAAGTAAAGTTTACAACTCATAACTAGACAAAGTTTATTTAGGTACTCATATGTATCCAAATACACATAAACATATATATTCGCGGTTAGTGTTTTCAGCGGGAGCATAAAATTTTGCTGCTGCTAATGGTGACACACTGACACACGCCGCTTCGGCATCAACTTTGCAATTGAGTTTGCAACCCAAAAACATTTTAAGGGAGCATTAGTTTTTTGCATATACACACTTACATTTGTTTACTTACGGTAATAATAATAATATTGCATGCTATTACGAGTAACTTTCATTGTTGTTATTTTGACAATGAGTTTATCATGTGTTGTTGTTTTTGTATGGACTAAATTATTTTAGTTTGTTGTTTTCGTTTTGGTCTTGTCAAACTGTATTTGTTTTGTTATTGAAAACTTTTCACTATCGTGTTGGGTTTTCTATCTTTGTACAGGAACTTGTTGCATGCAGCAAATTGTTTTTAGTAGTTTTAATTAATTAGGCTGAAAATTTGTCGTTATTTGGCAAGAGATATCATTATTCTATGCATAGGTTGTTTCTATTTTCAGAATAATTTGCGACAGTTGTCTAGGAATACGTCATAATAATACCACGAATGCCTAAAAGATGTTGAAAAAGTCATTGTGATAGGTCTTATTTGTGTACCCAGATAACCAGGGTCGACAAACTTGCAAGATATCTAAAGACGACAGTGTCAAAAAATATTCGCAACTAAATCTATAAAGCTATACAGGTGCTTATTCACAGCTCCGATTGTAATAACAACCAGCACGTATCTATTTGTATGTATGTACCTTCACACATCTATGAGTACTTTTTTAAGAATTAGAAGTTAAACCGACTACCAAGTTCTTGACCTCATTCTGAAGATATAGTCACCCATAAGTAGCAACTACTCGTATATTTTACGTTTAAGCTTAAAAATTATGATAAATTGAGTTTGGTATAAAAATTAAATTTTATTGTTGAAAAATTATTCTACTCTAAGAATAGTTTAAGGATTTATAAGAAAAAACAGTGTCTATAGATAGTTCGGGAACCATCAGTTTAGTTTAACTGCAGTCTCCACTGAGTTCTGAAAGAACTCAAAAATGTTGTTTTTTATACTAAACACTAGTACACTAACATCAGGTTCGCCTGACCTAATTTAGCATTCTCTAACAGTACCAAGTATGGACTAAGTAAAGCCTTTAGTGCAGCTTGGCTGCTACTGAAGACACAGGTTTTTTGCCCTTCTAATTATTTTCGACTACATAGTACATTGCTTTTGAATGTCACTTCCGCTTAAAAATCTATGGAATTTCCACCCATAGAATAATAGAGTTTTGCATTTTCAACTTCCCCGAAAACTCCATTCTGTCTTTATTCAGCTTTAGCTCCCAAGTTTTACCAAAAGCATATTCGCGTTCGTGATGCTCTTGCTTCAATAATGTGCTTCGTTCATAGAAATTTATAATCGAAGATTACATCTAGATATTTTATCTCATTATTAAGTGGAATTGTAACACTATTACGTTTCTCCCTTACGTATTTACATATATCTGTGGCCATTTGACAAAACGACTTCTCTCGAGATAAGAAAATTTTCCAAGATTTTGTTGTAAATACAAAATTTTATTACGCTCATTTTGGACTAATCGCCTTAATTCTAGGATTTTCGGAAGAAAAGATATTGCAGTCGCAAATCGACTTCTTTCAGTTTTTTTTTGCAATTACATTTGACAAAACAGCTTCTCTCAGAGAAACAAATTTTTTTTTTAAAATTCGAATAAAAACCGCTTGACAAAACAACCTGTCTCCATTTACTTTTAACACATTTTTACCAATTCCCATTTGACAAAATAGCTTCTTTCGAAAGAATTCGTTTCGTCAAAAGCAAAGCTGACAAAACTGACTTCTTGGCTCAGATAAGCTGATTTTGAAATCACTTGATCGCAAGCGTTCATTACGACAAAACATCTTATGTCGATACAAGTCCTTTTGTAAAAACGAAAATTAAAAAAAAAGTTAGATCTTATTGTAACACAAGTGCTTTTGTTAAAAGGAATAGAGAAAAAGGTGAAAAGAAGCTGTGTTGTTGTTCAACAGTAGAATAAAATCCAGTAATTAAACTTTCGTACAAATGGAGTGGGATAAAAAACTAGTGGTCAAAGAAGTATAAGAAAAAGGCGTTAATATGTCTTTGCATACGGCAAAAAAAGAAGAAAATAGAAACATCTTTGGCTGAAGGATATGTTGCAAACGATGATAATAAGAATAGTGTCCAGAATTTCGTTCATGAGGATTGATCGGTTTTAAAGCAACTTCCCTGTGAGGCAACCACATCTCTTGCTGTCGGTATTAGTGGTGATGTTAACACTAATTTAAAAGAAACACACGAAAATAAATAACAAGGTCTTCTGTTCGGTTAACAGCCTCGAAAACTTTGAAAATGATGAAGACGTTTTTCATAAAACCAATAACGATGATTTTGATTGTGGATCTTCCATTCCACGGTGTATGATGGAACTCAATGTTACTTATGGAATGACACAATTGCAAAGTTCGACAGTGACTCCTGTCCAGGACAAAACCGCAACTTATATATTTGCGCAATGTTTGAAAAAGTTTTGGAAGATCACGCAAGCATTGAAGAAATAGATTATAAATTTCTTGTTGTAAATTGCACGTATCTTGAGTGGGGCACACTCCATGCTCAAATTTAAAAAAAAAAGAAGAAAAATTCATTCATATCACAAAACGAAAAACGGTATTTCTTGGACATGCTGTCACCGATCAGTATACATTTACATAGTTTTTATCAACACATTAGAGCCGAAGGAGACCATCCGGTTGAAATCAATACCGGATCTGGATGAAGAAGAAACTTAAAAACGATAAGTTTCCACTATTTCCTTAACTTAAGTAAAATGAAATTCTATGTTTGGATGAGATGACCTCGATAGTCTAGTGGGTAGTGCACTAGACTTTCATCCGGGAGGTTCGGGTTCAATTCCCGTCTTCTGCTGGTGTTTAATTCTCATTATATTATATATTATATACCTTCTTATATTCACTATCAATGTGAAGTGCATGAGAATTATAAGATTATTATTATTACCTTGGTTGGTAATGGCAAAACTACCAAGCCGATAAAAAATTGACACACCGCCGTTCGGGATTGGCGATAAACTGTGGTGTCCAACTATGTGGTATCACAATGGGCCGTTCAGGCCTAAGTGTGCCTCTCGACTTAACCTTACTTAAAAAATATTAATTTTTGTTAATTATTTGGCTATGTTATTGTAAAAGTCGAAATTTTTTTTTATAAAACCGAAATATTTTTTGTCGAATCAACTTCTTTCGATTTTTTTTTACATTTCAGTTTAACAAAACAACTTCTCTTGACATAAGGGACTAATACAATTTTATTTTTTAATCAAAATAATTTTGACAAAACAACTTGTGTGGTAAAAGCCATTTTTGTTTTTTTTAAAAAAATCCATTGGACAAAACAACTTTTCTTTTTTTTTTTTTGCAGTTTTAAAGAATCATATTCCTCTTAAAAGAAAAAAAAGATCGCAAAATGTTTATCAGAAATTTGTGTATAAAGTCTAACTATAACATTTCTTTCATTTTCAGTACAAAAACTTTTGCGAGGTATTTCAACAGTTTTTCCGCTCTCCTGAAAAGTTGACGATTTATAAAGATTTCGTTTTGTTAAATGCCCACAGATATATTGCTAAAAGTTTTTAAAAGGACCAGGATATGCCCTATTACCTACAAGTGAAAAATATGTGTAGTTAAATAAAGCTATAGTTACTCAAAACACTAAATTATTTATGCTCATAGATCCTACTAATTCTATAATCCCTCCAATTCCAAATATTATAATTGATTATCGTACTTTCTGCTAGTGATGATTTATGGTCGACAATACGAATTCATCTGAATACCAACCCAAAAAATATTAAATTATTTTTAAAGCTAGGGGTCAAAATTACTCCAAAAATAATAATGTTGGTTTTTGCCAAAATGTAGGCAACGAAGACTATGCCGAAATCTAAGCCTTGATTCACAGTGAAGGCTAAAATAACAAGGCGCACGAAAAAGTTCAAGGTAATTTTTGTTTTTGAAAATTTTAAATTTAGATAACACCCTGTGGAAATTGACGGTTAATATTAAAAATTACTAATAATTGTGAATGATCATTAATATTATAGACAACAACCCAAAGGAACTGCATTATCGTGACATTTATCACTCAAAAGCCAGTATTTTTTTGTAGGTTATTTTTAAATTATAAACTTTTAATATTTCTTTATAACGCTAAGCTAAAAACAAATTCTGTAGTTCAGAATTTTTTGTTTTGTAATTGTGTATAAATAACACTGAAAATATTTTTAAAGTTCAGAACAACACAACTTAATGCATTCAAGTCAAGTTAGAGCTGAAAATATTTGAGTTCATTTGGAATTTGTTTAACAAAAAGATATCAATTTTCAATTATTAAGTAGCGACAAAAGTAAACAAAAATATTAATGTTTCGGTGCACATGAGAGTTGGGTTTTCAGAATTTCTCATTTCTTTTCTACAATTTTCTTATGCCGACTGATTACCTACTGTGATAACCTCACCGCCTTACAAGCTCTGGCTGATATTATTTAGAATTAGTACGACGTTGATTAGCAAAGTATACGGTTGTATGTAGCTTCGTTCTCGCTTATCTCAACAAAAAAAAAACACGTTGAAATAAATCTTAGATATTGAAGTCGAACGCGCTACCGCTTCATAATTTGAGAAGGTGATAATTTGATAGTTCTGATTTTGATGTGCAAACAAATTTAATAGCAAAATAATGAAAATGTTAATGGAAGCAAAAAAAAGAAATTGCCAATTATTTTTATTTTAAATTATAAATTAAAGGAAGGATTATTATTTTTATTTGAGCAATAAAGCAAAGTAATCATTGTTTATTTATTATCGACGGACGGCATACGTATTATCAAATAACGAACTGTTATGCAGACTAGCTACAATGGGAAAAAAACAACAACATAAGTGTATAGAACGGTAGTGGTAGTTTCTTTCAATATCTCTATTCAGTGAAGATATTTGGAATCAAATCCGTAATTCTGGGTTATGATTTCAAATATTAGTAGCTTATATAGGATATTGAAAGATTAAGAACTATCACTAAGATCACTGATGAGGAATTGTGGCGGATTCCGAAACGGCCGTCTGATTTGCCCGTCTCTATATACATTGTTGTTGTGATGACTACATTTGTTCAT
Source organism: Toxonevra muliebris (assembly GCA_963691655.1). Lineage (NCBI taxonomy): Eukaryota > Metazoa > Arthropoda > Insecta > Diptera > Pallopteridae > Toxonevra > Toxonevra muliebris. The sequence goes on along the minus strand of OY829326.1, from coordinate 9,618,333 downwards.
TAAGCCTGTTTATATATAACTTCAAATAACGAAATTGACATGAACTTAAGTCATGACTTTGAAAATTAACCTCTAGATTTAATTTTCATAGTCTCCTAAAAAACTATCATGAACTGATCGAATGGGGACCGTTCAGAAAAAATGACACCTAGAATCATTTTCTCACAAACACACACACTCTCCCATGTACTAGACTTTCAAATAACGAACTGTTATGCAGACTAGCTACAATGGGAAAAAAACAACAACATAAGTGTATAGAACGGTAGTGGTAGTTTCTTTCAATATCTCTATTCAGTGAAGATATTTGGAATCAAATCCGTAATTCTGGGTTATGATTTCAAATATTAGTAGCTTATATAGGATATTGAAAGATTAAGAACTATCACTAAGATCACTGATGAGGAATTGTGGCGGATTCCGAAACGGCCGTCTGATTTGCCCGTCTCTATATACATTGTTGTTGTGATGACTACATTTGTTCATTAAGCCTGTTTATATATAACTTCAAATAACGAAATTGACATGAACTTAAGTCATGACTTTGAAAATTAACCTCTAGATTTAATTTTCATAGTCTCCTAAAAAACTATCATGAACTGATCGAATGGGGACCGTTCAGAAAAAATGACACCTAGAATCATTTTCTCACAAACACACACACTCTCCCATGTACTAGACTTTCAAATAACGAACTGTTATGCAGACTAGCTACAATGGGAAAAAAACAACAACATAAGTGTATAGAACGGTAGTGGTAGTTTCTTTCAATATCTCTATTCAGTGAAGATATTTGGAATCAAATCCGTAATTCTGGGTTATGATTTCAAATATTAGTAGCTTATATAGGATATTGAAAGATTAAGAACTATCACTAAGATCACTGATGAGGAATTGTGGCGGATTCCGAAACGGCCGTCTGATTTGCCCGTCTCTATATACATTGTTGTTGTGATGACTACATTTGTTCATTAAGCCTGTTTATATATAACTTCAAATAACGAAATTGACATGAACTTAAGTCATGACTTTGAAAATTAACCTCTAGATTTAATTTTCATAGTCTCCTAAAAAACTATCATGAACTGATCGAATGGGGACCGTTCAGAAAAAATGACACCTAGAATCATTTTCTCACAAACACACACACTCTCCCATGTACTAGACTTTCAAATAACGAACTGTTATGCAGACTAGCTACAATGGGAAAAAAACAACAACATAAGTGTATAGAACGGTAGTGGTAGTTTCTTTCAATATCTCTATTCAGTGAAGATATTTGGAATCAAATCCGTAATTCTGGGTTATGATTTCAAATATTAGTAGCTTATATAGGATATTGAAAGATTAAGAACTATCACTAAGATCACTGATGAGGAATTGTGGCGGATTCCGAAACGGCCGTCTGATTTGCCCGTCTCTATATACATTGTTGTTGTGATGACTACATTTGTTCATTAAGCCTGTTTATATATAACTTCAAATAACGAAATTGACATGAACTTAAGTCATGACTTTGAAAATTAACCTCTAGATTTAATTTTCATAGTCTCCTAAAAAACTATCATGAAACGTGATTTGATTAAATAATGAACTTGATTGAGAATTGCATTTTATAATATTTATTATTTTATATCTCCTTAACTTAACAATTATTTAATAAAAAGAAAGTAAAACTAATTTGAGAACACGTTCAAATGTGCGTCTCTAAAGAATTTCATTGCAAAATTTTTCCCAGGTCGAATACTATCACCAGTATATATCTAATCTAAGAGTACATTCTGCCATGATAGTCACCGACACGATAGTGACATGCCATAGTGATATAATTCTAAATATAATGTGCGAAATTTAGTTTTATTACCTAAAAAAAAAAGAAGCGATTTTATGGTTATTTAAATGTGTAATGAGCAATTGCGAGATTTATTAACTTTCTTGTTTACAAACCGTGCTAAAGGCAGAAAGGCTATAATCTTCTAATCATAAATAAAATAAAATAATTATCTGTGTTGCTATACAAATTCAATTAAAAGCGCTTACATTATCTAAAATAAATATAATCTAATTAACAAATGCATTCAAATATTTACAAAGATTTAATGAATAGCAATAAACTTTAGCAAAAATTAAAATTTTTATATGAAAGCACATGTGTTGTAAGCGGGCTACAGGTATTTGCATTCAAAAGTATCGAGCTAAATTATATATGTATCTTAATTTCAGTGCCACATCTACTTTCAACAGAATCAGGTTGATTTGTCGCTTTATTTCTTTGTAGTGATAAGGTATATATTCGAATATATTCGGTCTCCCGGCGAAAACGATACACAGTGGTTTGAAAAATGATTCTAGCGCGACAAAATTCTTTATGTTAATTAAGAAAATTTTAATGCTCATATCATTTATTTGTAAATTTTGAGGAATATATTGACTTATATTAGGAATTGTAAATAATACTGGCAATTTCACAGTTAATTTGAATAAACCGTAGTACGATTTCCTCATTTTGACTCTTTTATATTTGTCTATAATGAAATGCCGCTACTTTAAAATTTGCACCACGCAACAGTAACTTCACTGTAAATTTAGCAGACGGACTCCGACGGATATAATTATGCTATAAGGAATAAGTTAATCTATACTAGAGCTTAAAACTTCGTAAAACACTTTTTAAAGCTTATGTAAAGATTGCTTTCTTCATTTTTTAAAACCAAAAATAACGAGTTTTTCAAAAAGCTACCACATACTTAACAAATGTTGAAATAATCCAATCGCGTAACAAAATACTTTAAAAATATACCAATGTTCACCCAAAATGGATACCACCACTTTTCACAACAGGATTCTGAAGAAAAAACGAAAAATCAAATACCGGTATATACGTCTTGGCGCCACCTAGCTATTCAGCCCAAACAAAAACCAACTTTGCCTTTGCCGTGACAACGTGTCTTGACTTTTTTTGATGAACATTAATTGAAAATAGGGGATTCAACTATTTTAAAATAAGAAATTATAATGGTCATTGGAATTCGCGACATGAAATTTTTTGATTTATGGTCGTGCTGGAATAATTTCTCATACCACTGTGCGATATAGCAAAGACCGGTTGACTTCAGCAAATCACATAAAAACAAATAGGTGGCTGCTGGCATCCGACCGTTGGCAAAATTTCGGAATGATAACAAATACACAAAGTTTCTTTCAGTTAATAAATCTTTAAGCTAAATCTGAGAATAACAACGGATGAGGAAGAGTTTCAAACTTTTTTTTCAAATTATTTAATAATTGCAAATTGACTAAGCCTTGGACATCCTCCTATTCAATTATAAATTAAAACTGTTATTTATTTAATTTTTCGATATTCTTAAAGAATATTTTAATAATGTTTTTTGGATCCGATAAAATTTGTTCGGCATACACAACACAAACTTTAAACACGGTTTATTTATAAAAAAAAAGTTAAACTATTTCTCCTTTTTTTAAATTGCGTTTTTACCAGTTTTGTCAAACATTCATTTTTAAGAAACTGCATCGTTTATGCACCAGATTAATTAATTAATTGACGAAACATGCTTTTATGCATGTTCAAAAAGATTATCCACAGAAAAAACTATAACTCCGGCATGAATCAACATTTTCAACAATTTTTTTTTACAGTGAATTAACCGATGTAGGTTAATTTTTTTTTCTCTTGCTGAAAGTTTTAAAAAAGTAATAAAATATACGCTTCGCATCAAAACATAATCGTTTGCTTTGCCGGCTGAGGTAATGAGTTTCGTCTGCCTTGGTACCGATTTGTTTGATTCTGGCAAGAAGTGGTCAATCCAGTTGTGATGTGTGATTGCCACTAAAAGGGTTTCAGGTCTTACATAGTCTTTGTTCGACTAATCGTTAAACTTGAGAGTACATACATTTGAAACTCAAACCCTGTGAGACTTCTTCCACTGTAGATCTTTTCATGCATATGCAAAGTTTAAATCTCATAACTCAAGCAAATTAGTCCAGTCGGTTGAGTAAAAAAAACACCAAAAGTTCATAATAATTCTTATCATAGATTTTTCTTCAGTAATTGATAGAAAGAAAAACCACAATATACACCCCAATTGATTCCTAAAAATAGCAAAAAGACCCAAATTAATTGATTACATAGGTCAAAAAATGTTGTTTTTAGTTCACATATCTTTTAATAATATTTTGTAATCATCTAAATGTTAAAAAATTGCACTAAAAAAAGAACATCAAATACAATAAACAATAAAAAATTGTACAAAATTTAGCTAATTTTGCTGATAAAATTGCAAAATGTGAATGTTTTTATTTCTAACTTTTTAGCATTTTCAGAAGTAATGTCTTAAACTAAAAGATAGTAAATTTATAACATATAATGAAACCAGTTATTTTTATTAGGCCTACCAATAGTTAAAGTAGCAAAAATCAACAGGCAACTATACTATATTGCTATGTTTATATACTAAAAATTATCCGGAATCAATGAAAATGATACAAAATATTGCAATTTATATCCCCTTCAAAACCCATTTTGATTTTTCTTCCTAGATTGTTTGGTTTTCGAGTAATTTAATTTTTCTATAGGCTTCGCGCGCAAAATTCGAATAAACATACAGTGGCAGACAAAACTAAAGCACGAACTCATCCTTGTCAACATTTAGTTCAATAAAACTTAAAAATATGCAAGTATGCACATATTTTTGTTTTATAAATTTAGTATATTTATGCACTTATTAAAACAAAATTACATTCAAAATTGAGTAACGTTTTTCTTTTTTTTTTAATAACATTGCGCAAAATGCTCAAATCTGCCGCGGCAAAACTAAAGCACATAATCTTTTTCGCTTTCAATTACATTCAATTGTTAGAAATAAACAATTACAACCATCTTTAAAATAGAAACCCGTTATTTTGGAGAACAAAAAGCAGGTTTTAAAAAAAATTGGAACCGTATATAAGTTGTTGGTTATCATTCACCGTCACCGTTCGCATTTCAAAATTTCGCATCTTGAAATAAGAATTCTGCATAAATTAAGAGAAAATATTTTTAGTGGATTTAATAAAACTGAATCAGTGACATGCATTGTAAAAAAATTTTGTATTCGCCATTACGTTAAATATGGAGGTGGCAGACTGCGGGGCACAACCAAACGTGAGGATCAGGCCATCATTCGGTTTATAAAAAAAGATCCTTTTATATCTTGGAAATAAATTGCGTTTAAACATTTCATACAGGTTTATCCAACGACAAGCTGTGGAGGGTGGCTTTGCAACATACCAAATCGTAAAAAAGCCATTTATTTATCCAAAGAATCGACAGGCAAGGCTCGAATTTGTAGCAGCGCACTTTAGCAAATGAAAGACTTCTTACTGATGAATCGATATTTAACACGAAAAGTTGAGAAGGATTAAAGCTAGTGTGCAGACCAAAAGGGCAACGATGAAATCCGCGTTATTTGAAAAGCATAGTTTAATACGATGTAGGCAACGTAGTGCTCTAGAGATTTTTTTCTGACATGGAATCGATTCAATTCATAAAGTAGGAGGTATAATGAACCATCTGATGTGGCCAGATATTCCCCAGAATGTTATGTCACCTTATACCAGCACGGTGTGTAAAAGAGTGGTTTGTTGTTAATGAGATCAGTATTTTATAGTGGCCCACCCATTCACTCAATCTCAATCCCAAAAAATGTATAGGAAATTATATATCGTAAAATTCAGCGCATAAAGGATAAAAACAAGGATTCCATTTTCTGCCAATCGGAGATTGCATGGAATAACATTTCTGTGGACGTTTTGAGCAATTTTATTGAGTCCATGCCACGTAAATGTGCTACAGCTCTGAAAAATAATGGATACGCTACAAAATAGTGGAGAAATCGAACTTTTCTAATAATATATTCCATATGCGCTTTAGTTTTGTCTCGCCAGTTTTATGCATTTTGTTACTTTTGAGTTAATATTTTTATTTCATGTGATAAATAATACAAAATTTCATATATTTTATTATAACGAGTGTATATTCTTACTACATTCATAAAAAAATTTCAGTCCAAGCATGTTTTACAATATTACTGAACAAAATGCAAACAAGGAAGAATCCGTGCTTTAGTTTTGTCCGACACTGTATATGCGCGAGTTAAAGTAGCTTCAGAACAGTAAATTTCCTATTTAAATTACCATGTTCAATATTTTATTGTAAATTTGCTTAATTCCAAAAATTACTTTTGAAAAATCCATATTTCAATTACGTCAATTCTTTGAAATCCCATAACTTGGCAAATAAACTTCATACATCTCCAACGGCTAACCAGTTATTAGTAAAAAAAAAGGTTGCAGAGCAACCCCAAAACTAATTTTTGTGGTTTTTCCTTCCATCTATTATATTCCCACTAACAATTATGTACTGCAGAAAAATTTCAGATAAGAATTATTATGATGAAAATCATTATAATGACTGAACTAAATAAGTAAATGCTAAACGTTTGTTATCAATTTATCATTTTCATTCATAAAAATTAACAATTCTTTTTGTTTATCTCATGTGGAACTTGATTCGTATGAAATGAAAGAGAATCCAGTATTTAATTACACTAAAGAGAGCGAGCGCTACTCTTAATTCACTTATTCTCTTCGCTTTCCTTTAATTCGCAGAGCTAAACAAAATCTCACCGTATCTAAAGAATAGCACACAATATTGAATTGTCAAAGGAAACAGCTGGAAGAATAGCGCCGCATTTCATCCAACGCGCGGGAGCCATACGTCATCATACAAGTTTGTCAATCTGTCGGCGGCACTATGGTCATAAGCGGGGAGGTTAGTTCAGATTTTTAGATGAATTACTAAATAATAATAAATTGAATAACTAAAGTGCTGCGAAAATGTGAAATTTATGTAATAAATGTGATTGAAAGAGAGAAGAAACAAAAACAAAACATTGTTATTGATTGTGCTGCCAGAGTCTGTGATGCGAGATAAACAAAGAAAAAACATTTACAGAAAACATGTTTTAGATGTGACACATATACACTCGAATTTGATTAAATATTAAATTATAATAATTGAATTGTGCGACTATGCGAGAATTGTCGCGACGCTACTTAAATTTGATTAAAAATGTTTGTATTTTTTAGTAAACAAAATCTTAATTTACTCACAAAATTGCAGCGTGGTGTTTTGGCAACCATAAATAAAAATCTTAGTGCTAATCTTATTAGAACGATTTCCTCTTATCTTTTGATTGTATGTTATATTGTGTTCATATAAAGCTGATTTTTATTCGAAAATCGATTTTGGCTGAGAGCCACCTGAGAAAAAGAATTTTCGGCGTGAAAGAAATCGGAATTTTTTTAAGCAACGTTGTGATTTCTAATTGGATTGTAATTGTAAACGTTCATGAAGCCTGTGCATATTATAATTATAACATAATTTTTATTTTCAAGTGTAATTTCGATATTGAGCTTGTGTCACGAGATATTGGAGGCCAAAGGTCATGAAATCAGTTTCTTATTGGTCAAACCTCAATCAAAGAAAGCTTTTTATTGCGGTAAATGATTTCAATTGGAGGTACAGTAGCCTAATGGTCGCAATACATCATAACATACCCTTATATCAAATCTTTCAACGATTTTGTTTTTTTGATTGAATTCAATTAGCCCATGAACACAAATTGTTCATAGCTCTTTGTAACATAACAATATGCACTGCCACATAGTGAACATTTTTCACTTTCAGAGATAGTATATAAGAAGAAAAGTTGAAGTCATTCCATCTGAAAATCAACTTTCTAAGAATATTTCGGCTGAGGTAAATTTTTTTTGAAAACACCTTTAAAAATCAGCTAAAAACTGTCTTTATTAACAAAAAATCTGGCAACACTACTTCAAGTAATTAACAAACAAGCATGCTTCTTCTGAGTGAGAATCCATTTTTACTGCGCATGTTTTGTCTTTGTTCTGTATTTTGCCAACAACTAACTGTTGCAGCTGTGAATTGAGTGTAAAAAGTGAGTGGATGGGATATTAGTGAATGCTTGTGGATTGGATTGTATTCTTTATATTTGTAAATGTGGAACTTAATGGATTGCATACTTTTAGGATGAAGTCGCAACAACATCAACAACAATAAGAGAGGAACAAAGTAAATGGCAAAAATTCAAAAAGAACCTTATGTCACCATGGTACAAAAAGGTAAGGACATTTTCCACTACTAAATTTGTCTAAGTCAGGCTATGTCAAGGTCCCCATATTTATTATTTTTATTGAAAATTCTATGCAAAATTGAAGAATTTGGGTTATCATATTCTGTAGACATAAAAATAATAACACATGCCTGTGAAACTTTGCATTCCCATAGATATTTTGACGCTGAATCACAATCTGGCCACAAGATTTTGAGATACTCGAATGCGAAGCGGTGATGTTGGTGATGTTAAACCCCCTAGCATATCGTTTAACTACAAGCACTAGTTTAACTACAATCACCTTCCGAATAATTATTTCATTTATATCAAATTATGGCTCAATAACATATTAATTAAATTAAAAAAGAGTACTTTCGGTACCAGGATTGAAAAAGAGAAAGTAAAAAACAAAAGAGCTACCAAAGGAATACATATACTCTGTTGAAAAGAAGACTTACATACCTAAGTTTTTTTTTTTATGGTATTAAAATCATTTTACGATGTTCGAAATGAGCGTTAGAGGCAGTCAGCCCGGCAGAAAATACTATTTTTAAGAGTCTAAGAGCGGATAGCAGTCTGTGAGTCTGGAAAATTTTAAGCTTGCAAACGTATTTGCAAATAGTGAGTTTTGATACAAATTTCAAAGCTTTGAGCCTTAAAAATTTTTTTAGTTTTTATCAAACGTTACTCAATTTTGAAATTCAACTAGGGCCTTAACTTTAATAACTGCATTTTCTATTCCATTTAAAGATTTCAGTGGAGCCCACGATGTTCCTGTATATGTTCGCCTTTATGATAACGTCAGTGGTGGAACAGGATTTCTTTGTGCAAAAAGCATGCAGAGTTAACAATAATTTCAGCAAAGAAATCTGTGATAATATACAAGCAGATGAAAATGCTTACTACAAGAAAGCAGTGCAAGTGCGTTCGTAACATTCTCTAAAATTGTTGAATTAATTAATTCAGACTTTTCTCTCCTTTCCATTGAAAATTTCTAGCTTACCACAGCCAGCTTCCATCAATGGGACAGTATAGCCGGACACGTATTTCCCATTGTTCTGGCATTATTCTTAGGTTCATTCTCCGATCGTCGTGGACGTAAATTCCCATTGCTAATGGGCTTAGTCGGTAAACTCATCTATTCATTAATGATTGTAGTTAATGCTAAAATGAAAACATGGCCACTGGAGTATGTGATATTTACAGCGACTTTGCCATCGGCGCTCACTGGTGCTGATGTAGCGATTTTTGCATCATGTTTCGCCTATATATCAGATATCTCGACAATTAAGAATCGCACTCTTAGAGTGACCATCTTGGATGTTTGTTATTTGAGCGCAATGCCAACAGGTGTTGCTTTAGGTTAGTGTTAAATTAATTACATCGTTATTCAATGAAACTGCTGATACTTATTATTGTTTTTTTTTTTACTTAAATTTTAAGGTTCATATCTTTTCTATAATAAGTTGAAACAATCGTATGCAAACATGTTTGCCATAAATGCGTCATTGTTGTCACTTTCCATAATTTATACATTCTTCTTTTTAAAGGTAAGTCACAGAAATGGGTTAAGATGGCCCGGCTAATAAACATAATTATTTTCTCTCAACATTTAGTGGCAGACCACACCAAAACAACGGCCTTTAAGTGAAATACCGCGTTGTGGCTTCTTCGGTGATTTCTTTGACAAACAGCATGTCAAAGATTCAATTAATGTACTCTCTAAAAAACGTGACGGGCATCGTCGCACATTTCTGATAATTTTATTGGTCACAATGGCGCTGTATACATTTCAGCGTGATGAAAATCAATATCTATTTCTATATACAAAGTTCAAATTTAATTGGGATGTCGGTGTTTTCAGTACATTCAAAACGATCAAGTCCTCCGCGTATGTCCTAGCGATGTTAATCGCGGTACCGATAATGAATAAATGTTTCAATTGGAAGGATACCGTAAGTTTCAACATTTACATCCATATCCACATCCATGTGAATTCATCAATTCATGTTCGCTTATTCACATTTCAGACTGTAATATTCATAGGCGCCTGGGCACACACGATAGCGCGTCTCTTCTGGTTTTTCGCCACCACAGGTCAATTATTCTATGTGGGCGCATTAATATGCAGTTTTGGACCTATTGTGGGCCCAATGATACGCGCCATGACTTCGAAGATTGTTCCACAATCGGAACGTGGCAAAGTTTTTGCGCTACTCTCGGTATGCGATAATGCTGTGCCTTTTATAAGTAGCCCTTGTTATTCGCAAGTATATCGCGCAACTCTGAATGATGAAGGCAAAGGGGGTCAGGGTGTGTTCCTGTTAACCATTGCAACACAGCTAGCGGTATTTTTATTAACACTGTACGTATAGCAAAATTTTCAAGCAATAAATTGTTAGTTCACATATATATTCTTTTTTTTTTAATTTTCAGCTTTATTCATGTAATACTTGGCGAAAATTCTTTAGCCGTCCCCGAGATCACCGAGAACGAGAGTGGTCTCATACAAAGTGGCAACAGCAACAGAAGTGACGTTGAAGTTGAAAAAGGAAATGCATCACCGGCCGCTGTCTATCGAAAGCAGATGGAAGCAACTAATGCTTTTGTCAGAGATGATGTTGATAATGGCTTTTAGAGTTTTTAGATTCGTTTTTAGAAAGTATGTTAAATTTAATTATAAGTCAATTAATAAACAGATATCTGCTTATACTTTTGTACGATTTAAAATAATTGTGTTTACTTTCAATACTGAATAATGATGGTAGGTAGATGAATGCGAACATCATATGTTGGCCAATAATTTTTTTATTGTTGATATTGTTTCGATTTCCATATTCTTAAGTAGCAGAAGACCGTAAAAAACGATATTGATGCGGCGAATTCATATGGAAATATCGTTGCTCCAATAGATAACAAAACAATTGTAAATTTGAAACTTTTCAATTGCCAACTACAGTAGATAAGAAAAATATAAATGTTGATATGATATTACTTTATATTTTGATATTTACACTGTACAATTGAAAATATTTTAATGCAAGTTTAACACGACTTGAATGAAAGTTTTTGATACAAAAACAGTATTGAATATTTTTTGTATATTAATACTACACAATTAAAGGGACTTTAATTTGAATAAGGTAAATTTGATAGGATATTAAAACCATTTTTTCACTTTTATTTATTTATTAAAGTTCCTTAGGTATGTATAAAGTTTTCTCAATCGACCTCGATAGCCGAGTGAGTAGAGAAATCGGCTTCCATCGACTTTAGTCTAGGACTGGTGCTTAATTCTCCAACCTTTTTAAGTTACTGCTGACATGAGAGTGAATGAGAATTATAGGAAAGTGTTGTTGTTTATAAGCTATCCTACATCGCCATTCGGATTTAACAAAAAACTGGTGCACAGCTTATTATGATTGCCAGGAAAGCTTATATGCTATCACAATAGACATTTAGGCAAAAGTGTGCCCTTTCCAAAAATCAAAAAGGCAGCCACTCTGGTGCTTCATTTATTGATTAATGGCCAACCGTTCATATGAAAACTACAATATTGTAATGTTAGGAAAAAAGCTTAATTGTTATACATTTTACATTTTTCATATCAAATATAATTTTTGCAAAGAAATTTGTTTGAAATAAGTTGTTTTGCCAAATACAATTTGAAAAAATTCCGAGATAAATTGATTTGACTTGAGCCACAACTTTTGAACTAGCAGCCCTAGAAGAGCGCTGCTGGAACCGTTTTCTAAAGTTAATTTTATAATTTTTTACAAAAAACCTGAAAATTCTCTTATCTCGAGATAAGTTGTTTTGCCAATGTCTACAGTGATTTTGTTTTTGTATAAATCAAAACACAGGCGACGCAGAGTATCACGACGCGTTGACGTTTACATATATTAACAGACTTGTACTTAACCAATTTTGGCCCTGCTGCCAGTTCCCGTTGAAGTTTTTACACAATATTTTTACAAGTGGATTGGTCTCCCAGATATCACCTGGTAGATTTTTCGTATATGCACCTTCCATAAAGATAAAGAGAGGAATAGAGATCTAGAGAAAGTTTCTGTATGTGAGGCGAAACAGATCTACAGCTATTTATATCTAAATTTAGGTTTTTGCTCATAGAATCTCTGGACAGGTCCTAATAATAAAATTCATCACGGAATGTTAAAATCAACAACAACAACATGATATTGACAACTTACTACTGTTCACCACAAAGGAAGAGGAGTGAGTTGCTTGATTTATGGGAAATCATAGCAGCAACCAAGCAAGATAATATAGAGTACTAAACTGGAATCTCAGCTGCATCTGGTTCAATTCCCCCAATATAAGTTTGAATGGTTGCATTTATACATTTTATTAATTCCTATTTACTTGTTTTTTAATTTGTGTAAATTTTTATTTTTAGTGACTTATCTTTATAATTCATAAAATAATTGTAAAAAATTCAGCAAAAGTGTTGGTATTTCTTTTGCATTTTAATTAAATTTCCATGAAAAACATTATTTCTGCATATCTATTTATTCTTCGATAGAGTACGTTGTTTTTCAGCATGCTCAACCACCTGCTCGTCTACATAGAGACCCTTGCGCCTTCGTACGCTGTCCATATAAACTTTAGCACGATTTGCCGAATCGGCTTTTTCACCAAAGTGGGTTATCTCTTCTTCAGTTGTAGGCACCCAGAAAGGATCAGTATCTATAACCTGAAATGAGAAATTAAATAAAAAAAAAAAACAAATTTATTATTTTCAAATCTTCTTTCGTATCTACCATAGAATACTAAGTAAGTAGCACAGTTGCAAATATAGATATCGAGAGTGTTTGTCTGTACGTCACCTTGATGCGGAAACAAACCCCAGCGGTAGACACAAGTACGTGTGAAAAACAATGATCTTCTAAGAAGTCATTTAGATAATTCAATCAATTCGACAAGGGCGCTTTGAAAACAATAGAATAATAAAAAACGAATTTCAAAAGGTTTTCGAGAAAAATGCATGAGTTCAAGTATGCATTGTTGAGATGGTTTTGGAAATAAAGTAGATAGATAGAATATGCATTTTGTGTGTGTATTGGTTACTTACCACAATTGATTGCACCTCATGTATTTAACTCGAACTATATCGAAAGAGTATTAAGGAACAAACAGACAGACAGACAGACAGACAGACAAATGAACAGATACCCCGAGGATCGACACTCTTTGGTGTCGGGTAGGATTTTTCGCAGTAATTTTCATTGAGTTTACGTGATTTTTGGTTAGAATTTTTAAAGCAGGTTTTCTTTCTCCCCACTGTGACGTTTGCATTGTTAGCATCAGTGCTGGCGTTAAGAACACAAAAAAAAATTAAAATTCTTAAAAATTTCATTGTTAAAAATCAACTTTTTTGTTCGTTAAGTGCTCGATACTCATAGATGACAATACAAAAGCAGAAGAAATTTGTAGGAATAAAATTGCCTCGCAAATTCGCAATGGCAGAAACGCCGACAACAAGCAGCAAGTAATGAACAGGAATGCATTTTAAAGGAAGTGTTTGTTATGTTCAACGTGTGATAAAGCACGCTGAAGCAACACACAATGAGTGGTAGAAACATTTGTGGCATGCACACAAAATTTTGATTAATGAATTTGGAATTTTATTCTGTGTATGTCGTCGTATCATTTAAGAGCCTCTTCAGAAAACACAGCAGGACATTATTGTCGTAAAGTATTTGAAGTGTTCAAGCAGATTTCTTGAATGGAATATGAAAAGAGATGGAAGAATTTAAAAGTTAGAGAACCAAAATGAAGAATTTGCTGCTGCGCAATTTCTGCGAATACGGTGACACTTTTTTGTCTCTCTCCCTCCTTCCCCCTATTTATTTGTTACTGAGAGACCAACTGCTGTTGCTATTCTAAATAATAAAATATAAGATCATTATCAATTTGATTGCTTATTTGTGCATAAATAAAAACTAAAATCACTGTGTATAACACGCAAAAAAAAAACGAAGAACATATTTAATAAATCTTAAAAAGGACAAAGGAACAATAACAACAAAAAACTGTGAGGGGAACACGTTTATTACTTGAGCTTGATATGAAAGAAAAATGCGCATTCACAGCTTATCATATCAAGATGAAGCAGCAGCCAGCAGAGAATTTGAGTACCTTCTGAAAATATACAATAAAAGTGTATAAAATTCTTTACACCTTAAGCAGCATTTTTTGGAACACCAGAACATCTGCAATTCGCTCTAAGATTTTGTGGTATATAAGCAGCAAAAAATCCCCCCGCTTCATACTTTCATAAAGAAAATTGAGGAAAAATAAAAATCATATCTAAATCATGCAAAAATGCTGAAGTTGATGTTGAGCAGCCAATTCATAATTTATATTAAACATGTTTCAAGACACCGAAGCTAATTTGCTTCGAGTTAATATTAAGAGTATGAGCATGAGAAAGAGCGTCGAGACCCATAAGGTAGAAGGAATCAGAATGTTTGGTTCTAAACATAATATTCTTTTGAAACTTGATTTATTTCATTTATGAAATTAAATTTCGAAAAACGGCATTACTCAAATATTCATTCCCATGTACTATAAATAAAGTTTCAGATACTTTACTGTAATCGACTGAATCCAACTTTTAGAAGCATTTGAAGCTCTCCAGAACATAGAATAGAATGGTTTTCAAATCCGAACTTGAACACCTGGATTATTGGCATCGCGGATCGCAGAACTAGCTCGATCAAATTGTGGAAATGCAGAGAATAGCATGCTTTGGCAGTCACAGGAAAAACTCAAGCTTATTGCAGCTAGGACATCCATTCTACTAAGATAGTCGAAGTTTTGGAGGCCCAACACTTTTTCCTTATCTTAATACAGCAAATACCAGGAGCACAATATACTACTTCAGGTGACAGTAGATAGAAATTTACGTCCGTCTTACCCAGCAGAAAAAAAGGGAAGAACACTGGTGTTTCTTAAGCTAAAATTTTCATTCCTATTGTCAAACCGGATTAACCCTTAAACGTCCGATTTCAATTAAAAATATACCCAGAGGTAGTATTTGTGATTCCGAACAACGTTTGTTCTACGTATTTTCAAATAAATTAGTTTAAGGTGCAGTTATTTTAATTTACATGGTTGACCTCTGTAGTAACCTTTGGCGATTATCTGGAGAATAAATTAAAATTCATTAGCAATCATTTTTAAAAACAGTTATTTTGTGTTATCCCATACCGTCTGACACAAATTTGTTCACACGGCAATATATTTATTACACAAAATTCGAAAATAAAAACACCTTTTTTTCAGTTAGTTGTTTAAAATTTTTCCAAAACATGCTTTTCGAGCTAAAAATAACTGTAACTGTACGACAGTTGTCATTTTTCCATTCTTATTTATACGTATCGATAAAGAAAACTTTAGACAGTAAGATCAGATGTTAATTTTAAATGGCGAACGTAAAATGGCGGCACAGGCAGCCGTGGAAGTGGTTGGTCACTGAAGTGACCAGTGGGTATTTAAGGGTTAAGGATCATTATTTTTGTGGCCAACAAAGCGACATACGTAGCAAAGCAATCATAATTTTGGAACGGAGCGTTCGATTTAGAGTGCATTTTCGACAAGTACACATTGAAACATTTCCAACAAGCATAAGTTATGATGTTTAAAACTGTCCACCTGGCCAAGGTAGCTCCTCCAAAAATCAATCGCATTCAAAAAATTTTGTAGACCTTCTAGAATATTCTGGTGAGAAAAGTTGGCCGCTTTTTTTTTATTCATGTTGTAACAAGTTTCTAAAAACTTGTTGTACAGTATAATTACACTGTGTGACAGTGAAAATGTACTTTCCTCGAGACAAACCTCAAATTGTAGATATAGTCAACCAGAAAAAAACTGCATACTAAGAATTTTGAATTAACCCACAAAATCTGGATTACGGCAGAAAAACCCATTTTTGATAGATTTAAAGCATATACTTGCCTGCAACTTTATTTTTATTTATCCGATGAGTAAGTTTTTATCTCATTTAAAAGAGGACATTTAGCTGCTTACAACGGTATGTAATTTGAATATATATTTTAAGTAATACTGAAGTTAATGGGCAAAATATAAGAAAAATTAAAAAATTTTTTACATTTTTAAATTTTGAATGACGATATGATTATTTTTAATACAGTAATATTAGTGGAAAAATATATTAGCTCAAGAAGACGCAGGTGTAAAAATTTCACGTACTCTATACGTAAGTTAGTGATCAGTTTTTTTTTATAAAAGAACCGCTTTGGCCAGAACTAGATCTAAAAAATTAAACAACTAGTAGCATGATGAAAAACAGCAATCCGTTCTAATCTACTCGAACTGGGTATGACATTCTTCATTTTTTTACAAACTTCAACTAAGGATTTGCGACAATATCAGTCAACCAATCAGTCAGACTGCGGTTTTTAGTGCAGTTCTTTACATTCGGGTATAAAAATTAAGGATCCTTAAGGAATGAACAACAAAGAGTTGATTGTTGCAATGCGAGCTGTTGGCGCAAGCAAATAGAATGAGCGGTAATGTAAACAGATACTTGGATAAATCAAGCCATATAAAATTTTATTTGACAATGATTATAAAAACTTATCATGTATTTTTACTTCAGATGCCTTCGCCTTAAATAAATAGTTACAATACAAGCAAAACAACCAACAGGATACCAAAGCAAATAGAACCTCAAGTCTTGAGAGCAGGGTATCTAAAAAAAATACAGAAAATATTTTCGAAAAGAAAAAAACCTGCAAATCTCAAAAGCAATAAACAACAAGAAAAAATGCTGAAAAAGAACAACAAAACAAAAAAAAAAAAGATCGTCCAAAATAAACGACGTGACATAAACAGATTAACAGAGAAACGACATCATCGCGTTGTTTATCATTATCAACATCGTCATCATCATCATCGTCAACGTGATTGTATACTCGATGTATATAGTAGATTTTAAGCGTAATTTACGCTGCAACAGCTACCGAAATACGCGCGTTACCTGAGATTATTATCGTGAGCATATAAACACACACATGTACCTATGAAAAAAAATATACACGCACAGTTCAGAGAGCAGCACAGCTCAAAAACAGGCAAACGTTCGTTCAGAACGTCATTTTGACAGCACGCACAATGCATAAAGTAATAAAAACAACAAGCTGGCTGCAACACAAAAAAAACACTTCGCTCAAGTGGTTGGCAAATGTATGGATGGACGTAGCTACATCGATTTATACAGGTAGATATGAAGGTAATGCACTACCAGTGTTACTTACTTGTGAACGCACGCGTGTGTACATGTGAGCAGTTAGTGTATGTGTTGCATACTGGGTGTTACATAATAAAACCAAAAATATGTAAAGGAAAATTAAAAATGATAAAAAATAAAGAAGAAAAATGAATTCAGCTTTATTGAGTGCCTGTCTGTCTCTTAATTCAATAGCACTGTAGCGTATGTTTAATACCCTACACCCTCACAAAAATTGATTTAGTTATCCATATTTATCTGTCTGTAAGCGTAAAAACTGGAACAACAATGAATAGCGAAAGTTTGGAAAGAAATAACAAGGTGATACATTAATGGAAACAGAAAAGCTAAATTATTCAGGGCAAATATCTGTCAACACAGAACAAACCAACTACCTAAGCTAAGTAAAAACCATATCCAAAAACCTTCCCTCACATACATTTTGATCGTTGGTCATGAGAAAAAAAATTTGAAGGGACGAAAAAATTAACAACCCCTTAAGGAAATCTCTGGATCAGCTAGTGGAAGCAAAAGTAATAGAAATATAATACGTAAGTAAATTTAGTAAAAAATAAGTGTTAAAATTGATGGCTAGATTTAGAGTTAAGGGTGAGCTGGGCTGAACCAAAGTGCTCAGCCTCAAGGACGATTGTGTTATACTCGGTATTGCGCCAGTATAAGAAAGTAGAGAGATAGGATACAATTGTGAGGGGATAAATGGAGAGAAAACAAGTCGAAGGTCTTTTAACTTTGAACTTCTTTCTTTCACTGATGAACCTTAGAAACTCAGGAAAAGTATGAAGATTATTCAAAATCAAGGCATCATTACCCAACAGTTCTAGTTCTCGCGAACGCCGGACAGCTACAGACATAATGCTCAGTGGGATTGTTGGCTAAATACTTTGGCAAAATTCAACAACATCGGGTAACAATCACATTCATCTTCCATCGTGAAATTTCATATTGAGTAGAAGTATGCAAATAAATCTATTTCACATCCAAAAAGAAGAAGATGAGACAGATTTCGAACTAACTACGTTCTTTAAAACACAAAATCTGCATATTGTTATTATTATTTATTTTTAGAGGTCCTTTTTTGACATCACTTTGATTTCAGCATCAATGAACTGCTATCTAAAGTTGGATATTGGCACATCACGTGCCTTAATGTTTTAGCTTCCTCTAAACATAATATCATACCCAACAGCAAGACAGCTGACAGTTTTCATTCAAAATCATTTTCCCTTTACAGTAAGAGGCTTTTTTAGTGTTGGTTTTGTTGTAAATAAATGTTTAGCTCATTTCATCTTTGCCGATGCTTGGAGCTTATCAAATTCAAGACCACAGCCTTAACCATTTCATTGTTTCATGGTTCCGTTTAGTTAAGGATCTGCCGAGTAAGTATTTTAAGTGAATAAACACACCCACTTTCCTTACAAGCTTTTCTTTTGTACACCATGGTATAGTGAGTGATTATGTGTAGAGTATTTTATATTCGTTGGTGATCGTAAATAATTTCAAACACGTTGTTTTTCGTTTTTGTTTGTAATGCTCACACTTTAGGCTCGCGAGCTCGCACTCATAAATGCAAGTATGTGCACGTGTATGTGTGTGTAGACGTGGATCCAGGTACAAAACGAGTTATCAGATTATTTACTTATATATATATTCGCTTTTGTTTTCTCTACGCAGCGATATGAATGTTGAATGCAAAGTATACACAATCAGCAGCAACAACTTAACAGCAGCAACAACAATAAAAATGTATGCTAAGACACATACGAATATATTCCTCCATCAACGTCGACTGACGACGGTAGCGAGCAGTCAGTCCAAGTAACACTAGTAGCCACAAAAAATATATATAGGTACAACAAAAAACCACATTCGTAGTGGCAACAAGCAGCAGCACCAGCACCAGCAACATCAGCAAATGGTAGCAACAAACAACCAACAGCAATGAAACTCATGCGCTCATCCACAACAT